>JAYKKI010000005.1:53565000-54165000 GCA_039881145.1 Druceiella hillmani | reverse complement strand
CAAAATACATTTCCTTTAATACAAACACTATAAAAATTAATGCTCCGACATCAATATTTGTTGTTTTACAATAAATTAACTTAATTTATTGAAGTTATGTAAATTTACTTACTTATTTCTCAATAGAAATACCGGCACACATACGTGCATATAGTAAATTAATAATAAATAATTAATAACATATTTAAAATTTAATAAATTTATAATTGTAGATTATATAAATTATATTTATATAATTTTCTTGAAGTCGATACTATTAATTTTCAACGATTATCTCTTACATTTCTTGTAATATATAAGGTAACTATTATTCATAATTTCTTCATATATTACAAGAAACGTTATTACTTTCTTAATTTATCCAAAGATTAATACCCGAACTGTAACTTAATAAATGACGCATCATGATTCAAAAGGAGCGAACATGATGTAATCAAGTCGCAAAAGTCAACGTAATTTCCAGATGTCACTGTGAATGGTGCGTTATATATGAGCGGTATGATTTATTTTCAAGTTGATTATATTTTGCTGTATTAGAAAGGCAAATGCATTGTAGGTCTATACCAGGATTAATAAACATTGTTAGCCGCAGACAATTTATCACACACGTTTTAGATATAAACATAAACATGTGAAAAACTCAGTTTCGTCCAGAGAAAAATGTAGTGACAAACATATCTGAAGTCAAGGTTATAAATGATAAATATACTCTTTAAATCTGTTGCAGTATTGTATAAAAGTAATTAGCATTATTATACATAGAATACTAGGAATTTGAAGATAATGCTCATGGTTTATTATTTCTGTCCAGTCGAAGAATATGTTAGATACGGAAATATTCTAGCATTTTTTTGAAGCGAATATATGGTGGAAAAAAAATTTATTTCAACTATCTCCTATCTATAATACAAACATATATATTGATTAGATGAATAAATTTTAAGTTTCCTTACGAAATTTATGCTCAAAGAGTTAAATATACTAGAAATAGGGCTATCAACACTATTTTCTATTTTAAATTTTTCAAAAGTTTTGAATATTTTAGTTAAAATCAATCAATGGACATAGATCTCAAATAGCAATGACGTTGAATATAGTTTAAGTGGCAATAATTGTATAATTCTTAACCATGTAATAGATTAGAACTAGCTTTATGTAATAGATTAGAACTAAAGTTTTCTTTAATACGAATAAGGATACGAATCAGAAGAGTTCGTCTGATTTCCCGCGAAATTATTATAGAAATTTGTAAACGTAAGTTATGTAATAATGTTGAACATCTTTTCATTTGAGGTTGTATGTACACAAATAATCATTGGATATAGCTCTCGGTACTTTACTCTGAATATAATATATTTTTTATATTTCCCAGCAATGTCCTTTGAAGATTGTCAATATGGCTTTATAACAATATTTATGAGTAATATATTAGACTCGAGCTTTTTCGGTTATAAAATACGAAACGAATTGTATTTACTTTATCTTGATTTTATTTATTGTGTATGTAAATTAAATTATACGCTCATGGAAAAATTTTGAAGTAGGCTGATAAAATATGTGATAATATTTTAATGTTATTTGTTGGTATTATATAAGTAATTACAATTGCACTACACTTGCTTATTCATACTAATAATAAACCTACAAAAACAAAAAATATAACCTACAAAAGGGCTGGGAGGACAAACAACTATCTATTACAATTTAGGACAAGTTACAAGAAAAAGAAATATAAATTACAACCTTTATCTTTGCTGTGTTTTACAATAATTTTTTTCTAATGTATCTGTATGTCAACTCATTGCTGCCATTTAACTTGCGATAAACTCTTCAATTATAATATTGATAATATTAATAACACCTAATAATATTTTTCAGTTTTTCGCTTAATCTTTAGAATTATCCTACCTCAAGAGGAAAAACGGCATAATTACAAGACCATTCACATGTTTGTCTGTCTGTCACCCGTGATTTACTTAGAAACTGTTTTACCTAGAGACTTGAAATTTGTTTTAATGAAAAATAATAGTGACCTGCATTTTTGTAGTGACAGTTTAAAACGTTTATATGGTAATTTTGGAGAGGGAAATTAAGTATTCTCTTTTTAAATTTGTATTTCAAGTGATTTCGTTTCAAAAGGTAAAAGATAATTTTTTTTGAGACTTTCATAAATCTGGACCACAATTTGAAAAAAAAACAGGCTTATCAAAATTTGACTAGAACATTACCGATATTGAATATATTTGGAGATAATTTTGTAGAAATTTATTATTAATAATTAAATGAAACTATATGATGTAGTATTATTTCTACTTTCTTTAAGTTCTTTACCACGACGTAAGTTTCGTTGTATTACAACATTTTCAGGTGGGTGGAATCTTTGCTAATAGCCCATCCCCAGGTCGTGGTAAAGAGCTTAAAGAAACTAGAAACAATACTACATCACGTAGTTTCATTTAATCGTGTAGAATATTACAGGCAAATTATGGTGATATTTTAAAATTTTGTTTTTATATATATATATTTTTTTTTTTTATTTTGCATAATTTCACGATAGGGGAAGATTTACTGGGTAACGCATTTACTAGGAAGAAATTTCTATAGTTTCATATTTTCTATTAAAGGCATGCAGTCCGTGTTACAATATCTCTTTTTTTATGGTAATAAGTAGGCTTATTTTTAGTATAATAAGGTTTTGTACAGATTTTGTGAAATCATTTAATTTTTTTGTGGTATCACTACATTGTCGCTGTACTTTTCCTATATTATCGTTGTTACTTTTTACGTTATAAATTATATAAAAACGGCAAAAGTGCGACTTTCTAATGGTGCACTTGTGGAAATATGATAAATTTTACCTAATGATAAATATGCTACGCTCCAACTGAAGAACGTGTCTTAAGTCAGTTTGTAATATTTTGTTGAAGACAAAAATAAAATCACTTTCTATTTTGTTAGTACTTGGGCAGGTAGTTTTCATTTCCAGCTATAGGCTCAGACCTACATTATTAATTGTAAGACTGTAGTAAGTTTGTGAAATTTGCCAAGATGACTTCAACCCCTTTGGTTAAATTGTCAAAGTTGAAAGGGTGAGAAAACTATAATGAGTAGGGCTTCACTGCAAAAAAATTTCTAGTGCTGTGTAGTTATGGCATAAGACATCATCCAGAGAAAAGAACTAGAAGCTACGGATGATGTCAGACTCAGAGCAAAGTTTATACTAACTGTGCATTCATTGTTACACATGCATTAAGGAAGTAAAAACTGCAAAATTAATGTAGGTTTAACCCAGAAACTTATTTGATAATTCAGAATTTATAAGAACAAGTTTGTTAGGCAATCGATTTGTTAAGTGAACAGCAGTTCTGTGACAACTTATAAAACTTGAATGGTAGACATTGGATATAAATTACCAGGTGATGATTTTAATATTAGCAGCGAATGGTTTGGACGATAATGATCCAAGTAGTGGGTTTGCCAGATGTTTTTACCTGTGATAATAGAGACTGAGCATTCACCAATTCCAATTATAAAAAACACTTTCAAAACAAAATTCTTAGACTTGGAAATGGAAGTCAATGATAGTGAAGTTAGCAGTTCATTCGCGAGTTGGCAAAGATGCAAATTTAACAAGAATATAAACAGGTAATTGGGTAAGGTTAGTGAAAATACAACCGAAAACAAATGGAAAGTCTGATGTCAATCATCAAATGTTTGATGTCATCAATCAAATGTTTCAAGTGTAGAAAAACAGACCACAATCGCAGTTAACAACGAAATAAAGGCTTACAAAGAAGGAGTAGTCTAATATTTTCAGTCCAGTGTTTTTAAATGAAAACTTCAAAAGAAATGAGTAGTTCATTGAATAGAACGTAAGGGTATATTTAATAGCTAATGAAAGTTAGATTGTCAATGCATGAAAAGTTATCAGAAGAAGAACATTATTGTGGCGAAAAATGAGAAAGTACGAATATGGTGTATCGGCAATATTAATATAGTGACGAATTGAAGGTCTAAGTCAAAGACGTGCTATGTGTTCTAGATTTGACAACTAAATTACTCTTTGTGAGTCAGTTAATTTGAAAGGGCAATAGAGTAACAATCATTAAACTAAGACGTAACATTTATTATAAAAAGATGACATAGTGGCTATGGCTATGTTAGTTAATGGAGTATTTAAACTGCACATGGCTAAATATTTATTAACTGCATTAGTGGTTTCTGGAAGCACTTAGCATCACATATTGGAACAAGTGTACAAAAATTACTCGAACAAGTTGATTAATGTAGCAAAAGGTTATAACTATTGTAGAGAAAACGAGTATAAACATGTAATCAATCAATATATGCCGTAAAGGGAAGCATAGCCATTTTTATAACCAGAGAAAATATGTCCATTGATGACTATAGATATTTTCTCTTTTTTGTAAACATTAATAGTGATACCACTCAGTTTATTTTTTGAAGTGTAAAAGTGAAGCACTGAAAAGCTTTAAATGTTTTAAAGAAATTTTTGGTAACTAATAAAATAAAACGCTAAGGATTGACCATGACCAAGAGCACTGTAATAGGGAGTTTGAATATTTGCTTAAAAGGAGTAGTATTCGTCATCAAAGATCTACTATAGAAGACGAAATACTCCAGAAAATGAAAGTTTGTGTGAGCACTTTGATCATATGTTGTTGAGAAAGCCAGATGCTTGATGTTTGATGCTGGCTTAGGAAGAGTTTTAGGTGAAAGTGATCATAATAGCTATATACATAGAGAATAGGATTGTAGTGTCAGCTTAAGGTGAAAAGTTTCCATTTGAAATATGGAATGGAATTAAACCAGATATAGGACGCCAAAGAATATTTGATAGTAGAGCAAAGGTCAGTGTTGCTGAGGAAAACCAGCAGAAATGGGACAAGAAGTCAGAGAAAAATTCACAGGCTATTCAGAAATATCAAAGGATATCGCATGCAACTGGTGCAATTATTACTAGCAAAAAAGGTGCAATTATTACTAGCAAAAATGTAATCATTTCAAAATAACAAAAAATCTATAACAACAGAAGCTATGAATAAGAAGAGAATATTTATTATTAATGAGGGGGAAAGCTTAAATTTGGTAGAGAGAACCATGCATGAACATGAAGTCGTAGATACAATAACAGAAATGTCAACATTTGACGGGTTACATGTACCAAGTAAGTACAAATATACACGCCAATCAAGCAACCAAGTACAAGGTTATAGATGAGATACTTGAAACTGCCGCTAATATTATTAAAACGAGATCGCATATAATCAAAAAAAGCCTGAGAGGTATGGCTATAGAAATATGTGTGTCAAAGTTGATACATTTAATTATGTTAACATATTGTAATTGCATGCGATTTAGAAAGGACCTGAGAGAGATCGCGGCCTGAAAGGAAGACAGCAAGATCTTCAGAGTTTCAAGGATAATAGAGCGTGGAAGTTAGTAGCTAGCACGCTCCAAGCAGTGGTAGAGTAATGAAATGTCAATGGTTTCTAAGAACGAAATATAACACTGACAAGGGTTTTGGTTATCGAGCAAAACAAAATCTGGACTATGTGGAGATGTTTTCAACTGTAATCAAACATGCAACTTTAATATTAACATTTACTTTTTATGTGGAAATAAGTTTCATATATCACATCTAATTGTTACTACAGGGTTCTTAAATATGGATCATGAGGGAGTTATTTATATGTATATATCGAATTGTTTTGGTAATTATGATGGTGTGAGAGAATTGAAGTTAAATTTACCTATTTATTGTCTCTAACTGCTTTAAGGCCTGGTACAAAAAGATGGATGGCTTTTGACAAATTTGGATAATGAGAGATTAGAAAAAGAGTTACTTGAGTACATTTAAAATAAAGGTCATTGTAGAACTTTGCTGCACTCTTAGACGAAAATTTCTTTATTTTATGTAATGATGATACTAAAAAACGTATTAGTTTCTAAATTATAAATTAAGGAATTTTGTGAGACGATTGTCTGGAAATATCCACTATCTTGAAGAATATTTAAGAAAATTATGTAAATAAGTTGCTAGACAGATTTTTGATGACTTATAATATGTCATAAAATATTCCTATTAAATGCATGATAAGATTGAACAAAGAGGAAAATTGTAAAGGCCAATCTTTCTACAAGTAGAGTTATTTTGTATGCATTAGATTGTCTATGTCAATTTGATAATTGTTTTGATAGTGAATTTGGTTATATGCAAAGAACACTTCAAAGTATTTAAAAAAACTAAAAATGTAGGCTTAAAATATAATATAAGGGTTATTAAAAATATTAGAATAAATTTTATTGATGCTGATAGAGCAAGCAATATTGTGGACAAGACATATATGGGCTTTTGTTTTACTTTGTCGGGGGTTTTATAGTAAATAAAGAAGTAAAGAACTAATACATTATCGAGTACATGGGCAGAGTATATGGATATCACCAAGGCATGTAGAGGTACAATATATGTGCGTAATTTATTGCATGAAATAACTGGTAAATCGTATCATATAATTTTTTTAATGATAATCTGAGTGCAAATAAGTTGTCTGATAATGATTTGTAACAAGCCAACTAAGTTCGTTATTATTATTGTAGAGAACGCATAAGTAATAAAATTGTTATAATTAAGTACCTGTGTAAAGACAGATGCGTAGAAATTTGTGAACTAAAGGCGTAGGTAATAATAATATTATAATTTTGCTAATATACAAGGTATTCATAAAGTGTTGTGAATTACATCAAAGTATTATGTGTACTGCCAACTAGCTGTACGTTTCTGGAAATATGATTAATTCTATCAAATAGTACTTGCGCTGCTATCGCTATCTGCTAATGGAGAAACAGCAGAACTTTAGCTAAATTAATTTGTATTCTCTTGTTTAAACAAATATAAAGCCACTTCCTTTTCGGCAGCATTTATGCACGTTGTTTTCATTTTATTTTGCATAGCTTTTTTCTTAAATAAAAGTATCATCATCAGAATGTTTATAATTTGTCACAGTAGTTAAGACAAAATTTTGATTTATGCTGTTATGTAATTAATATCTCAAGACAAAAAAAGTATTATTTGTCTGTGGGTGTAAAACTAATCTAGGGCGTTTACAATTATTATCAATAAAAAATTCGTTTAGTTAACGTACAGAAATATTTTTTGTACCAAAATGCGGTAATATATTGTGATACAATAACAAACACTATCTAAAGGATAAGCAAATATGGTTTAAACCGAAATACTTCTATTTGATTCAACCTGACTTACATTTCTTTCAAAATCAGTTGTCACACCATCGCCTTATATGATACACTGCAATTTTATTAGCTTTTGTTATATGTATTTAAGTATATCTCGATATTAATAAATTTCATTTTACCTAATTCTTTTATCTCTATCTATGACATAAGTGGCGGAAATAGGAATGCAATGATGCAATTACTGCCTATTGTAATATTGATTATTTTCTTCCCTTATATCTAAATATCTAGCAATATGGAATCAAAACAACTGAAATATTATGTTTGTATTACTCATAATCTTCAAGTGATTACAGTAAGCATAGTATTTGTTGTTTAAATATAATATATTTACTAAACAATTCAGACCAAAAATAAAAGTGTGTAAGTTAGAAATATAGATCTGCTATAAAAAGTATAATAGTAATAGTACAATAGTATAATTTATTGTTACAGCTACATTTTCCAGATGTGACATAATGACAAGTTTATTTACATACTGCTGTGAAAATATTCAGGTTATTTTTAATAGATGTAGAAAGTAACGTTTACTGTCAGTGCTGAACTTTATTTTTTGTCTGTCATTAGATCGTATTTAGAGATCTTATCTCACAAAATTATTTTATTGTAATTTGTAATGTGATATCAGTAAGTTTTTCTGTTAATTTCATTATCATTATCACGTAATGTTTATTTTTTTTCAAATACATTTAATGCCAATGCAAAGTTTCCTTTTTTGGGAACTTTTTTTCAGGTTATGTCTCTTAGGATTATTTAAAATGGTTTTAATTCCTGAGGAAAATAATGTATTAAACTAAAATTTCCAACTCTACGTTCAAGAGTTTTCAAATGTCAGGTGTTTTAATATTTTCAGCAATTACCAATCGGAGTAGAGTATGCCTCTTATAGAATAATTTAACTATTGTGAAATGCTTAAAGCTTCCATATCTGTCGGCTGTCTTCTAGATTGCTTGAAAATAATCAAACAATAAGAAATAATTCAGTGCGAAAAGGTAAATGAATAAAAGCGATCAAATCTTTTATATATAAATGTTAATAAGTAATTGTTATTTAAATCGCAGCTCTCATAAAACGTAATTTTTTTAAAATTAGATAATTTGTAATAACTTCCAGTTAAATTTTATATATATTGGTTCCTCTCTTTTTTTTCTAATCTGAAGTACATTTTTTTGACTGCGGATGAATGATAACGTACGGTATAAAAATACCTAAACAGGAATGAAAACTTTATCTGCAGAGATTATAAGAACGAGTGGAGCAAAATTTACGGGGTTTACTCTTTTGAACATACTTTTAGTAACGTTAATAAAGTTTTTTAATTCGCCAAATATTTGAACGAATTTCATTTTAAACCAAAGAAATATTTCAAATAAATAATTTTCCTTTATTTGATTGAGGATTTTGCTCTTAATTATTAAAGAAAATAAAATAAAAAAGTTTCAGTCTTCCTAACAAATTGGCAATGAAGCGTATATATTTTTCAAAATAAATCTCATGACGTAAACACGAAGGGCGCTAATGGAAAAACTTACTCTACTGATCAGCCAGTTAAGGAGTGGAAATTATTAATAAACATTCACAAAAGATATAACTTTTTTATGACACGACAAAATTTATGTAGTGAACTTAAAACATGCTTAGTTAAGACTGAAAACAACAAAAACATTAAATGTAAATGTACGTTAAAGCAATACAAAATATTTTTTTAAAAAATATCCTAAGGAAGTCTTTTTAAACCGAAACAATGATAAAGCGGGTCAGCGTTTTTTCTAAATTACATATAGCATATGACATGAACGAAAATTGGTTAAATGTCGATCAAAATCGAAGACAAAGTTTTACTGTGCCCTAACACTCATGATAACGGTTTAGCGATTATTGGTAAGTAGTAGAACTAGTAAAAATATTTTTCTAGACTGTATTAATTAACCGCGTGTCGAACTTAACGTTGTCAAATAAACTATTTACAAGCATAATAACATCAATATTGAAATCTATGTATAGTCAAGTTTGCAACTATTTCTATTCGTTTGATTCAAATAAGTATTCGTCTTTTAAAAGAAAATTCGAATAAATTTTAAAAGGTGCCTGAATTTTACACGAGAAATGAAGAAAGGTGATGTTTCTATAGTCAATCATATGCTTATATAATTAGACGTTATACATTGTTGAATTTAAATGTTAATTGATATAAATATATTATTTACGAATTAACAAAAAATATATAATACTTCTTCTATAGGGTGCATTATATGGTGAAATTAGTTTGATACTGCTGTACTTTAGGTATTTCCTTCATACAATAATTTGGTCTTTGGTACACATGACTAGCATAGGCACTATTTAACAAAATAATGGTTTTAATCTTTTACAATTTTAAATGAATTTTAATGTAAATTGAAATCAATATATTATTTACAAATTAACAAAAATAATATAATATTTCTTCTGTAAGGTAAATTATATAATGGAAGTAGTATAATATTGCTGTACATGAAGTATTTCCCAGGCACAATAATTTGGTCTGTGAACTACATGTGATTAGAATAGGCACGTTTACTGATACAATCAACTTTCGTAAATAAAACTGTTACGAAGTAGAGTTTTAAAAAGCAGAAATCTTGAAGTTATTTGGATTAAGCAATCAAAATAATTTTATTAATCGATTTTTGTTAGGTACATGGCAAGAAATTTTTTTTTCCCCATTATGGGATATAAGGTGGTAATTTAAATTTATTTTTAAATACTTGATTTCTTATTAATTGAAATCTCAATATGAAAGATCTGCTTCCAAAATGTATAGTACATATGCAGGTGGAAACACTGAAAACTGCAACTCAACGACAGAGGAACAGACCGACGCACGGATAGAACTGACGGGATTTTTTTTCATTATACAACGTTAAAAATTGCAAAATAACGTGAGTAAGGTTATATGAGGTAGTTGAACTCGCGAGTTGAGTATTTTCTGCCTTTTATAACCTTATAAATATCGCATTTAAATACAATATTCCTTAAATTCTACCAATGTAACACAACATCTTTATCAAATAGTACATAGTATTATATATACACTTACAGACTTGGTGCAAGAAATTTATTTGTAATTAACCAAAATTATTAAATTTAAAAATGTAGTTATGTGGAATGATTCAGATATTTTTTGTTCTTTTATATAATTAACAAAATTAAAAAATTTTTAACGAGCGTACGTGCTACAAAAACAATAAGAAGTATTAAACTATATAGAAGGGTTATAAACAAAATTACAATTTTCAAAACGGCATACTTAAGGAAAGAGGGGATTACAACGGGAAGGACTTCTTCAAATGTTATCGGAAAATATTTATAGAGGAAGTGTCCATTGACTCCACTGTTTTAAAGTTTATCGTATCTTGTGGTCTAAGAATAGGAACAAGATTTATCCTTAGCGATATAAGGCATATACAGTCAAGTTTTCTATATATAGTGAAGTGTCATTATTGTTCTAATTTATTTTTATTAAGAATTTTCCAATATGTGACACAAATCACGGAACATAGTTACTATTTAATATTCCTGCTAAAGAATTCCTATTTAAAAATATGTGTCGTTAATTGTATTATAATCATCAATTCTCTTGCAAACCTGAACTTGTCTTGAAGTTGCGAAAAATTGCCGGGAACTTTTATAATGTGGACTGCTGCGTTTATTTGTTATCATCAAAGTCGCGGGCAAGGGATATAGCAAAACCAAGAAAGTACTACGAATTAAATATTTTATGAGGAGTACGTTTTTTTTTGCATTTTTGTAAATATTTCTTGAAAATATCATTGCAAAGTTACCTCAAGGACTCCTCAAAAAAAAAGGATAGAAGTTTTAATCATTTAAATCTAGTGTAATGATGTAATCATTTAAAATTAATGAAAAACAAGCTTTTAAAAATGATATACATTTTTGTCTCCTAAATCTCCTAATACATGATTTCCTTCTTTTATTTAGTAGCCGATATTTCATGTTATAACTTGTGGTTATTTATCATTGATTTTTAAAAAAATAAAAATTGGTCAAAATTATTTTAACTATAAAAGCTTTTTTCATCAATAAATTTATTAAACATTAAGTTAATTGTAACGAGTGTCAACTATTACAAACAAAATTTGGCGAAAAGAGCTTACATTTATTCATAAAACAAGCTTATTCTTCATATCAAGGAAAGGAGAAAAATAAAACTTATATCATCTTAGCAAATAGTATTCCAGTGAAGTAGGTATATTAGAATAAATATCAAGAGGTAAATAAAAAGGAGGCCGATGAAAAAACCTCCTCGCCCGTACAGTCGATGCCAGTGATACTCGTATCATTTGGCACCTTGACTTCATGTCGAACTTCGTTACTCGTAAGATATGAGTAAAAGTGTTCAGTTATAACGTACACTGAATAAAATTTGACAATAAAAAAATTAGTTAGGTATTCAAATATAAACATCAGACGACTGAGGATTTGCTACATCAACCATATTATGTTTCGTATCTTGAGCGAATTTCTGAAATATTTTTCATTAAGGAAATGCCCAATGAACGAAAATAACTCCTTTTTACGAGGATCATCTTTATTAAATTACCGTCATTAGTATTAACATTTAGTTCCTTTTAAACGAGTTACGCAATTGAATTTATTATGAATTCCAATTTCGTTATATTTTAAGTCAAATAATGTATATTTTATACACGCAATAATCAAATTACTGTGATGTAGATTTACGTAATGAATACATAACCTATACCTATACCCATAAACGTATACATAACCTATAGCCACAAACGAGCACTAAATCAAAAGTTGAAAAGTTTTCAGCTTTTGTAACCAAGCAATTAATTGTTTCTGTGTTAAAAATAATTTGTAGTACTACAAAACTTCACAATAGTTGGAACTACAGCTTTAGACAGCAAAATGTATATCAAGAGTAAAATGATTCAGGCAGACGAGTAATAAACCGTGTCACCGAAATATTACAATTTAAAAGCAAATATAACTTAATAAAACGGATAATAATTTTGTGCAGTGGAGGGACGACATCCCCAAATCTAATTATAATACTTGCCGTCCATTCCTTTGACCGTAAATAACTGAACACCCCATGAGGCTTCCCATTTAAATTATTCCCGGAAATAAAACTCTGATTTTGGAGATATTATCAAAAGTACGATTTTAAAATTTTAGTAATGAAGGGGTCAGTAAGATTAATTATTGTGTGGAAGTGTAAATATGTATATAATTATATAGCTGCTTAATTAAGTCGGATGTATTTAATGATAGATATGTTAAATATTTGATAGGAATGGGGTTTTAGCTTAAAATTATATAAAAATTTGTGTATATAAAGACACATGGCGTTAATAAAAATACGCAGAAAATTTAGTACTTAGCGATCTCAATAAATTTCAAACCAAGAGAAACAAAAATAAATTTTATATATATATATATATATATATATATATATATATATATATATAAATATATTTAACTATTAATATTACAAAGAATTAACCCAAATAAATTTGGAATTTTTAATTATTTGATAAATATAAATCTATCGAAATCATGTCCTTTGATTAATGTTTGTCGCATGTGTTTTTTCTGTTGTCTTTATATTGGGTTAGTAATAAGTTTTTAGCTACAAGTTGGTAACGTTAATAGAAAGGACTTTTCCAGAAAGATCAATTTCCATATTATTTTCTTATAAGTTAAAATCTGGACATTCTTTTTAACCTAATTCCTTTTTAACTTAAATCACCAGATTTTTGAGCTAAAGATATATTGTAATGGACATCGGCTGAAAGCAAGTCAAAATATAAAGACGTGCATGTAAAGTTTAACAAAGTAATTGTGATATTTAGATTTCAAAATATTTTTTGCCAAAATAAGTTGGTGTTAAAAATGTATTAACAAATTCAATGATTTTAGCTCTAATGTTAAGGATAATTCAAATTTACAAAAACGGCAACGTACACCTCACATAAACCACCCATTTAAACTCATTAGATTTCATCTCGAACAAAACATTATCGTTTGGAATCCTCTTTATATAATATATAACATTTGTGGAAGTATTGAGAGTAGAAAATAAAAGCTATCCAGTAGGACTAGGATTCTCCGTACGAGTGTCCCGTAAATGCTTAGGCACATACCGTTTTTTTTATAATTTTGGCATTTGGTAGTTTCAGAGATAGGGTAGGTTATGTTTTTACAGACATTTTAGCAATATCTACGGAAGTACGAAGCCTTAAAATGACAGAAAATTTGTGCAATAGCGTGTATGCCATTTAATTGTTTTATATACAAAGAGACAAATTAATTATTAAAAAAAAAATTATTTCCGTAGTTAATGGTCTTTCATAATATTTATTAATAAACGTGTTTGTTCTTATAAGATATAAATATCATAAACTTTAAATTTTGTTTTTTATTACAATATAAAAATCAAACAACAAATGGATATGCATCTTAATTAAAATTAGGTATTGGAATATTGCCATATTCCAATATCTAATTTAAATTAAAAAAAAGCCAAATCTAGTATGGAAAGTGTGAGAAAAATATTGAAATAAAATTTTTTTAGTAAGCCAATCAATTTAATCTTAAATTTGAGTATTGTTTTTGATCTGTACTTTTGCCTCAAAAACGGTTTACAAAAACTTATATTTCCACTTATAATACGTAAAATCCACAGCATTCTGAATTATTGTTTTAATTGAATTATTTTATCCTGCATACTTTGATTTCAACAACTGGGCTTATGGACTCGAGGGAATTAAATTTTCTTCATAAATTGAACGAATTCTAGCAAGCAATTTGCAAAATATCATTTATAGCTTTTTTTAGAAGCAATTAATAGAATATTTATCCTTGATGGAAAGTAGACCCTGCATGGGTCTAATAAATATTTGTCGTAACGGTTAGATTTGAACGTTCACCGGATTGAATAGAAGTACATTTGCTTTTTTGCTGGACCTGTGTTAATCAAAAACACTTTTTTCAGAATTATAAAAAAAATATTCTATTCATGCATCTTCGCCTGTTGGTCTGTACATTACATACTCGTATGTAGTGTATGAGAATATGCCAGAAATCTTTTTCTATTTATAGATTAAAACACTTTTAGTCTTACCTAATTTTTTTTTATTATTAGTGCTATAATTTCATGTGCAATATAGTGTTTTATTGTTTATTATTAATAATATTCGTTATATTTACTTATTTATCTTTCAATTCAAGTAATAATTTTTATGTGTTGTAGAATCTTCATAATGTCAATGATAAATAAAATGTAATATTCAAATTTAGTTTAAATATAAGGTGACGGGCCACAAACTATCAAACCAACATAACCAGTTTCAGTGCCTAACAAAAGCACATTTTAAAAATAGAACATTTTTTGTGAGACCTACGTATTTTATATAATATGATGATAATATTTTAAATATGTTAGCGGATTCTAATAGATTTAGTATCTGTGACCAATATAAATACACAAAATATATGTACGCATTTTGAGATATTTCAGTTATCGAATTATAAAATTATGAGATGTATTATAATTATTACCTAGTTTTGGGACAAATACACAACATTTTTACCATGTATGTGACAGCAGATTGCATTACTTGTGTAATTTGTCTTGATTTATTTTTTGTTTCGTGTTGATGTTATCTGATTATCAGTATAATATCCTTGGCCATAAATAAATTATGGTATATGAGTATCAACACTCAAATTTAAACTTTGTCGGGTAGCAATAACTGGATAAAATTAAGAAAATTAATTTCTTTGTTATAGATTCCTACTAATCGTTTTAACTTAATGACAATCTTTGAAAATAGACACCACATGGACTTTATTAGGTCTATGACACACCATTTTCTAGTTTATCCGGGACTTCCGCCTAATGCATATAACTAGAGTAAATCTTTTAATTTCAGGTGGATTAACATTTTAAATTTCAATATAACAACGAAATTGTAAGCAAGAGATAGAAAACATTCAATGATATCTATCTGATTTCAGTAATTTAAGAAAATTAAAATTCTCGTCCTTTTGATCTTTAGCTACAAATCAGTTACTCGCATTTTTAGTCATACGATGCAATGTCTGGGATATGTCTAATTTATTTTAAATTAATCTTGCTATATAATATAAAGTAGTATGTTGACAATTCCAGCAGTATCTAATAGTAGAAGTTCGGATCATACACCATGGGTTTGATGGAAAATAAATAAATAGAAAAATGCTAACAATACATCATTATGTTTTATTGTTTATGCCAAATCAATATCATAAGAAAATATTAAATCTAACGTCAATTAATTTCCTTGTCTCTCTAAAAGTTTGTATATCTCAAGGAATTGTGTAACAAACGTGCATGCTATACTTCTTTTTGCGTCTACACATTGTCCAGGCTAGCGAACTACATACATGCGATTTACGCTCGGTTTGTGCAACACATTAAACAGGCACCCCTATTGTGAGCGTGCGGTTCACGCTCTGTTCGTATGCAAAAATAAATGCGTCATTTATTAATTTGTGTCTGTTGATCATGAATTTTTGGGTCTTAGTGTCCTACAAAATTGAAAATCCATAACTTTTTATTAAACATAAACTCGTCTCCTCACTTCATTCCATTATTATCCTTTTGTCATTACGGACAATAGAAAACTGATGAAGGAGGGGAACAGCATGTGAGCAACGTGAGTACAGATCACGCCCAGCGCAAACAGTGTGCGCGTATTCAAAGTAAACGTTGCACGTGTACAACAAATGTAGGGAAATGCGCACGCGCATCGAATAAACATACGTGTTCGTTGCGCAATTCGCCAATGTGTACGAACCTTAAAATGAAACGAATTTTGCTCTCGAATTTTAAAGAGGAATTCAAAGAAAGTCAATTTAAAATGCAATTAATCCTACTTTCACGAATGGCCATGGAAGTACCAATACAAGAAATAAACTATTGCTGCTTTATCCATTTTGGTCACGATAGTTAAATTGCTACTAAACCAGTTTCAAGTCTTGTCTTGATGAGTTCCGTGTCGATAAACAGCCGAATTCAATTATTGTCCGAATTTATAGTTCTGATATATAAAATGTTTGGCAAAATCATTTAATTTAGATTATCGTCTCCACAAGCACGTGTGAAAAATTTAATAAAATATATCCTTCAACCGCAATATAAAGTTTGACACCACTACAGTGCGGTGTCGTAATGATTTACTTCGTATTTATGATAAATTTGGTCCTTTGTCTTAATTTATTTTATAATAATAAACACGCTGTTTGACTAGACGAATATGTTATGGGCTAGCTAATTACCTACGTTTATATTTTATTGATCATCTTAGTTTACTTGCAGCCACCGACTGTTTACCATTCATTAGTTGTCTTGACATCGCGCCAGTCGCGTTTGGCGCAAATGTGCGGTAGTTATACATACTTTTTATTTGAGTTGGTTATTAACAAACAACACAAACGTGAAATTAATTATTTTTGGTTGCATGTCAATTTTTTTGTAATGTGATTATTAATTTTTTTCTTCTCTTGAATTACACAATCTACACCGTTTTACCAACATTTAAACAAATCAGAAGAGGTTTGTACATAAAAATGAAAGCTACGAAAAAGGTTGAGGATGTCTTATTAATTTAGGTTGTCTGTTACACTTCTGTATTCGAAGAATGCGTAGAATAAGTAACTGAATTTTCACGAAAACCATCGACAACCCTTAGACTTAAAATTATATGAAAGGAGTGAAAAGAAACAAACGTAATCATGGTTTTTTTTCTAAAAATTGGGATGAACAGCCAGTTATTTTGAATCTGCGATTTTTTTCCACAGCGTATATATTTAGCTTACCACAACTATTTCCACAACTATTTTTCCATATCTATTACAATGCTAGATCTGTTCAATGTTTAAAATCTTTATTAGGAACCACATTCACGTAACGTCGGTCCTAAAATATTCAGGCGAATACACTTTTTAAAGGAGCTTTAAAGTTTTCAACTATTACAAATTAAAATCTATTTTTTTTCAGCTTTTGTATGTTCTATGATAGCTATTCTCCTGGCAGTAGGAGGAAAATATATGTATTTATATAATTTTGAATAAATTACAGTTAATAATTATTAATCTAAGTATAAATATTGTCATTGTTTTTAGGTTCAGAAGAACTTAGTCTAGATTTCGACTGAAATCGATAGAAATACGAAACCAGCATAATCTTCCATTTCTATTTATTGTATTAAATAATTTCAGCAATTAAAAGAATCTTAAATTTAAATTTCCAGTCTTAGGTGCACATGATCTAATTATAAATCCTTATGGGTTTAGATATAAGTATCTTATGCAGAAACTCATATATAAAATTCATTGTACCGAACTGTGGAAAATTTTTTGTTTTGTATTTTTTTATATAAAGCATAGTCCTCTTAATATGACATTCCGACATTTTAAGTAAGAAAAATTCGACGAAGTAGCATAAAAATTATTAATTATTTTGGAGGACCTAAAATTTTGAAAACTTATATTTACACAAAAAACTCCACTCTCCTCCCTAAGTAATGTACAATTATATTTTCTTTTACAAGTTTGAAACTATTCAGAGTTATCTTGGGAAATAAATGTTTCACAAGACCGCAAATACAGCGGTTCGTATTGCTACATTTTGACGCTCTATACATTAATTGCAGCTTGTATTTTTAGAATATGAAATAGATCAAATATACCACTTTCTTAAAATTGTCATAAGGGGCAATTCGTGGTTTAGAATTTGTTTGACACATTTTGTCTAAGATTATTTTTAATATTAATTATAATTTTTCTCACTAGTATATCACAGAAAGCCAGTTAAGCAAGTTGGGACCGCGGGTGCTTTGTTATTGTGGCAATATGTTCCGCGATATATCCTAGTAGCGACATTAAGGATTGTCAATTTGAATTTATAAGCTTATTTATCTACTCGACTTCGCTTCTATAAAGAGACGGTCTATGAATAATGTTTTAGCTTCAGGCTTTTGAGATTACATTTTGAATTGTATGCTAGTTGAGACAATGAACTCATATTCATCGTAAGAGGTTTGTAAAATCTGTATATTAAAAGGAAATGGTTTTTTTTTGCTGAAAGCTTCATTAAGTTTTTACTGTGTATTAACACGAGCAAAATGAAGGAAAACGATATTTTTTTATTAATGTATTCTCGTAAATTTTTCATAGTTGAGACGTATTTAAAATAGCAAATAAAGTAAATGATTTAGAAAATGTTGTATTACGTAATTGTAATAATAACAGTTTTAAATTAAATGGTATTTATAAATATAAATGAATTTATGAATAACGCAAAAACAGTACAATAGTGTGTTTATACTACAAGGTTGAACGTATCAATTAAAAATACCATTTAAACAGTAAAATATTTTGTACCTATTAAGAGTTCCAGAATCAACGGCCTATTACATTACAATTTGTGCAGCCATCTGGAGTCGGTGTGAAGATCCAGGAACGAACTTAACGTCTGGTTTTGGTAAAATATAAGCTTTCGGTACAAAATAAAAATAGAATTCATATAAGAGTTTAAAAATCAAGAAAGACCAGTGTTTTATCATTATTAGAAATATGCACCAATTATCCGAAGTAGATTTGGAATTATATTGGATAAGTTTTTGCATATTTTACAAAGGGAAAATTATATTTAAAATTTGCAACTGATTTTGATTACTTTTGATTGGTCACTAGTTAAGGTTATAGAGAACTAGTTAAAAGTTTTTTTCTGAAATTTTTAAGAAGGAGTACTATATGAAGATTACTATATACTACAAAAAGTTCATGGTATGACTAAAAAGTAAATTCTTTCGAACAATTATTCTCTCTGTCATATTTCAACTAAATTCTTTCACTGACCTGCAGAAATATCATTGCTTCTATTTTTGAGAAGATTTATATTTCTTAGTAATATTTAACGTAACATTCCCTTTCAATTGAACACGTAGCTGAATAATACCACAATTTTCTTAATTACTGAAAAGGTAATTTCTTATGAATTCCGGAAAAATTTCGCTATTACCCAAATTAAACAGGTTCAAAGTCATTTTTGTACTTATTAAATCTTCTCTACGCTATTACGGAAGTAAGCTACCCAGGGAAGTAATCTGGAAATGATATTAATAAATAATTTACTATATCAACTTTTATCTATAGTTTACATTTTTGAACAATTAAATTACGTACTCCGCACAAGGGATGAATGACGTCTGTCAGTTTTAGTCGTTTATTTCTTCGTTTACGTTTTGAAGATGACGAATGAGAAGATAATTGAATGAAGCTATCTAGGTCAATACCGTTGTATTTAATAAGGGTTCATATTAAAGTATTTCTGTGCGGTTTTTTAGAGTTCCGTAAATATGCAAGAAAAAACGAATCGCCCAAGTGTTCACAAGTATATCCCAACTTCCACATCCTCCTATCACAGCCTTCCTTTTAGAAATCATTTGACATAGGAACATAAAATTCGGTATAGTGATATAGTATATCAAACCACATATATATCATGATCAGCAAAATTTGTGCATGAAAATTATACGTCTGCAATTAAAAAGGTAGGTAAAAAATTTGAAAATATTTATTTTGAAGTTTTTTACGAAATATTTCTACAGGTATGGCTAAAAATTTCCAAACATTTCTCTCAAAAACCTTTTGCAGCAGAAACTTGAAATTTAACTTAGCAATAAATTTTATCGACCCGCACATATCTCAATATTAAATATTAAAATATGTTTAACTTTTAAGGAGAAAAAATGAGGAAATAGATTTTTTTGCTTTTGTGAAATTAAATCTATTTTGTTCAGAATTTTATAATAAATATTTGTAGATATGTCGTCAAAATTTGCTACAATAAAATTGTTCTTTACCTTATGTCTTCAAAACAGTTAACGTCAAATTTATAGAAAAAAAAATTTACTCGTCTTTCACTATAAATTTAAAGGAAAACTATAACGATGATTCTAAATTCTATAGTTTTTTAAGAGACTCGAGATATTTCACGCCTGTGAAATATATATTGTTTGCAAAATGCTTTATACCCACACAGAAAAATTAACGCAGAAGAAAAGGTAACTTTAATTTTTTTCCTTTTAAGCTTGGGGAACTTAGCATCCATAAAGTTCGGGGAATTTTTTTCTAACAAACATCTATTCTTAGAATTCGCATTTGAATTGAAAGGGAATGTTACCTTATATATTACTAAGAAATACAAATCTTCAATGATATTTCTGAAGGTCAGTGAAAGAAATTAGTTGAAATATGACAGATAGAATAATTGTTTAAAAGAATTTGCTTTTTATGCATGTCATGAACTTCATGAAGTTAATTAAGAAGCTTATTAATATTACACATAGAATGAGTGTCAGCCTACTGTATTATTTATATTTAAAAGGTAATCTCAGAAACCACTGAAGTTTAATTTTTTACTTTCTTTACTTTATTGTTGTGCGTTGTTTTATATTATTGTTTTTTTTTGTTTTTTTATGTTTTCATTCCGCCTAAATCTTGATACTTATAATGACTGTGTTCGTGTTTTCGATACCTTGGCAAAAATATTATTTTATTTATCACTTTTTGTACAGTGTGTACTGTATATTTTCTTTTATATTATGGTTCACATAAATTTTATACCACTGGATAGCACTAGTGAACGAAACGAGATTCTATAATTAGTTTGATGTTAATAAAAATTTGAATATTAATGTCATTTATTTTCGAACAACAATTATCTCTTGTGTTGGACACTCATATAGTGCTCCTTCTTACAAATTTCAGAAAAAAACTTTTTTCTAGGTCTCTCTAGCCTTAACTAGTAATCAAAAGTATTAACAAACGTGGAAAAGCCACAAAGAAAAACAGTTGAAATTTTTTAAAATATGTAAAAAAATGTCCAATATAATTCCAAATCTACTTTCCATAATTGGTGTATATTCCTAACAAAGATAATACACTGGTTCTTCTAGATTTTTAATTTCTTATGTAAATTATAGTTTCATTTTTTACCAAAAGCTTATATCTTACAAAAGCGTTCCTGGATCTTCATACCGACTCCAAACGGCTGCACAAATTGTAATGTAATAGGTCGTAGATTCTGAAACTCTTAATCGGTCGAAAATATTTTACTGTTTGAACTGTACACCCAATTGTACGGTTTTTGCTTTATTAATAATTCCTTTTATATATATAAAAACCATTTTATTTAAAACTATTATAATTACAATTACACAAAGCAACATTTTCCAAATCATATATTTTATTTGATACATTTAAATACGTCTAAACGATATAAGAGATATGAGAAAATGTAATTAAAAAAACATCATTTTTATGGTTGGACTATAATTACTTCGACCGTCAAATTTCAAGATTTTCGCATTAGTAGATTTAAAGCACACACATGCAGCGTGTGTACTGCATCAAATATTAAAATCTATTTAATTTTTTTTAGTAATTTTGCTTTTATGTTTAAAAAAAAACCCCGGCCAAATGCAAGTGTGGTATGCGCTTTGAGCGCTCATAACCTTATTCCTAGCGACCTATTTCCTTTAACAGAAGCCATCATTAATGTCGACTTTCTAGTCCAAAATTTATTTAATAATACCTAATATAATTAAGTAGGGGCGGGTATCTATATCATTATAAATATTTCATATACTGTGACATCTACAGTCATCGTTATAACTTTCCTACAATCTTTGCGTAGGCCTCTGAACTATATTTTTTCATTAATTTTGAGTTCAGTAATTTTGGAAAAAAGGAGGTGGACACATGTTTTTGGCATGTTTTTCAGTATAGACCTAATTATGCGAGTTGATATACCTCACCATAATACCAAATTTGACGTTTTTGTCTAAATCGTGTTAGTGAAAAACGGCTACTACAAGCGGACAGTCGGGTATATGAGTGATTTTTTTAATAGTTCCTTATTTTCATTTTTGGGCACGGAATAATACAATTGATAAAAATTATATTCATTGGCAATAGTTAAATATGAGCAACTAATAAATTTTTTTACCGATGTTAATTTTTTTATTTATATATATAAATATATATATATATATATATATATATATGTATATATATAAATATATATATATATATATATATATATATATATATATATATATATATATATATATAAAAGGTAAACATTTCAAAAGTTAAAGAGGAAGGAGCACAGAGAAGCGGTTTATAAAGAAAATTCGAAGAAAGAAGAAAGAAGTTTTAAGAAGAGATTATAAAATTTACACTATTTGACAAATGATTGCAAAAATCAATAGATTTATAGTGTAATAGTTAATCAATCGAATAAAAGAAGAATCATATAAACCGGTTTAGAATTGCGACTTGTGGTTTGTCCTCATACGTACATTTGTACGAAGAAGTATGTAATTTGTAAGAAGTAAATATAGATTATAAAAAAAAATTCAACAATTATGTCACTTATTGGAGAGAGATCTCATTTTTTCTAAAAGGTATAGTAAACAATTATAACTTTTAAGTTTATCGAATTAGAATTACTTCTACAGCCAAAACTCAAGATTGGCGCGCTGGTAGATATAAAGGACAAACCTGCGGCGTGTGTACTTTTTCTTCCATACAATTAATAGTAACATTGCTAATATTCACACACATACGACTAATAATCACATTACTAACAGTCACACACATACTACTAATAGTTACATTGCATCTATAAACAAAACCTCAAGTTTCTCTTCCAGTATTATGTTTTACAAGTATATAATATATTAAGCAACCAACGTAAGGAACAAGTAAAAAGTAGTCAAATGAAATCAAGCGTCCCTTTAATCGAATATGGAATCTGTTTCCATTAAGGCCATTATTTGCCCCTTGTTTGAAGTTATTTATGACGTCATTGAAATGATTACATAAGTTTATATCGTAACTTCTAATTTCTTTGGTTTCAAGGGCTTTTATTAGTGGAACAATGAACTTGAGATACTTTACGATACAGGAACGGGATGGGACATAGGAAATTGCTGCATCTCTGCTTTTCATGAATAATAAAAAAAATTCGTTTCAAATAGTCTCTTATCCAAATTTTTTACTACATAGGACATTTTATCTAAGTTGAAAATTTCAGAAGAATTTGTAAATATTAAAGATACAGTAAATTCGTTAAACAATTTTCTAGCATGAATAATTTCATAAGAAATTAATTAAATTTTTCGAATATAAAATGCAAATGAAATTTCATTCTTTAGATTACTTACGCAGTCTCAGACTTTTATATAACTTATATCGTTTTGAATTATATTCGTCCGCGTCGCTCAGCTTGTTCTTTATTTTCACCGTCGCTAATCAGATAACAAAATTAGAATATTTTTTATACTAAGTACATAAATATATACACATATATATATATATATATATATATATATATATATATATATATATATATATATAACAGGTAACCTGACCTATTTTCTCGTTACATACCGTTCATTAGATTACGTAGAGACACGCGAGATGTATGTATCACAGTAGGAAAGTAAATTATGGTATGGGAACATTCACAATCATTAAACGTCGCCCACAAAACTCTCCTGAGTGACTATTATAGACCCTAAATTTGATAATAAATTATGTCAATAAAAAAGCAAGTCATTTGCAGCGGTATCTTTTACAAATTAATATTTCTGTTGGTCTACACGATTTTCCAATCATAAAACGGTAAAGTTGCTAAAGAAAACACATTTATTTTGGCATTAAGTCCACCCTCTGCGTATTTAAATCTTTAAATCACAATAAAATATTTTAATGTCTGTAATAACCTTCCCATAATAGCTAAAAAATAATTGATATTTTCACGTGAACACAGGGACAATATAGGATATTTAAGACATTTTGAGCATGACAACTCATTTTCCAATTAAGCCGCGTCTTATATATTGAATGATTTGTTTTTTGGATGTACTCATTCAATATCGGTAACAAAATATGTGAAATTTCAAAATTTTAATTGAAGAAAATATGGAAATATTTTGAAATATTTGAGTATGACTTTGATTTTTCATATGTCCATAGACATATGATAATGTGAAGAGAAAATAATTTATATACATGGCCGGTGTACGATAACATGGAAAAAAAAAGTTTAGGAATCAAATGAAAGCGAAAAGAAATGTGTTTTATTCCATAGAATTCAATTTCTTTTCAATTGGCAATGGCAACAAAGGGAAAAGGCCTCTTAAAAATTTCTTTTTTAATACATTCAATTCAAAATTGAATATAGCAGTTGTAACTAAATAATATGATAATACTGCTTCCGTGACTCTGTCTGCTAAACTATTGGACCGAGTTTGATAATAGAAAAACATTTTCATTCGAGGTTAAATGAAAAATTAAGTAGTTCTATAATTTATTAAATATTACAGATGTATTAGTTTCGAATTGCCAAAAGTTTCTGTTTCTAATTTACAATTATTCTTATTTTGGTTTATGCTTACTCTGTTTAGCGCCTTGTTCCAAATTTATTTTGCACTTTGAATGTCATCAAAAAAATAAAGAAATATATGTCATAAAATCACAGCATCCCTTCCTAACACAAATACTTTTATTAAAACACCTCATGACTCAATTGTCGAGATTCTGCAAGGGCTCGAATAAATAATATTGGAAATCGTTACTAATTTAAGCTAGATATTCAAAAATTATAAATGAAGTACGAAAGCATTAAACATGAAGTAAGAAAAAGAGAAAGGTCGAATTAAAACCAAACAAGTGTTGAACACTTATAAGAAAGTAAAGTTAATGGACATGTCGGAAGGAAATGGAAAAGGACGGTACAGAAAAGACACAGAATATAAACGAAATGATAGTGGTGCGATTAAAGTTAAGAGTGTTATGTTTTCCAGGTAGTTTTGAAAACCTAAAGGGATGGCGGATTTCTGATTGTAAAATGCTGCTACTGCTAGAAATTTATAAAATATATGCCAAGTCTTTCTTTCTCACGTACATGAACACCCACACTCTCAAATGAATGCTACATTTCACTCGACACGGTCTCCAAAAATTTGTAGCAGTATTCCACAAACTCACTTATATTCAGAGGCAATATTGTAACGTAAAATTTCCAACTCAGTAACGTATTATCATTACACTAGCGTGACCCGTGCGAAGTCTTCGCATTATTTATTCCGTTATGAAGCTCAGATGACAGATCAAACAAATATTTTACTAAAATTGACATATAGAGGCGCAAGTATCAAAAGCATTGAGATAAAGCGCCACTTTATTTATACGTGAGTGGATTTGAAATTAAACAAAAATTTTACCGACCGTCAATCATATTGACGTTGAGCCGTTAGATGGCAGCATTGCTGTTTTGTGTATATAATTTTAATAATTAAATAATTTGCAAAAACAATAGCAATAATACATTTTTTAGTTGTGGATGCCGGTAGAGCAAGCAATTATCTATAAAATGATATATAATTTATGTGGATTAGTTGGGAGGTTTTTTCTAAAAAGGGAGTGTAACATCTTAACCTTAGCGTATTAATATATATGATGATTATACTTTTCAATGCTCTTTTTTGGTTCAATTTTCTTACTAAAATTGTTTCCCTATTTTTAGTTGATATGTTATCCTATTATACTCAATACGTTTCGTTATTATATATTATGTCATACTCAATACGCTATATATATATATATATATATATAAGGTTCGAAGCGTATTGAGTATATATATATATATTTATATATATATATATATATATTTATATATATATATATACTCAATGCGCTTCGAACCTTACGAAAAATTCAGTAATATGTCAAGGCTTTTGCGGCGTTTAATGAAATATATGAATATACGCCTACATAAATATATGCTTGCATATACACACACACACACATACATACGTAGGAACATATAAATCACGTTACATATTTTGGCTTCGTGGTCGCTGTTTCAAACTATTATATTCCTGCACACACCACTTATCTGCCTCCTAATATCTTAGCTAATCCATTGCTTAGTATACACACACCTACGCGCGCGCACACACACGCACACACACACACACACACGCTCACACGCACACACGCACCATGCGCCCACGAGCACACGCACACATAATATATATATATATATATATATATATGTGTGTGTGTGTGTGTGTATATATATATATATATATATATATATATATATATTTACATACATACTTACCTACCTACCTGCTAATGTTGAGTATGTTTTTTTGTCTATGAATCTGTTAATAGCTTAGTTGATTCATGTCTTTGTATGTATGTGTACGTACTGACTTATTTATTTAATTTGTTATTTCTTTATTTACGTCAAGACTATTGAAACGAGTCTATATTCGTTGAGTTTACGCCTAATCAATTAAGAGTTTCTGCAACCATCTACTATCACCATCACTAAACTCTGATTTTGCTAAGAAACAAATTTACGCCGCCTTTAGTCACGTCAAAACTTTAAATAATTTACTATTAGATTATCATTAGATCTCTGTTATCCAAACTCAATTACGGTACTTACACTATTCATTGTTGAGGTATTCTACAGTGTAATTTGAATGGTCAAATTCTAACCAATTTTTGGAATCATATTGATGGTACATCCTTACCAATAAAAAATCAAATAAATTAGTTGGTAAAACCTGGAAATATGAGAATACATTAAAATACGAGCAAATTGAGAAAATGTTTTCAATTTCTCATTTTCCAGTAATATTTTTTCTAGTCACAATGAAATAATAAAAATAAATATTGCGAGAAATTATGACAATTATAATTCGTTATACTTCATGAAAATGTAACTAATAATTTTAAGACAATCAAATTAAACTACGTGATGTAGTAATATTTCTACTTTCTTTAAGTTCTTTACCACAACCTAGGTTTCGTTGTATTACAACATCTTCAGGTGGGATATTAGCAAAAATATGTTGTAATGCCACGAAACCTAAGCCGTGGTAAAGAACCTAAAGAAAGTAGAAATAATACTACATCACGTAGGTTCATTTAATTGTCAATAATTAATTCTGTAGAAATTAATTATCGACAATTAAATGATAATTGTCAATAATTAATTTTTCCAAAATTACCGCCAAATATATTCAAGAGGTATATGAAATAAGCAACAAGGAGTATGCGAAATAAGCGACAAGTATACGAAATAAGCAACAAGTATACGAAATAAGCAACGAGGAGTAAAAAGGAGAAGAAAAACGAAAAAAAAGGCATTAAGAAAGCAATTTAGAATTTTTATTTTTAACTAGCTCATTAAAGTTATTGAGGACCATCTACTATCACCATCACTAAACTCTGATTTTGCTAAGAAACAAATTACGCCGCCTTTAGTCATATCAAAACTTTAAATAATTTACTATTAACAACAATGTGTAACTTTTGTTAACCGAAAGAGAAAAAAAACCTTTTAGTTGAAAGTTTCAGAGTGCAAGTTTTGTTTGTAATTTAACAGGAGAAGAGACTAATTTTTCTATTAACAGATCGTAGAAGCTATTTTACTCAATTTAACCCAATTGTATGCTACATGCACTGTAATTTTTTCCTTTGTTAACAATAAAATTTAGACAAATAAATGAAACTACGTGATGCAGTATTATTTCTAATTTGTTTAAATTCTTTACCACTAGATTTAATTTCTGAGAAGAATGAATTTCTACAAAATTAACGCCATATACATTCAATAATAAAATTTAGCTTCTTTAAGCATTTTTTTTATTTAAAGTTATTTATGGAATATATTACACATAAAAAGTAATATCAGTTAAATAATTGGCATTTCTCGTTATCGTAAGCTAAATAGGGACATGAGGCAAGGTGACTTGAGAGCCTTGAATAAAAGCTTAAAGGTTCAGTTTTGATACATTAAAACATTTATTAAATCAGTAGAAATTTTCACAAAACGTAGTTTATTGCAATCATTGTATAGTAACAATAACTAATATGATTATAAAAATCAAGAAAATATGTTAGAATGTAATTGCTCCTTCTTAGTTAAACGTGGTAGATTAACTACCCTAAATAGAGACTCCAAATACCAATTTATTTAGTTAAAATTTTATTTTAACCGTTTAACCAAATCTCAGCCCCGATTGAGTTTAATAGATTGAAATTATTCTTACATAGACTTAGATCTCTTCTGATAATTGATCCTTTAAGGTCTAAAGGTTTGAAAACCTAGTTATCACATTCAGTTAATCATATTATACTATTTCTCCAAAATAGTGTTTAATGACAAAACTACGAGACTTAAAAATAATTGGGGCGGTTATCTTTATAACGGACCGACAGCACTGAACAGGTCTGTAATGATACAAAAATTTAATACTTTTTCTTGATTTAATTATGTCAATATTTCTCAATAATTGTCTTTTAATGACATTCTTATTTTGAACACATTCCATAAACTAATTCATCACCGCAGAGAAAATGATATATTTTTCTGTCCAAGAAAATCTGAAGCAAATTCTAAGTTTATATATTGTCTAGATACCCAACGTAACACTTTCAAAGTAAGTCACATTTAAATTTTGATTTGATGATATATAACATAAATGAGAATAGACGATAATTTCTGATGACTGTAGGTTTCCTAATATTTTTTCTGCAAATTTGTTTCCGAATATTTGTTTTGTCACTTTAACCATAAACATGTCAATAAATTCGAGAATAAACGATGTAATTAAATGATTTTATAACGACAACATATTATGTACCGGTGTTGTAACCATAATTAACCATTTTTCTTTCACGTTTATAAACATTTTACATTTCTTTTACCCCTTCATGTTTGGTCACAATTTTCCTTTTTATGTTTACTTTTTTGTGAAAATTTATATTTTGCCGTAACTTTCCTTTTCATACTTACTTTTTCGTAATTTCATTTATAATAATCATGCCATAAATCAAATGAAACATGTTGCAGGAACAATAACTTGCCAATTTTAGGAATAAAGTTACGTCAAGAACTTAAAAAGATGTACGTGTGCTTTTTAAATTTAAATTTCGTACAAATTTCAAATGAAGAAACTACAAACCCTATAGGTATTTTAATTGCAATTTTTTTTTCAAATAATAAAATGTGTAAAGAGAATTAGTCTCTTCTCAATTTAATCTCTTTGAAGAGATCCCGATGTTCGATGATGTGTTTAAGCTTTGTATAGTTTTAAGAAAACAACATTTTGTCGCAGAGTAAAATACGAGTAACGCCATCTATTGAGGGATTTGAAATGACTAATGGTAAAAAATTTTTTCAGGAATAAGTTGTTAGTAGTGTGATTTTGTTTCAATCACTACTGTTATTAAAGATATTTACTGATAATGAGTGATGAAAGTTTTATTTTTTGCATTTCTCGTTTACAAATATGCAACGTGCTAAATATAATTGAGCATAATTTAATGTAAGCATTATCTATATGCAAAAAAAAGTGTTTAATTATTGAAATGTGGCTTTTTATTACGATAATTGTATATAACTCCTTTTACACTGCACTATATAATTAACTTTGTCAAAGAACCTAATTTACCTATGATCGATTTCTGATAGTTTCTTCGTGTGTATGTGAAACCTTGACTAAGTGCTACATTTTAAGTATCTAAGTGAACTAAAAGTAGACTAGTAGACTAGTTTTGATGACGAGTAAAATTATTAATGGCATTGGCAACTGCCAAGATTAATCAGTTTTGAGAACAATATCTTACGAACTATAAAAATGATAATTGAAATTTAGTATAATTTACCTGCGGAAAGTTGGTGCATTAAGTAGATTTTGAGTTAGATGTATGTCAAAAGTAGCTCGAAATGATTCCTGTACTTCTACCGATAAATTATTTACCTGCACGCTGTTGCGCGATATTGCAAAAATTTAGTAGTGTGATTTGGTTTCATTCACTATTTTGCCTAATATTTTCATTTAGATTTTCAATTTCTTCCAAATTGCCTAATATTTTCATTTGGATTTTTAATTTTTAAAAAAATGTTAAATTTTTAACACATCAAATTTTGAATAAACCCCAATGTAGCCAAAGAAAATTAAATTTTGTTAAAATATTCATAGAAATTATAATAAGAATAATTTTTTTATTAAGAACTTTTTTGTTATTAGAAATTTTTTTTAAATGAATAAATCCTTATATATTTTACGTATAATAATGTATTTAATAAATAGAAAACAGTCAACATTCAGTATTGCTTTTTATAAAAGAAAAAATGATGTCTCATAAATTTTAACTTATGGAATAACTATTAACCATTTAAATTTTTTACTACTTACTACTCTTTAATACTCTTAAAAATATTTTGTTACCAAATTTAAAATAAAAGTTATAATTTATACTTTTCCTGAAACCAATATTTTTCATTAAATACTCTAATTCAGGCGTTAAACAAAATTACCTGTTAAGCATGAGTTTCGTACATATTTGGGCATTTCACATTATCGTAAATATTTAAAGTTACGTAGTATTTTTAAAATGTGTAATTTTTGTAAACTTTAGTTCTTTATTCCCAAACCGAAAAAGAAACATTTATAGAGTTTAGTAACGGAATGAGAAGATTTTCAGATGAACTTCAGAACTCAACATTTCGACTTTGTAGAAACTTATTGCACATTAATTGAATGGTCATGAAGGTACTGTTATGTAAATTGTTTCCTAGAAGTTTCTTAATATTACAAGAAAAATTTACAATGAAAATCAAACCAATGACTAAATTTTATTTACACTAATGTAAATATGCAGATGAGGTTTACTTTTGTTATTGTTATTATTGAAGTAAAAGGAAGAATTACATTGGAAGAAAAGCTAAGTTCTATTTTGTTTATAATTTCAACGTTTCGATTAATTTTTTCCTTAATGAGCTGTCCTTAATTTTTAGGATTTTCTTTCATATTTGCTTTTTGTTTTTACAGTTATTGAATTATTTACCAAATTTCCGATTCAATGGACTTGTAGTTTTATTACTAATGAAATTGTCACTTTATTTTGAAGGGTCGTACGGGCAAATAAATGAACTAATTTGTTTGGTAATGAGGATGATCTACATTATAAAATAAGTATTCAAACTTCGGTTGGAGTATGGGAAAATATATAACTTTGCCAAGCTGTGCTTACAAAACATTCTATTTTTATCGGTAAACAATCGATTAGAATTGGACATATTGTTTGCAGTATCATAGATGTAACTTGAGAACAGTAACCCTAGTCGTGGAAGGCGTAAATAATTCTGCATACTTTTGTGGAAATTGAATTGAATAAAAAAATATTAACGAAAATTCCAATACAATAACCGATAACGATATGAGGGAAAAATATTTAAGGTGGCTGGTTAATATCAACGGCAGTATTTTCAACGTGTGTACATAAATTTGTATTAAAAAGATTCAAAATCAATTCCAACTGAACAGAAAAAATACTTGCGCGTTCCTTCAAGAGAGATGTTATTATTAAATAGACAAGCCTTTGTTTATTTCTTTTGAGAGTGAATTCCGAAAGTCCATATATTGCTAACTTAATCTTGTCGAATCGGATGTCTCATTATGTGTAAAGATTTTCGAGTGGAAGTAAATCAAATTTGTTATTAGCTTTATGGCAACTTTTTAATGTTAGTTTACTTAATACAATATTTCGGTGTCGATAGTGAAATTGTGTCTTAGAATGGTAATAAAAAGTGTTTAAATTTCTTAAGTTACTATTTTTACCTTATCCTTCTAAATTTAATTACAAATGAAGGTGATCAAAAAATTGTAAACATAAAAAATTATTAATAAAAAAACATAACACGAGTAAATGAGACTAATTATGTGTATGTACAAACTTCTATCCATTTTGTCAGTATATAAAAATAAAAATTGTAGAGTAAAAAGTTCATTAGTCCAAAAGTAAACAATATTATTAAAAGTATCTTGTAATTTTTTTAGATAGGCTAGTATTCTGCTGTTGTAAAATATTTTTTTTTTAAGAAAAAAAACATCATTTTTTTAGATCGGAATTTATTCTAAAAGACTTGAAAAATGTGATATTTTATATTTGATTAGACTAATCTGTGTGGCGTTGAGAATTATCGCGGCATTAAACAACAACTTTTTGACTCATTACGATTTTAAATCTAGTATTGTTGTAAGTGAGCCATGCATACCAGAACTGGCGGTTTGAATAGAGAGAAATAACTTTCAAGAGATTTTTATTTCATATTCTAGAATATATTTAGTAAATTTTTCTAAGTTCTATTCTGCCATCGAGAAACTTGTCAACTTATGGCTATCGACATTCTTTGTTTTTTAAAGGATATTTTCATAACCCATCATTAATATTTCCGAAAAAAAAATTCATTCATCTCATTTGCAAATAAAGAAACAATATATAATATTTGTATATCATTTATAAATTTCTTTCTTGTAATTTGCATATAATTCTGAAAAACTATTTTTTTTTAAATAATACATACAGTATCATAATTCTGGATGCTAGATTCTTATTAACTTTTAATTTGGACTCAAGTTTTGTTGTTATGCATTTGTTCGTTTTTATTTGTTCTAAATATATACTTACATACATATAATTGCCAATATTTCCTTTATTAGAAAATAAATTTATCGAGTTATGTTCAGTCATGTAGTCACGCAATTAATTATTAAAATAGTTATTTTAAAACGCGTTTACAGTAAACTCGTATTAACGTCAGATTGTAAGATTATCTTTCTTTTCGTTCTCAACCAATTTCTTGTAATAATTGCACTAAATGTGTACTTATAACAGACAATTTTTCTTGTTGCTTTTTATAACTAATTATTATTTAAGGGAAATAATTGTACCCAAATAAAATATTTAATGAAATAAAATAAGTAGGAAATTCCAAGCATAATTTACTTTACGTCATTGTTCATCTTTTTGGTAAAGTTAATATTTTTTTATTTTGTAAAATTTTCACAATTTAATAGAATATAAGGACGCCTTGTATGTCACTAATAACTTTGAATTCATTGCACTTCTGCCTTTAGTTCCTTTATACATTTTTAATTATCTTGCAAGTAAATTTATTGAATATATTAAAATGAATAAAATTTGGCAATAATGTTCAATACTTTGAACGCTACTGAATAAAAAAAGGAAATTTCAGAAATAGCAGATTAAATATAGCACTGCATTGTAAGATATAATAGATAAATTTCTGAAGGCGTGTTCAGCATATACATCTTCATTAAAGGAGTATGTATGAGAAAATTCATGAAACAATTATTTGATTTCATGTTACAGCACTTAATATTTAATTAAGCAGAGCACATCTATGGTAATAATAATCTTTGACTTTAGAGTGAGCTTATTATAAATTACAAAAAGATAATTTGAGATGATACTGACGCTTAAAAAAATTGTTTACATTTTATGGATTGAGAAGGAAAGAGTAGTAAAATGAGCCGTGAGCTACTTACCAGATATAAAATTGTAGCTAAGATTAGCGTATAATAAAACACAAGAAGAGGTCTATATGCCTGTTATTCAAATAATAAAATAGAAAAACAGCACCTATTCCCGAACATACTCACACGTTCACATGCACTAACCTGTCCGTTACATTCGTTTTTAGGTGCAATCCTATTAAGGTTCATTCTGTGAGTAGTGACGTGGAACTAGTTCTGCTCCTTGGCAGCAATCAGCTCGTAACCATTCTTTTAAAAATGTCAAGTGTATATCTCCGGTAAACATAGTAAGACGTGTATCTCCGGTAGTTCATCGGTTAATTCATTGTAATTTTGGTATGTAGAAATATTCTAATTGAAAATTTAATTTCATTTTGAAAAATAAAGACCTAATTTTCTGTCAATTCTAAATTGGATCAGATTCATTTTTAAAATTTACAGGTTGGTTTTGGAATGATTTGTTTATTCATGTTAAATTTAATAATATCAAAACGACTTGATAGGTTTGAGTAAATTTTATCAAAAGCGCACATAAGAAACCTTTGCACTTAAAATTTTGAATTATAAATCCGCTTTTAAACTAAGTTATTAAGTTTTATTCCAAAATTCAAATAAATAATTTAAGTATATAGTTAGGATCTATATTGTTATAAAAAATATTTGCGTTGGATTAATAAAACTTGCAATTTTGTTGTCTTAATATTTCAGGAAAGTTTGATATAAAATTGAGACAAATTGCTTGCGGATTTTCACAGTCCATAACTTTCTCTTCATAAAAAGTATTGAGTTTGTTTGAACATCGTTTAATCAGAGAAGATATATCATTATATAATACTAGGATTTATTTGTAATCAACTTTATTTTAAGACTGAAATATTTTTTGCATAAAAAGTAATATCTGAATCAGTTTTTTTCTTAAAAGTGGTTAGTTGTATTAAGGTCTCATTCTTCAAAGTTTAAAAAGTAAAATTACAAAATCACTGATAACAAATCTTTTAAAACTGTTATTAATTACAGCTGGGTAGGTAGCATGAGACCAATAAATACTACGTCGCAGTTAGTCACCCATATAATATCTTTTTCAACCAGAAATTTTCTGTTTCGTCGAAGAATTCGTGGACCAAAGCTTTTTCATATAGATCCATATTAGAGAGAGTCACTTCGTTTTCACTGGTATAGAATTTCACGTAGTTATTATGAGTGAAAATAAGAAGTGAGAAAACTCGGCTATTCTTATACGACTAGCGTTTACCACGGAAAACATGTATGTGCAATAATTGAATGATAAATAGTAAACAGTATTGGATATGTTTATTATTGACGTCAAACTTTTTTGTCTTAATGTACGAAACGCTTATTGCATGTCACGCTAACCTAAGAACTATTGACAAAAATACCTAGCTCAGAAATCTTACTTTAATAAATTGTGATACTGTAAAATTTTCTGATCAATTGACTAATTAAAAGTATCTCACTGTGTTTTTTAAACTTTATATTTTGTTCAAACTCAGAGATAAAAATTCGTATTAGTAACATGTTTAACTAGGGCAAATCTTATTCGGTAAGAAAAAATATGAAATATACAGTAACATCATATTTTATAAGGAGCTCAATGTTGTGAAAAATTTTATTATTATTTGCTAAAAATATAAGAAGACCACAAAAATCAAATTAGATAATAACATAAGACTGAACAAAAGTCGCGGCAAACGTTGATGTACTTTAAACCTTTCCAAAAATATAAATACGAAATATGGGCCAGTTTCTCAACTAATACTTTATTAAGAGATTGAAATCAAAATTATGCCAAGTTTACATACCAAATTCACTCTATCAGTACTTTATTAGGAGATTGAAATGTAAATTAGCCTCTTGCAGTATCTAACTGAAAATAAAATTGATTACATTAATAATTTTCAGTCTTTATTTTTTATGTTTTCAGTTTATTAATAAAAACTTAATCTTATTTTCTAAAAATATATTTTATTGAAAGTTACATGACTGTAATATTTTTTAAATATTTTATATGAACAGTTGCGCGGTGTGATTTAATGTAGTATTGTGATCCAAATGTTCCTACGATCCTAAGTTTAAAACTTTTAAAAGATGTGTTATTTTACATTTGAAACTATTGTTAGGTGGGTGATTCTTACTTTAGTATTTGATAAAGAAGTGAAGAGACGTTTTTCTTAAATTAATTTATACGTGAAACTTGAAGGCTTCAAGATCTCAGCACGGAATGTTTAGTTTCAATTATCGGGAAAACTACAAATATACCAAAGTTTATTCCTGTAAGGTGAAAGAAGTTGTTCGTTTAGTATCATCGTTAATTCAATAGAGACACCCAGACATTTTCACTTACAACCTGAACAAACAGACCATATTCAATTAATCCTTTGTTGTGATTTATGTTCCTTTACTCACATCGAACCTATAAGAGATTCTTTCACCTGAGGTGTGTATTCACGATACCTCTAGTCTACTGGCTGAGTTGCTAATGAGATTAGCGATTTGGACCTTTGTCCGAATGGATACAGTGTTTGGACGAATTTTGCTTATAATTGCTAAGAATTTGCTTATAATATAGAGTTTCCATTAGTCTTTTTTGCTGTTAATTTTGTTAGTCGACCTCTGAGTTATATTAATTTATGAGTTAGAAAAAGAATAAGGTTATACCTTTTTAAAAGTGGATTTATTTTAATCACAATAAATTTTGAAAATTAACAAAGTTTAATTCCGAGCATATTAGATGCCAAATATTTTGACTTAGCTTTATCCTATATCATTTACTCCAGATCTAATACATAACCTAAGAAACTTGGTCACATTTTTTGAACGAATGGACTACCATCTGATTTTTGCAATCCTTTTTCTTTATGTTATCCATTTTATGGTATCACGGTATAGTTTTCTACTCATTTAATCATTGTTCAAAAGAAACCTACTTATCGATCGGTTTGAAATTATATGCTTTAAAACTTACGCCGTATAGAACATATTGTATATTGATGTTTCTTGCTTCATGTTCCTAAGCCAAAACAACATTGAAATACATTTTTATTATCACATAAAATTATTAATAATTATTGTTCATATCACGTTTGATATTAAAAAGTTGATAACTACATATCTCACGAGATCTTGGTATATTAGATGAACTAGATTTTAAATGTATTTTATTGCCATCTTTTACTGGACTTTGATTTCCTTTAATCTGTGGTCGATGCTTATATTTCAAAACTCTTTTAAAAGAAAAAGTTGCTCAATCATTTTATTATTATCATATAGCTCATTTTATTTGCCGTATTAAGTTTTTTTTAATTTTCATTTAATTTTTTAAAATATTCCTTGGAAGCGTTATAAATAAATTTTCCAAAAAAAACCTAGTGTAGGACTAAGAAGGGTAAATTTAATCGAAACTATAAAATATTATTAACTCGAGATAGGATAAAATATTGAATCTAATTGACTATCTTTTTCTGAATTTTGTAGTTTGTTTCATTTTAAAATCAATATTTCAGACATTTGCTTATTTATTGTATTGACACGATGAAAGATTATTGCGGAAAATATATTAATTAATGCACCGTAACATATTTTAAAAGCATAATTGTGCGCGGCAATACATTGAATTGTAATCGTTCTTTTCTTATGATAAACAAAACACGATAATATAAAAAACGATTACAGTAGCACAATTTCTTTGTTTGTGGCGTTTTTTGGCACGGTAGCAATATTTTGGTAATAATGATGGTATGAAAAACCTAGTTGGTTTAATGAAGTAAGTAATACGTTTCATTTATTACTATATGTATGGAAGGAAGAATAATTTCTGAGAAGTTAGAATCTGATAACGGACTTCGGGAAATCGTCAGGAACCCTTCATGGTTGAGAGTACAAGGCCCTTTGGGAAGATTAGTACCAGGTTTGAACTCATTTGTCATGTCTTTATCAAGTATTGTAGTTACAGATAATGGTCAATGTCTGATAACGAAGTTGGTACGTGATGACATAACTCTCCAAATAAGAAGTAGATTCATCTTGGGAATTGGGAGTTTGTGCTCTTTTGACTGGTCTTGACGAGTCATTTAGTATCCAAGTTCTAATGAAAACGAACCGTGGTGATATGAACTTCTCAAATATGAGGATTTTATTCATGAAGTTTGGTCTCATTTGACTTACCATGACGAGTCTATTAATCACAAATATTGAAGAGGATCTGATAACGTAAAGGAAAGATGGTAACATTAACTCCTCAAAGGCTAGGGGTAGATTTGTTATACTTGCAATCGTAATTTTCTTGACAAGTATTATGGACCTAAACGACGGACCCGTGTAATGAAGCCGACCATGAACTTGAACCCGGATTTGAACCCTATGATGAACCCGAAATGGGATGAGAGGACTCTACCGTTGGGAAGAAATTTCATGGGCTCATTTTCTTTATCTTGACGAGTCCTTTGATCATAAATGGTAGTCAAGATCTTTTGATGGAGCCGGAAGGTAAAGACAGGAACTTTCTTAATGCGAAGAAGTTTATTTCTTATGTTAGAATTCGTTGACGTGTCTTTATTCATACGTATTGACCAGAGTATTTTTCTATAGTCAAGACGAGATAAAAAAAACGCGATCGTTGTCTCTAAGCTAGTTGAACTTTTCTGAGTTCTTTGGTTATAAGTGGTGGTTAGAATCTGATGTGGTGCTAAGTATGGACAAAGGAATTCCTCGGTAGTGAGAAGTATGTGCATATATATATGCAATTGCGGATAATAACTAAATAATTATAGGTAGGTGATAAATTTATCAACAAAAGTGAGGAACAATTAGAATATTAAATAGGTAAATTAATAAATAGGTCTATGTTAATTATATACAGATAGATAGTCTTTCAATTTCGGCCAAAGCTTTCTCATTTAGCCTAAATAAAAACCAGTTCAGCTACCTCTAACTTTGATTTGAAATTCTTAATCTGATTAATAACTTATATTTAACAGACTAAAGTGAAACCAGGAGGCAATATTTTCGTGTGTAAGTGTTTATATATGTAGGTAAGCATCTATTTATGTGTGTAGGCATTTATGAAAGTATTGATGTACTTCAATTGAAATAAATTAAATATTATTAAATTTTCTTGAGTTCGTGGCATTTTGGATAACATAAGATATCATAAGCACTACAAATCGAAAAATAAAACTTTCTGACAATAAAATCAATTCTACTTCAAATAACCATTGAATAAAAAATGCATGGAAAAGTATAAAATAATTAGTAAGATACTAGTGTTCGTGGAAAGTATTTCTGAAAAATATAATTTTGTGAATAACAATAAATATGGAAACTATACTATAGTTTTTATTAATCAAAAAGAATTCTTATTAATTAAAATAAATATATTTAGTTGGAACTTTTGCGGTAAAATATAGTTTTCAAACGTGAATTCTTGTAAAATATGACTAAAGTTAGAGATTTTTGATTAGATACCAAGTAGAAAGTGATGCTTAGATACCATTGATGCCTTCCTTTATTTCTCTCTTTCTCTTACGTACATATATACCACACACATAACACAAGTATTTGATAGGTATTTGGCTTAAATTGAAATAGACTCTGTGCCATTTATCGATGCTCCTATTTTCCTCTCTCCTCTCTTATAAATACCTAAGCACACGTCAAACTTGGAATCGACTCCAAAAATCTCTGACGGTAGCAACATTTTATAAATTAACCATGTTTAGAAATCATAATTTATAGCAAAATATTAAGTAATTATTCTTATTCTTATTAGTAAAATATGTATAATATAGTATTTTGCATATATGTTAATGTTTGGAGAAAATATTTTACCGCAAAATTTCTATTTAATATCGAAATATTAATTTATCATGGTAAACGTGTTTTTTTTACCTTTTATACATTAAGTCCACAAACGAATTGATATTTGAATCCGATATATATATATATATATATATATATATATATATAAATATATATATATATATATATAATATGTTAGTAGAGTGAATACTATGATATTCTTTTGAAGAAATATTCACATTTGGTTCGATCTCCTGGCGGAAATTGAAAAATAAATATTCAGTTCAATCAAATAAATCTAATTTCAGCTGTACATATTTCATTTTGTTATGTTCGGATTTTTATAATAGTTATATTACAAGTATATAAATTAATTTTAATGAAAACGATACTTGTTTTGAATAAAATAATGACTTCATTACACATTAATGTTTTAGCATCAGAGCTTTACGCACATTTTTATTTTTTTTTATTTATACGGAAAGGAGATAATTTGAAGCGAATGCAAGGAAGAGACAAAGATATTAATATATATATAATATACATATATGCAATAATTGATAAGACATCCGATACCGTTTTTAGAATAACATTTTTAGTGGTTATATGGTAACAAATTAAAAGTAACAATTTTTTTTCACTATTTGTTATATTGGGCACAATTCAATTTAATTAAATATATTTATCAAAACATGTCAACGATTATTTAAAAAAAAAAATTAACAGACGTTGAAAATAGTTTTTCCAAAAATATACTAATTATTTTTAAAAAATATTGGTAACATGTTGAGCTAATTAGAATATTGCGGTCTCCTATAATTTTTTGTTCGGTGCTATTATCTCCGTTTTTCTTTCAATTATCCATGAGTTACTGACAGTATTGTTCTATATGATTTTTATCATAATATCTCAGTATGTACTAAAACTAGGACTAAAATTATTTATCGTGAAATGTAGCAGCGTGGTGGGAAGCATAAGAAATCTAGTTCTAAAATAGGTTGGGCTATTTGGTTACGTAAATGGTTACGTAAATTCAACGAATTGTTGAGATTTTTAAAATTATTGAAGAACATAATCCCATAAACAGAAAATAATTTTTCATAGATTTTATTTGATTAATAATGATTGTTAACGACAAATTTATTTTTTTTTAATGGTTTTGAATAGAAGTAACAATTATCACATACTCATTCACTTTGACATGACGTTGGGTCCTAATTGCCAATTAGAGTGTAAATAAAGGAATCGTTAATACTTTACACGAATATTTGGATGCAAAATTGTCGATAATGAAATGAAATTAAATTCATTCTTTGCCATCTCTCCTTTTTCTCAATGCTTCTAATTATTAAACCCAAATCTAATAATTTTTGAATAATCCACAATATTTTTACACCTGTTAAATACATGCATTTTCATAGTGAAAAAGTAACGTTTGTGAATAGTTTTTTTACCTTAATGTCTTTAAAAATATTATGTGCCCATAAATATTTGAACTGTTTCATCTTTCTAAATATACGTGAAATAGTCTTAATGTTATTTCTACTCCTAATTACACAGGTATCAATATTTAAAAAAAAATTAATTCAAAAGTAAAGTAAGTGGCCAATGCATAGCGCTTTTTGGAAAATATATTGTGGCGTAAACCATTTGAAATCTTTTATATTTTTAAATCACAATTGAAGATTATCCTATGTATTTTTTTATAAGTAAAACATAGAATTTGATAAATGGGTAAAAGTTTTGTATCAAATGCTTTCTTTTTTTATGTAAAATCGAAAGAGAACAACGCAAGTAAATTTCACATTTCCCAACAGATCTCTTAAAAAACAATAACATAAGTGTGTGTGGGGGTACACCTAACAATAAAAGTAGTAGGGTAGTAGCCTTATAATACAATCTCAATATATCTCTCAAACTTTTCAACGAGTAGATCGCACAAAGATTCTTTGGGAATTCACATCATTTCTGTTACTAAAAATATCGGATGGAAACAGTCACCACTAGGATTAACTGAAGCATAAGGAGAACAAATGAGTGTGGTAATTCATAGACATTAGAAAGAGAAATCAAACTCTTGGTTTCATTTACTATCTGATGATTGATTTATTTAATTTTTTATCAGTTGAAAAAAATTGTTGGGGTGTTTACCATAACAAGGATTAGTGGTAATTCTTAGGGTATGTGTGAGTGCATCATTAGCTTAAAGTAAACATTGTTGATAGCACTGATCATCATTCATTAAAAATTGCCAGTGTGAATATAAAATCCAAATCCCATGTTGAGTGGAATTACTAATTTTGCGGCGACTTCGTTGGCGTGGAACTTTACGCCGATAAAAATGGTTTTCGGCAAAAAGTAAGTAGTTATTATTATTTAAATGAACATCGATTGAACTTAGCACTCGTAATGAAATAGCCGAAAGGCTGGTTTTGCACTTATCCCTCGAAGGGAGGGAGTCCGTATTTACTTTTATCTCTGATCATTTCCTCTTATATAACTTCATCTTAAAAGAAATATATTGCCCAAATTGCGTATTTTTAATTAAGAAAAATATACTGGTTACGCTCTCACCCGCTCGCGTACTTATGTTACAAATATTTTTCGTTTTCAAATCGGATATCTGCTGTCTCCATCATGTTTTGTCGCAACAGTTTTCTGAAAAATTCAACCCTTAGAGGTAATTTTAATTATAACATATTTCTTAAAAGTTCACTACATATCAAAAGAAAGACAGCCGCTGTTTTATACCGTGTAAACTAAGAAGTTATTCTGCAATATATTTTTGAATTAAAAATATTAATAGTAAATTATTTTACCAAGAAACAAGGGGTTGGTGTTTAGGATATTAAAGCCCTTCTTCTAAACTATTATAAAACAATAATAGAGTTGTGGTTGTATATTGGATATATTTTTCAAAATATTTGAGAACTATGTAATTTACGCTCTTCTGAAGCAACAAACGCTTTTTTTCCAATTTTTAAATGTCTGTTTCTTCGTTTATTTATGTAACGCGTGGAAACTACTGGGCCGATTTCGTTAGTTAATAGCTATGTCCTTTTGTATGCAAACTTTTATTTTTTAAACGGAAACTTTATGATTGTTAAATGCAAAACGGAATTTGTATCTCCCTCTATCTGTTTTAAAATTAGACAAAAAGGTTGAAAATACAATCTTGGATTTGTGACGTCATCAACGATTTAATAAGTCAAAGGCTTCAAGGCTGTGGATTATTTTTTATTTTCTGTGGACGTTTGATATGAAAAGGTCTAGTGAGTGAAGCATAAACAAATATAATTTATCCGACAAAAATACAATAAAACTTATTAACGTGTACTTTTTAAGAAGTATCGATACGAAAATGCATAGTGCTGAATATATAATAAAATATAGACACGCATTTTAATTATATTTTGCATACTCTTCATATGTTATACACTTCACGCAATAGTTGAATCTAGGTGAATCTGAGGTAGGCATAAATGGATAAATCAGATTTTATCAATTTCCACTGTTTAACAAAGCGCTAACAAATTATTGGAACTAAATTCAACGTAGCGAAAGCGCGCGTGCATCTTTGAGGATATCTGTTCTCACTTCAAATTTTCGCCATGCCGAATTTTATAATATTTAATACTATTATAATAACTTTCGAAAATTACTCTACAATTTCTAATAACTGCAACATATAAACAACGTAATATGGAATCCATAATAACGTGTATATTATTTATGTAGGTACTTCTGTGCGCCAAACGGATTATATTTAACCCTTGTTTCTGTAAAAAAAAACGTTTTTTCTTGGAACCTCAGCTCTGACAGCGATTTTTTCATAAGCGGTGGAGAATTTTAATATATTTCTGTGAAATTTTCTATTCAGTTTGATGCAGAGGATCACCTGTATTAATAATATCCTTTTCACAAACTGTATAAATTACTTCTTGTAACAGCCCTTTAATTCAAGTAACGGTCTTTTTGTTCTGGTAACGGTTTCTTGTAGCCTCGGTTTTTTATTTTAGAAGTAAGTTAATTGCCCATTTCATAAAAATATCCAATTTAAGTAACGAAAGAAAGGGAAAGAATATGTAAGCAGTTGTAGTTTTGTGCAATGTAATCAAGACGACTAAAATGTTAAGTCTTCGTCAAATTGTAGTTTTTTTGTTTATATTCTGTTTAAAAAATATATGTCACAAACGTGTACCATTATTTGAGCGTATCAAATTCAACAGGCTTTGAATAAATTCTCCAATCCTTTGACCTCTCAAATGATACCCTATAGGATATTTTAATATTTTCTGCATATTTTTTACTTAAGATGCAAATTATATGTTATTTAATTTAACTGCCCTTAATATTAATTTGTGGCAAATTGTGATTATTTTCAGAAGATATATTACAAAGTATAAAGGCTTTTATACAAGCAGAGGAACAAATGACCTTCCGAATAACTTCGATAGAGCAAAGTATTAATTGAATAAGAAGTGCTCGTTCGGGAAACAAAGGTTCGAAACTCTATCTGTTAACTTGAACCCGAGTTCAGCTTCTACGCAATTAGGGGAATGTGGAGGATACGAATAGTGGCTGATTTAATGATAGGGACTTTCAGGGCAAGAATACGGTAATAAAACTATTAGCGTCAGTGGAACTATTTTAAGACCTCGCAATGTGTCTGTTGTTTATAGATGCGATGTTTCAGTTATGTTTCTTTAACTCGTATTTAAGTGATAAAACTTTATTTATAATGATACTATGCAAGTGGAACGAATTTTGATACCTTCCAATAATCAAATATATTTCAAATAAATTTATCGTCGCAAAGTGAATCGTGTTTTGCAAAAAAACAATTTGTGTAAAATAATTCAAATCACAAATATCAAGTTCGACGAATGAATTAAAAATATTGGCAAATGTTTATATTATTTAGAATAGAAATGTAATTGTATCAGACATATTAAATGTACGATTATCAAAAGTCTGTTATTTCACTTGCTCTATGTTACTTTTGGAAATTGACAATTACTGTAGTTGTAATGAACGTGTTACATGAATACAAAATTATTGAAAAGTATTGCTTTGAGTATTTTTATTTTGAAATATTCCATTTTTATGTAAACAAGAAAATAAGGAGAGTTTTTTGTTGAGTCGAAAAAATATAATTTTTATAAATGTATTTTTTCGGTACAATTAGTTGTCGAGGATCGTAATTTCTTTTTACTACATAAGCAAATCATTTTGCCTGTAGTATTGCAAGTCCACAATTCTTTGCTTTGTAAATAATCCAACTCGCAACTGCTATTTTGTTTCCGCTCGAAAACAAGAAACTGAATTTCATAATATCGGTATGTTGATATGAAATAATTATTCAAATCGCATTAATTTATTAAAGGAATATTAAAGAAAAGTGAGGGGAGGAAGGGATTAAACGAAAACCAGGTACTCGTCGACAGTAGTAATTGGCTATTGTTTGTACGAGTCATTTGACGTGAAGCAAAAATTAAGTTTAAGTTGGTGCTGCCGAAAAGCAAACACTTGAGGCATTTGCTCTACTGATAGTTCCTTCGATCGAATTAACAACGAAAGCAACAAAAGTGTAACTTTTGAATAGAAAGGCTAAAATGTAAGAACCCCTATTGACTAAAAAGTGGCGTATTTTAGAGATCGTCAATCCAGGTGGGCCTCTCTTGATTCCAAGGTGGAAAGTACTAGATTATTCTTACTCGATATTTCTGAGCGATTATCTGAAAATTGGCTTATTAGCGACCATTTCACCTCGCAGTTCTTGACTAAACATGGCGCCTTTCGCGCAAACTTATATCGATACAACAACGAACAAATGATCAATTGTATAAAGGGAGTTGGTTTAGATATTTGTAATTGTAACGCTGCTACTTATAGGATTATTTGTAACGCTGCTACTTGTCACTTACATGGAATTCGAATAAAAATTAAAGAGAAAAATCAGAGACAAGTTAGATAAGTTTCGATAAATTAAGTCATATAACATTGTGCACAGTTAAAAACGTAGTAAAACAGTATTTCGTTTCGTAGCATAATAATAGGTACATTGATAATTTGAAAAGTAACTTTGAAAACTGGGTAATTACTCCTTATTAATATTAATTCTACTTTAATTTATTGTACCTGTAAAAGACTTGTCTCTTCCAAGACTTTTATTCATGATACTCGAAAGCCGTAACTGAGAAAACCATAATATGATTAGTTATTCACATTCACTACATAAGTGTAATTTAATTTTTAAGCATTTTGCTAAATAAACTAGCCTATTTCTCAATTGATTCATGTACTTTAATATATCAAATTGGTGCATATGGTGGACTAATTGCTACGAAAGCAATCACTTACAGCTAACCAGAACACCAGTTCAGCCCCGTTCGACGAGCGGCCGGGAATCGAACTATGTTCCCCGCGGTGCGCCGCGCCGTAAAATGCCATATGTCTTTACACACCATCTTATGCCACGCTACTCATTTACCATGCCCGTAATCATGAAACATAATCTACACGATGGGGAGTGGGTTATAATATATAAACACCTGATTTTTGAATTTGTTAGACGGAAACATAGGTTAGGGGAAAGTAATTTCAAGATCAGTCAAAACAATTGTCATAAAATTTAATAATCCCAAACTCTAATTTTTCTGTTATTAAAAATCTTACAAGACTTTGCGCCGACATAATTTGTGGTACTTTATAGTATGTGGTACATACACGACGTATGTGGTACATGTACGACATAATGTGTGGTACTTTATAGTACTTTATAGTATATACAATTTAGAAATAGCCGATATTGGTGTTCGTCCTTGTCACTCTTAGTTTGCCTAATACCAAATATCGATGAAGGTAAGTATGTTACATTAAATTTTATTCCATTTGTTATTTCTCCTATTTAGAAGTGCGACAAAAAACTTATATCTTGTGTTCGCTGAGGCCTAAAGTTTACAAAATCGGCGTAGAGTGACCGTCGGCATTTCCCCGTGGCGTAGTTCGTATCTTCGTAAGAATATGTCACGAGTCTTATAAATCGTGTTCGGAATTTTTATTTCAGCCAATAAAGATCTTTACATATTGCCCACCTGAAGATGTTGTCATATAACGAAACCTAGGTCGTGGTTAAAAATTTACATAAAGTAGAAATAGTATTACGTCACGTGGTGACGTCATACTGTACGTCACGTGGTTCCATTTAATTGTGAATAAAAATAAAATGATAATGAATTTCTATAAAATTAACGCCAAATATGTTCAATAAAAAATAAATCGCCAAGTGTCATTTAAATTTTTAGAAAATATGTATTGTGTAATTTTCTAAAACTTAAAACGACACTTGGCGATTGGTAACTTTCAAGTTAAAATCAAGTTGGTTACTATAAATTAGATAAATACTTTGCTTTTTACCACTTGCATTCATTTATATTCTTTTACCATTTGCATATTTGGGTCGCTTTCAAGATTCGTATTCATGACACCTGCGGGTTTTTTTGCCTGAGAATAATTAATAATTATTTATTTAAGTGTAAATTTTGGAAAAAGTATAATTTTGGATCATAGATATATGAAAAGATAAAAAGAGAAGAAACATGACTAGCCACTACTACTAGAGGTTAAGAATGATATATTATTTCAGAAGCAGTTGACTTAAAATATAAAGTTGTATGTAAAACTGACGAAGATTTTTTTGATATAGCGACCTATAATTTCTTAAACATATTATTAAAATTTGCTTTGCTGACGCGGCTACTGTAAATATGTAATGACTGTAAATATTTGCTATCATTACGTTATAGCGTCTAGTTTATGTGTTAAATTTAGTCTTTAAATTTTATTATAAATCAATAAAGTTTTTTCAAAGTAGATAGAAGGTTATTTAACAAGCCACAAAATTCAATGGGATTATAATATTTTTCCTGAAACCAGTGACCGATTAAGAGTTCGGAATTTCATAAGGAAGAAAAGTTTTAGACCCTCAAGAAAAAAATTTCAAGAAAACTTGGTTATTTTTAAACGGCTGAAAACTATTGAAGAAAACCGCATATAATTTCTATCATACATTATGCTAGACCTGGCAAAACTCGATACTGTTTTATTTACTAATTTATTTGGAGTAAAGATTACCGAAAAATTACGTCAATTTAACAATAATAGTATATTTGTTGACATACATGTTATGATTTTTGAAATATGTTAACAAAAGTCTTTATACTAAAATTCAGATATGGTTCTATTTAATTGACGAGGAGTGTCCTAAAAATGTAAATATATTTTTAGATAGATGTATAAACGTATTATAGTAAATGTTTTACTAACGATCTTGCTACTAAGAAACACTGCATGTTTTAATAATAAAAGGAAAATTCCGAAAACATGGTCCTGCTACGCCCATACGTTCAATGTCCCACCTACAGTTAATCGTCAGTTAATAAGAGGATAACGCTTTTGTAAAGCATGGACAAATTATAGACAGAACTTTGCTGACAAACTTCCTTAGTTTTCATTAGGGATGACGTGAGTGATTCCATCCACGTGTTTGTTTTGAACACCGTCAGACTTGTTTGAAATTCTCTATAAGCGTTGTGGCTTATTCCTAGTTTATATTTATATTATCTTCGAGTGGAGAAATTTAAAATATACTTTGAAACTTCGTATTAAAGTTTGTTTCGATAAAACGATTTTTATACATTTTGAAACATATGGTCAGCCATAGCTTTGAATACATCATGAAATATAATTCCATATTCATATTTAGGCTCCAGTTGATCACAAACGAGAACTGTAAACATTGTGCATATTTATGATAACGGGATAATATACTTTTCATCATTTATAAATTACAGGAGTTATAAATATTTTCTAATGTTATTGTTACACAAACACGCATCGACGCTTTATATAACAAAAATAATAGGTCAAACATAAAAATTTAATATTGAATATATTTGGTGTTAATTTTGTAGAAATACATTATTCACAATTAAATGAAACTACGTGATGTAGTATTATTTCTACTGTCTTTAATTTCTTTACCACAACCTAGGTTTCGTTGTACATCGTCTACTAACGAATATAACATCTTCAGGTTGATTGTCAATAAAAATTGAAGGGAACAAAATATGACAGAAATTTTTAAATTTTGCTTCCATTGACTCAATTTAAAAAATATATTAGATAATATTTCATTACTATAAAATTTATACACCTTCATTTAAATGTGTAAAAAGAAACAATTTTTTTAAAAAAGATACAGGAAGTTGTAATTTTCTTCACCAAAAAATATATCGAATATTATTTTCAAGTTTACACCCTCACCCAATGTTTTTTACATCCCCTTAATGTTAACTTCCTGTAGAAAAGCTCAGACAGCTTAAGCTTTTAAAAATTTGTTTACAAAATATTAATTAAATCGCAACGAAAAGTCATAAAACGCTTTTCCAAAACATAATCGTTTGTCTGGGAAAACTGAAGGCTTCGCCACAAATTAAATCGTAGATAAAATGTGACATTTGATGATTTAAGAGAAAGGAGATCGGTGCAAAATTGTTGTAGATGAGTTTTCCATTTTTCCAAATTTGTATTGGGAAATTAAAATTTTTATTGAGAATTTTTTAGGAACAATCTCTTTTGCTATAAATATAAATGTCTAGCTATTGTGTAATATGCAAGTTCGGATATAATTGAATATTTTCACAAAAGTTTGTCTATTGTATGTAGATGCGGAAGTATAACCAAAATAAAGTAGCTCTGTGGTTTTTGTAACTTCTGTAAACTATTTAAATACCGACTTCAAAAAAATAGGTATCAAAAAGTAAAAAAATAATTACCTCAGAATAAGTACGTATTTATTCCCAATAAATTATTAAGTTATTAATTTTTGATGTCGGTGCCAGTATTGTCGAACAATTTAAACTAATTTGTAATTTAATTTAATTTATAATGCAAATCAAAATATTTAACAACTAATACACTCATAATGCGAAAAATATTCTTAAAGGGCGTGTTTTTAATATAACATTGTTGTTTGTTTAAATTGAAGTCACGGAAAAAAGCCAATTTATTTATGATTAACTTTGTTTAGAGTTGATTATCAACAACACAAAGAAACCAAGCAATATTTGTATCTGCAAGTGGTTAGCTGTTAGCCCTTGAATAGTTCTGTTATCCATATCTGAAGTACAATATAACATTTCGCAAAGTAACAACTACTACTTGAGGAGTTCGTTTTTATACATCTCAAATTCAATATAAGATTTTGCAAAGTAGTAATTAAAATAACAATTAATCAGTAACATGTATGTTGTATCATGATTGAATTACTGCTATTCGTTAAGAAGTTACATTATTAATCTTCAGAATGCATCATCAGACTCTGACATGTTCGATGGTGTAGCTGTTTTGCAAAGTTACCACTACTAGTAGTAGTACTTCTAATCTTCTCACAATACAAATCATAAAGGGCGTATTTATAACATAAAATTTCACATTTGTTTAAATTGGTCGGTGGTGCTGGTACCGACTTGAAATATAAGTAACTTAGTTATTTATTGCGAAAAAATAAATACCTACTTTCAGTTAATTATTTTTTTACTCTTTAGTACCTATTTTTTTTAAAGTGGGTTTTTTAAAAAATATTTTATTTTACAATTTTTAGTGATTAACAATATTAATCATGACACTATAACTAACATTCACTTGTTTTATTTTTTAGAAGCTTATATATTTATTAAAAGTTACAGGCAAAAGCTAATATATAGATGTAATTATCTCTTTGTCTAAAGTTGGTCATCAATAAAACACAGAAACTACGAGATATTAGCAGTCGCCAGTGATTTGCTGTCAGCCGTTAGGGAGTACCGTTTTCCATATCTGAGATACAATATCAGATTTTACAAAGTAACAATAACCACTTGAAGTGTTCCGTTCCTCATATCCGAAATCAAATATCTGATTTTGCAAAGTAATGACTAATGTAACAACTACTCTGTAGCAAATATATTGAATTACGATTGATTTACTCTCATCCGTTAAGCAGATGCATTATTCATTGTAAGAACTCACCATCAGATCCTGACCTGGTCGATGGTGTAGTTATTTTGAAAAGTAAAAATATTTTGAATTGCGTTTGAATTACTACCATCCAATAAGAGTTTCTGTTATTCCTCTCTAGAACATAATAAGACCTTGACCTGGTAAATAATGTAGGTACTTTGCAAAGTAACAGCTATCCGTAGCAAATATCTCGAATCATAGTTGATCTTCTGCCATTCGATAATGATTTCCATCGTTCATTTTCGGACCTAATCGTCAGATAATTATCATATTTATATGTAACCATCCCTAAAGTATCCTATTTCAAATATAAAAAGAATCATCGAAATCGGTCTACTTGGTACAGAATTATTGCTGAACATACATGAACAAAATTCCAACGGATTAAGAATCTTGTCCTTTTTTGTAGTCCTTTTTTGTGAAGGGTAATTTTAGTTCTACTTTAATTTTATTAGGAATTTTAAACTCTGTGATATCAATTACGGAAAATAGTTCAAAATATTTAATATTCCTGCCCAGGAATTCCTTTTTAAAAAATATTTGTCGTTAATGGTAATATAACCTTCGACTCTATTTGCCGTTGCTCCATACGTAATTGAAGTATATGCATTGAGTCAATTAGTCATAATTTTTACAAATTATGTGAGAGCATATTTACCATGTTGATGAAATTTGTTTCATTTAAAATAATTAAATTTATTTTCATTGCTAATTATGTGGATTGCATGCATATATAGATTTGTAACTCTAATAAAACAATCAATAATAAATATTTTTTTTGGGAAACGGAGAAATTTATTTTATGATATCTCAAAATTGAAAACTAAGAAGTAAAGAAAGAATATGAAATACTGAAAAGACAACGGATCGAAAGTTGCAAAAACTGGTCCGAAACTTTTATGGCGTGAACTGCTGCATTTATTCGCCGTCATTAAAGTTGTGGGCAAGGGCTAGTGCAAAACCAAGGAAGTTCTATGAAGTAAAAGTTCACGAGGAGAAAGTTTTTTATGTTCTTGTAAACATTTCTTGAAAACATTGTGGCAAGGACTTCTCTAAAAATGGAAATAAGTTTTAATCATTTAATGTATTCGAATATAAACATCCGACAACCAAGCACTTGCTACGTCAACTAAATTTTGTTATCCCTTGCATAAATTCTGATATATTTTTCAATAAGGAAATGCTCAATGAACGAAGATAACTCCTTTTTCCGAGGATCATCTTTATTAAATTACAGTCATAAGTATTAACATTTGGTTCCTTTTAAACGAATTATCCAAGTGATTTTTTTTAAATTCCAATTGCGTAAAATTTTAAAACCGATAATGCTAATTTTAAACATGAAACAATCACATAACTAGGATGTGGATTTAGGTAATGAATACATAAACATTAGCTTACAAAAATACATTTTATTAAAATATTCTTACACATTAGTACTATTAATATCTAACCAAAAAAAAATTTGAATTTGTAATTATTTGACAGATATCTATGAAAATAATGTTGTGTGGTAATGTTTGTCGAACCTGTTTTATTCTTGGCTTATATATTAGGTTAGGAAAAAGTTTCTAATTAAAAATTGGTGACGTCAATAGAAAGGACTTTTCCAGAAAAATCAATATTTCCATATTATGTTCTTGTAAGGTATAATTAGGACGAAATGCGCCTAGTGCATGACAGGTAACGTGAAGCCTGCAAGTGTATTACGCAGACGAATTTAAATTAACCTCAAGTACGGATTTTTCTACATTATGAATTAGTGTTTAACAACAACTGCTGACATTCAAATCTAATTTATATTAAATAAATAAATTAATAACTGGTAATTAGAAACGTATGATTAACGTGTACAGCACACGTTAGATATATAGATAAAGGTCAATAGTTTAGTGCAGGACAAACATGATTTTATCCAGATCAGATAGGAAACGATGAGAGATTGCTGTGCATCAAGAGCATTATTCGTTAAGAGTAATTTTGGAAAAATTTAGGGTAAATGCATAGATTTACCGTCAGTGATTATATCAACTGGATAACGAGCTATGTTGCCAACGGTATCGAGTTTATTTCGTCCATATTCGAACGCTTACTGCAAAACTTACTTGTAAATAATTTGAAGATTCGATCTTAATTGATTTGCTAATAAATTCACTCTAACTTACCCGAAAAATTTTTTTTTTTTTTCGTTTTTTTTATGTTTTTTTACCAGTAACGATTACAATTTATTTTGTGACTGCCACAACTGTCGATTTCGTCATTCATCTCCTGCTGATTTTTGTTTTCTTAAATGGAAATATAGAATTTAATATCTACCCCTTTGATACACAAACTTTTAAATATATTATTCTGAGTTTATGTACATTTTTGAAAGAAATTTCTATTCGTTCACATGTAGTAAGCAAATTATGACTTAAGTTCTTAATATCCAATTCCAGGCTTTTATAAATTGAGTTGCGAAGGCAAGGTTGCTACCTACTTTCTATCAATTCAATATTTTAAAATTTTAACAACACGTTTTCCGTTTGTTTCAAGTATTTAGCCGCACATAGTCTTGAAGATATCAAATTCCTTGATTGTTAATACATAAAATATTTGATACTCATACCAATTGAATTTTTTGTTAATGGTAAATCGTCATGCACAGTTCAAATTCTATTATTTTTTCAATACTTATTGATAATGCTATCGGTATTAATCAGGATAAATGTCTTATGCGCAGATAATTTAAAATATTAAAAATGTTACATTTAATGGTATTCAGATCTCTACTTTATTTTATTTCAATTGCTAGTAATAACCATTAGGCTCCAAAAATGGACACATACACTAATTCTGGCGAATAGCGCCACTATGATGATATTAATTTTATGAAGAGGAAAGTTTTAATTATTGGCGTATATATTAAAATTTGGTACAAAAATGACATCCGTTTTACTGTAAGTGTATATTTAAATATGAATAGATGCTGCATATAAATGCTTCTACATAAGGCGCAATCAACAAATGTAATACAAAAAGAATACAAAAATTTAACCATCTAGCCAGTTTGCAATTTATTTATTGGTTTTCAAAATAGTATCCGTAGAAATCTGTGATCGGTTTATTCGAGGAAGATAGGTTCCGCTTCTGTGGCGTACCCGAATCATGCTCCTCGGGGTTTATATTTTAATTTTAGGAATAAACAGAAAGTATATGAGGCAAAGTTGGGACTGCACAGCTTCTCATTATATTAATAGTTAATTATTCGGTTATTCGTCTGGTTACGTGTGCAAACGTCGTGATGATGGAGGATTTTCTGCGAGGGTATTACTCTCATGACAATACCCTCGCAGTAAAGTCTTCCTTCTCACTTCATCCTCCATCATCTCTAAACAACAAGCAGACTTTGGCTAGTATATGGTTTGGCGGTAACAGTTCTTTTCCGAATCAATCGTTACATTAATAATTGGTCGGTCGGAAAAAAGAGCAGATCGCCTTTTTCCAACAAACAATTCGTCCTTCCTTCATCTTCATCTATGCAGGCACAAGGAAACGCCTACTGCACAGACTGCCTCTTCATTTCTGGGTCGTAACCGTCCAGCGTTCATCACACGTAACGATGTCATTTTCAGCATTTTAGTGACCTACGTCGAACTTTTGTAACACTTCATGATACCAACCAACGAGATATTCTTTTTGAATTTCGGTCAAATCACGGGGTATCCACACTGCATAACATTTCTTCGCACCTAAATGTTTACCTGCGCTAGTACTTGACTCATACCAATGCTAAAACTTGTCCGAATGTGCTAACCAGTTTTTATCTTATCAGTCTTTATCAAGATCTGAGTAGCATGGATTTTATCTCAAGTTTTTATTTCAATCTTAAGTGGTCGTTTCACACACAGATCATTACTAACATTGGTATGACCATACTTAAACTCTTTAAACTCCTTTCAAATAATAACGCATGATGGAGTTTCATAATAGTCATTCATTCAGTAAATTATGTCATTCAGCACTGTGCACTGTTAAACACATATTAAGACGGTATTTCGTATTTCATAGCGTAGTTACTAGGAGCAATGATAATTTCAACCGTGACATTGAAAGCATCGCAACTACTTCTCATATTAATAATCTTCATTCCACTTTAATTTATTGTACCGATAAAATCATTGTCTCTTTCGAGATCATTATTCGTGATATGTATCATAAATAATTAACAGGCCTTTGCAGAAAAAAACAAAATGAGATTAGTTAATTACATTTTAATTTCTAAAATATTACGCTAGTGTAACTGAATTTTTATGAGTTTTTCCTAAATAACCCCTCTTGTGCCACGTTACTCATTTACCACGCACTTTATTTAGCCAATTAGCGACTTTTTTGAATTGTTAAATTTGCTCATGCAATTTAATATGTACGGTGTGGAATTAGTTGCAATAAACGAAAATGTGATTTTTACATTTATTAATCAGAAACATACGCTATAAATAACCGTTGGTATGTCAGGGGAAAGTAATTTCAAGATAACTCGACGAAATTGTCATACAGTTGAATCTTTGAAAAGACTAACTTTTTCTGTTCCCAAAATCTGACGAGAAGTTTCTTCGACATCATTTTTGAAGTATGTCATAGTAAATAAAAATATTATTTATTTGATGATCGTACAATCCAGAAATAATCAATTTTCTGAATACCACTGGGTATTCCTCTTTGTTATTTTCAGTTATGAAAATGCTAAATTTGGATGAAAGTAATTTTGTGACATTTAACTTTCTTCCGTTTGTTTCCACTTACTTAGAAAGGTGGTAGAAAACATGCAACAAACAAACAAACAACACATTTTGTGTTCGTTGAACGCTAATCTATACAAATTGAGCTTAGAATGACTGTCGGCATTTCCTTGTGGCGAAGTTTGTAGCTTAGCAAGAATGTGTCGCTAGCCTTGCAAATCGTGGAATTTTTATATCATCCATTGATATTGCGTAAACTATGTTGGATGCTAATATTATGTTAAAATATGGTTTGCATATGCTTGTCCAGTGTATTTACAAATATATTCACTGGATTCTTATGTGCAAACTGCCTGTTCAAGCCATCCACAATGTATATATATATATATATATATATATATATATATATATATATATGTGTATACATATATATACACATATGTATTCGCTAGGAGTGGTTATTTTGTGCGTACACTGATAAAGTAAAGGTAATTAGTTCTGTAACATTACGCGGTGAAAAATCGACAAGGTACTCAAGCAAAGTATTCTTCCAAAACAACTTTCTTGTAACTCTGACAATATATTTCTCACGGTGAAACAAAAGTTTCTAATTTAAAAGTCAAGTTTTTTGTTTCTTAAGAAAGTATAAGAGCGAAATAACTTTAATTTTTACAAGGAGTCTATCTTAATTAATATAATACCAGTAAACCCATTACAGTAATTCCTGTTCCATCTGGAAACTACTCGATTATGTTACAAATTGCAATATTATTTAGAATAAAATATAAGGAAAGATCAATCTTAGCTAATACAACCTTTGAACGATCTTTGCTAATAGCGCACCTGAAGATGTTGTAATACAACGAAACCTAGGTCGTGGTAAAGAACTTAAAGAAAGTAGAAATAATACTACATCACGTAGTTTCATTTAATTATGAAAGGAACACTACTCAAATGATCCTGGTACGGCCACACGTTCAATGTCCCATCTACAGTTAATCGTCAATTAATAACAGGATAACGCTCTTGTAAAGCATGGACAAATTACAAGCAAAACTTTGCAGACAAACGACCTTAGTTTTCATTAGGGACGAAGTGGGTGATTCCGCCCACGTGATTGTTTCTGATATCGTCCGACTAGTCTGTAATTCTGCCTATGCATTGTGACTTGTTCTTATTTTATATTTATATTATCTTCTAGTGGAGAAAGTGACAGTAAACTTTGAAATTTGCTATTATAGTTAATTTATATAAAACGATTTCTATGCATTTGTTAATACATGTTCACCGATAGCTTTGAATATATCATGAACCATTAGGAATTTATTTTTAGGCTCCAATTAATCACATACGGGAACATCCAATATCTTATTGTGTTACATATTTAAATATAAACGTTGTGCAGATTTATGATAACAGAATAATATATCTTTCATCATTTATAAGTTATGGGAGTTATAAATATTTTAAAACATTAGTGTTATATAAACACGCATTAACATTTTATTATATTTAACGTGAATATAGGTTAGAGATAAAAATTTATGTGAATAAAACAGTTCGTGAATAATTGAATTTTTCTTAGGAGCGCAAATAGTTTTTCTATGTTGCTACAATGTAAATTATATAGGGAATGGAAATGGTATTGGCAGCCACGACGGATTTTCTCAGGTTGGTAATTATATTATTAGGTTCTTATGTTCTTTTAGTTGGGAGGGTTTCCAAAAAAAATATTTAATCGTTTTTCAATTACGTCGTGGATTTTTTAAACATTTTTAATTTTGCTTTTATTTTATACTTTTTGGAGAAAAATCGGAACACTCGTTTGCAACAAAATGTTGCAGCGCCCCCTGGTGAGCTAACACCTAACACTTATCTAAGAAATGTCGCCGATTAGTCCCAAATATTTTGCACAAACCGTATTTAAATCGGTCAAACAATTTTGGAAATATAAGGGAACATTCGTTTACATGAAAAATTGCAGCACCCCCTGATGAGCTAACACCATAACATCTATCTGAAAATCATCGTAGATTAGTCCCAAATTTTTTGCAGAAAACCGTGTCCAAATTGGTCAAACCATTTTGGAGATAAATGGGAATATTTGCTTGCAACAAAATGTTGCAGCACCCCCTGGTGAGCTAACACCATATCATCTGACTATGAATCGTCGCCGATTAATTCGAAATATTTTGCAGAAGACCGTATCTTAATCCGTCAAACCGTTTGGAAGATAAATGAGGATATTTGTTTACAACAGAATGTATATTGCAGCACCAACTGATGAGTAATCACAATAACAACTATCTGAGAACTATTGCCAATGAATCGCAAATATTTTACAGAAAATCGTATCTAAATCGGTCAAACCGTTTTGGAGATAAATTGGAACATTTGATTGCACACACAACCAAACAAACAACCTCTTACCCTAAACGAATACAAGAAGATCGTAGGAAGTATACGTTCTTTCATGGGTAAAAAGTTTCAAAACTATATATTCATTTCAATAGAACAAATGAAGTAAAAGGACTAAAACGGCAAAAGTGTAAATTTACGAAGCCTATGAAACTAAGAGGGATTGTGCTAATCTCAAAGTTCGAAAGGAAAGTATCACAGACTTTGAGTAAAAAATATAAAAACGTCGAAATGAAACAGTGAAAGTGAAAATTACCCTAGTAATGGTTATTTTTACAGGAATAATTCACACTAGTTTAAACAATTAGACAAACACATAAAGCTCGATATCTGTAAACCAATCTTTGAACGACGGTTGTCCTTGGACCTATACTATATTACTGTTATATCTTGATACCGTTAGAAGTTGTGGTTCATTTGTGGAGTATATAGTAATCTTTGTCGGTAAATGTTATTTTATTGATTTGGTTTAAGTTCTAGTTCCAAAAACTATATTAGGAGACACTAGCAATTTGAATGGTTTGCTGAAAATACTATTGTTAAAAAACATACAAACTGAAACATTAAACCAAAGAAAAATATTAAATGATTAAGAAAGAAACATAGCAGAAAGTATAAATTATAAAATTAATAAAACATTTAAAAAAATAGTACAAAAATACATAGAATTGGGAAAAAGAGTGGAAGAGCAAGAAAAGTGCTTTGACCAAACAGAAAGACAAATCTTGCATGGGAATATAGAGAAAATATATGAGAAATTACAAAAATTGTTTCTAGATATGATAAATAAGATTTTACAAGTAACACTGAATCAAAGAGAAATGGAATATATCAAAAGCATTGGAAAAAGTTAAAAGGACAAGACCAATAGTTCTAACTGCCGATACTCTAAGCAAGTATATACAAATTTACGAGAAAAGGATCTAATTGAAAGGAACCTATATGAAAGAAGGTTACCACAAAAAATATAAATTAAGTGAAAGATATTAAAATATGAAGTAAACAAGTTAAGGAACATAAGTCATACATAAGTAAAATAAAATTGCCATTGTTACAGAAAAAAAAACCAAAAAGCTCGATCAGAGTCACCGAGAATTATGACGAACTTAAAAGTAGGATAGAAATTATCAAGTAGGATACTTTAACCTCTTGTTGGTATAATGAGAACTCAATAGCTCTAAGCACACATTAGCTCTCCTTTAAAATTGAAAGGGCGTTAGCTCGTGTGGTAGACGGACGAAATACTTCCACTTCTTTCTCAAAGCATGAAGTTGTTTTCTCACTGCTGTATAAGAATATGATAGTAGCTCTGCCAAGCAACGCTAACTTAATTTGGGATCTGTTTTAAAAAGACTGAAATTTTTCTAAATAAATTGTAGAAAATAGCTTTGTATGACGTTTATCGGAAAGGTCAAAATTCCATTCTTTGAATCATTGGAACCAATGCTTGGCTGTGTCATAAGTGAGCATACCTTCATCCATCCTTTTATATATATTGCGTGATGCTTTGTTGGTTTTTCGCTCTAAACGAATTCATGAAGAAAGAGTATTCTAAGTTCATTTCAAAATACTTCGATTTTTAATTTATTTTTGACTCGCCGATTACTTAATTGCAAACTGAACAGAAGTTCGAATGCCGCACTCTTTATGTACCCCACAAGAAATATTCTAAAGTCTTCCATAACATTCTAGAAATCGGTCGATACTATTGAATATATGTGGCGTTAATTTAGTAGAAATTCATTATTCACAATTAAATGAAACTACGTGATGTAGTATTATTGCTACTTTCTTTAAGTCGTTTACCACAACCTAGGTTTCGTTGTATTACAACATCTTCAGGTGGGCTATTAGCAAAGATTAACTCTTAAGAACATCCAACAGCACTTATATGTTTCAAAAATATTAAATTTCGGAAGACGTTACAAACATTTTGTTAACACAAGTTACTACTTATTACATAACTAATTCGAAGATATAATTTTTAAATGTGAATTTATTTTTAACCTTTGATGAAAAATGAAAATGTCCATAAAAAGTATTTAGTGTAGGCAGATATATAAATTTTGCTTTCAGTCGTTAAAAATAAGAATGCTAAAATGGAAATTAGCCTTTAGAGCGCAGTTAACTAAGAAAATAAAAACCTTTTAATTTATAATAATTTCCTTCAAGATCTAAATGGATCTTTAAGGGAATGCCCTTTAAAGTTAGTATAAACCTTATAAATGGAATTTATTAATTTAATTTAGTCTATCTCAGTAAACATTTAGGAAGATGAAAGGTTTCATTTACAGCTTAACGTAATTATTTCTCTAATAAAATATGGTATTTTATGTCGTCATTTCTAATGATGGTCCCAAAAATAAAAAAAAAATGAACTTATGGAATCACTTTGGTATATATCCATACCTTCATCGACATTTGGCATCTTATAATGTGTGGTTAGATCAAAGTTTATGAGACATTAATTTATTTGCGTGAATATTTGTGAATAAGTTTTCTCATAAATAATTCCTTGACACATATTTTACGGTTCTAAAATTTTCTAAATTTTAAATAATTTGATAGTAATTCTAATAAATCTACGTTAACAATTTTGAAAATTATTACTTTCTCTACAATTACTATTGCTGTTATATTAGGATCCAAATTGAATAACTTTATTTCAATTATTCTTATACATGGATATTAACTTCTACGTAAAATAACATAGAAATAACACTTAATGCGTTAATTATTACCGCGTTAATATTTAAATTTAAGAAGTACCCAATACTGACTAAGTTCCTTTTTTCTTTTTGATTCTAGACACCTCGTACAACGAGTATACACTGCTGATTATGTAATCAGCTGTGTGTAATTAAAATATGCCATATGTGATACGTGATTTTAATTGATACTTCCATCATTTACTGTAAGTTACTGTATAAATAGTAGGCAAATATTATGCAGGTGTAGGTTTAAATTACCACCAAAATAGAACCATTTTAAGCCGTCTGTTAAAAAAATTATAGAAATAATATTGAGCCTGATGATCGGGTTGATGTGTTTACGTGCTTTCATGATTATGCCTGGCATTGCCTCTGCTCATGTGTATGAATTTGCGTTTACGTGTCAAACAATTTTCATCCGTTTTTCTTTCTTTATTTTGTACATTATTAAAAAAAATGTTATAGAAGCTCCTTATAAACTTGCAGTTCATTGCTGTTAATATAAATAATTAATTATTAGTTTATTATTATGTTAATATAAAAATATTAGTCAATCAGGAGGATATTTTCTATAAAAACAAAATGTGATATTTTTCGTCATGATTATATTTTTGTTATGATTACATTTTGATACATATGATTCTAATAAATGTAAAATATTTGACCAATTGAAGTTTTTGGGAAATAAATATTATGGAAGGAAACTATATCAAGGTGAGTATACAGTGGTAGAAATATTGCTACAAGAACAATCTCTTACACCCAATCACAATGAATCGGATGAGATCATTAAGTTCTGTGGCATACTGTAAGTGATTTTTAAACATTAATTAATACTATTAAGTAGTATAATAAAGTAGTTAAAATAAAATATGTGGTAATAAAATAATATTGATTAAAAACCAGAGCGACAGTTTTAATGAATTAAGCCTAAATATCAAAATGTCGATGTCCACAGAATTGAAAGCATTACTGAAGTGTAATAATGTACGCAACTAGCGTAGTGTTCATGGCTAAGCGCACATCATTAGTCACTTTCATCAGTACTGGTAAAATGCTATGCTCTGACTTAAGGCCAGATTGAGAATGTACAATCCGCTCAAAGACTTTTAAAAGTAGTGGTAATAGAGATATAGGTCGAAAATCTTTGGACTGGTTTGGGGTATTTGCGCCCTTTTCCATTCACAAGGGAACGTAGACGTTAATCCAGAAGTATTAAATATGGCAGTGATGGTGGGTACTACAATGTCAATAATAGGAGCAAGAGCATCTATCACAGCAGAGAGGTCGGTCACAGCCAGCGGATTTCGATATACTTTCGAGAAGATTCTTTTTGACTTGTGATTCTTAAATTTCCGAAATAATGAAGGAATTATCACAGAGCGATTCAGGCAATATGTTGTTCTTAGTGTTCAACTTAACTGCAGCGACTCAGATAACAGGTGGAGATGCAAAGAAAATTGAGATCATTAATAAACACAGGATATTTCGTTCTTGGATTATGCGGTTAGCATAAAATTAAAGCAAAAAACGTTTACGCCATCCCCGTAAGAATAAATTACATCATATATTGAAAAAAGGTTTAATTTTTCCATATTTACTCATATTCTACATATATAGTTTTAAGGAAATCTATTTAGGTAGAATATAAATAAATATGTAAAGAAACTATATTTCTTTAATTGGTAAATCGCTCTCCTGTGGATAAACAGTGACCATGTACTTATGTACTTTATTAATGGCGCTGTGAGTAATGGTGGTTAACACGGCCAGCAAGGCAGATTATTTTTAATTGACAGAACTCACGATTGTTATTCAGATTGTTTGGTTATATTAAAATAATTGACAGTTTAAATAATAAACTTTAAATGACGTTTCTTTGTTTAAACAGGGTAATTATTATCGTGTATATGTAAGTAATAAAATAAACAAACTTCTTCTTCAGTGCAACGTAATTGTTTAATTGAATTTTGCGATTCCTAATAAGTTTGAAGAACTTGCTTATAAAACGACATATCTAGTAAAATTTCCATTTTTCTACTTGAAAATTTCCATCAGACTACGCCTTAAATTTCTAGTACTGGCACGGAAAAACAAGTGTGATTTGCATAACACCTATTGAGACGCCTGACGGATGTGTTTTTTATGTCCCGGATTATCTAAAGCTGGCGAGTAAGCACACTGCCATATTGTCATCAAACGTATTTACCAAAATCAGAAATTCACTCAAGAAAGAAGCGAAACACGTTTAGTATGAATTCTTTTAAATACGGACTTGATGATAATATATCTAGATGAATGTAGAAATTTACAGTTTGGTGACCAGTATATAATTGAGATTACAGGACCGACAGTGCCCCTACACAAAAATACTAGTAGTGCTACGCCAGAAAAAGAAAATCTAAGAAAAACGGCTGAAAAGTTTTTGATAAAATTTTTTCAAATAAGGCATCGAATGCTGATCAATGGATTAGTGAATTTGAGAGAGTAGGTGATTTTAAAATATCTACACTATACTCAAAACACTATAAAATATCTATACTACACTATATACAAGATGAAAATTTAAATATCACTCAAAAAGAGAGGAGAAATAAAAAGAGAAGAACAAGTAGATCCTATTAATAAGGATAATGGTAAAAACAACACTCTTTAAGAAATAAAACAAATCCATGTTCAATAAATTTTAATGAATGTGTTCATCAAAAGAAGACGATTTCAAAATAAATATGAATAATTTAAATACTCAATAAAATTCAGAAATATATAAACTAATTGATACTTGAGCATGAATAATTAAAATTGTAATGGCTTGTATGAAGCCGAACCCCATAGTTAACTTAATGTAGATGTACAAGCCATGAGCAAATTATCATACCATACATTCATTTGATCGGCAAAGTTATCAATTTTGATCTAATTAAGGGCATTTATTGTTACACTAACTCTTTTTCTTTTTAATGCAACTTATTCAAGAATTGTCAGTCCTAAAGTAAGGCCGCGAATTATTTGTATTTTAATAATTAATTGTGCACCAACAAGCGGGTTATTAGAGAAATGATTGCATCGCAATTTATTCATATTAGATAGTATAAAATAAGTTATAAAAAAAGACATCCCTTGTCAGTTTTAGAATATCAAATATTCAATCCAATATATAAGTGAAAAGTAGGTCTGTGTTGAAATACCATAAGTTCGCACACCGTTATCGGGTGGTTCGAGCTTTTGAATATTTATAACACACATACTTCAAGTACACTGGCGTACCGGGTCTGAAGACTGTCAGATTTTGACATTTAATTTCAGCGTTTACATCTTCCATATGTTAAAAGGAAAACCATTCTTCTGATGTTATACATTTTTGGACTTTTACACTAAAGCTCGGTTGTATCACGCCTAAATATTTTAATATCTTACATGAAGGCTGCTTACCTATATATGAAAGTAACATGAAAGTATAGTACTTCTACAGCAATAAGTTTTCATTATGCAGATTTAATAAAAAAGAGAAGATTTATTTAAAAGTATATTTCAGTTTAAAACCATCAAAAACGGAACCAATATATAATCAATCAGGCGTATCCTTAAGATTCAAAGCTAAAAAGAAATACAGGATACAATAAGCTTGACAACTTAATTACAGTAAAAGCTATATAGTCGCAGATTTTTGTTCTCGGACAATTCAAATGATTGTAATGGAAAAGGATATTTCTAGCAATTTGCATAATTTGATTATATTATAATCAGTACGTACAATGTTGAAAGAAAAAAAATACGTTGAGATGAGGATATTAATATTATTGCTCACTGTTTCTTCAGTTACACGATTGAATAACAATTTTATGCTTCAATGAGCGACATTCGCACAGCTGTTATAATAATGAAAATCAATTCGACGGAAGTTATTTTGAGAGTGGTAGACAATACTCATTGGTTTAATGCAATTATTTTTTGTTTGTGAACATATAATGCAGTGCGCCTTTTTCGTAAATATATAACACTTAATGCAATGGTTCGAATAATATAAAATAGCTAGAATAATGTAAAATTTCCTTTTACCAAATTTTAATATATTTATGTACACTGCTACTTTATTTGTATCTATTAAGAGTCACGTTTTATTCTTTTGAAGTACGGTATTCTAAAAGTAGGGAATATGGTCAACCAATTGCCTTTTTAATTCTCTTTAATCGCGGAATCTAATGCAAGTACTACGAAGAAACTACCCATTCGCTTTTTAATGAGAATAGGTCAACACCATACCTAATTAGGTCTTGTATATCTTTTAAAATACTTAAATAATTATGTAAATATTAATAATACTAAATATATATGTAATTATTATGTAATTATTTAGGACGGTTCTTGCTTCACTCGTAACGGTGATTTTATAGAGGATTAAAAATGTGATGCGGGAATTTTATGTGGGACAGTGATCATTGCTCCAGTTTGTTCAAGATATATATTTAACTTCAGTTTCCGTAAGTTCTATCCTTCTAGTTAGTCCCGTTAAGGAAAAACAATTATTTCTGAAAGAACACAATAATGCTAAAACGTTGGTCTAAAAATAATATAATACTTATGAAAATAACCACGTTAATATGTTTAAAATAATTAAGAAAATAATCTCAATCATAGTGAAATACATGGGTGAAAACAGAACTTAATAACTATAGTCGGGAATGTACAATAATAGAGGTATTATTTTTTGATTGTACATTCCCGACTATAGTAAGTAATTGAGTTTGACACTTCTAATTAACCTAGATATTTACATATCTTTGTGGCTGTCTTACTCGTATTTTTCCACTTTGTTCTTATACAGAAGCTGTGAAAGTTATTACGTATTTGGTTCTTCATTTAGTTTCATGGCTTGCCTAGTTTTATTTTTTTAAAATTACTATTACGCACACGTGTATAAACACGAATAAATATTAATATTTTCAAGTATTTGTTTATCGACATATATTAATTACATACCAGTTAGAGTAAGTATACTTTTGGTAAAATCTAAACCAAGTTAGCCATCACTTTTTGGTGAAAAAAATTAAAGATTATTTGGTATTAGCGGTACCTGACGACCTTGCCTCTATGGAATCACAAATTGCAAATGCAGTTATTAATACTTTTTTATGTTCTTCTTTTAGACATAGTTAAAGAGTTCAGTTTAAATGCCGTAGGGATCAACTTTCGCTTTTTCCCCTGTTCTCCTGGCAATTTTGGGGTGTTCCAACAGTCCACTGCTACCCTTTATCTGCCTGGTGGAGAATTTGTTTAGTTTTCCAAGAAACTTTTTTATACATCAAGAAGATCGTTTATTCTCCATACACAACCAGCTTAAAACAGGGCGTTTATTTTGAAATCACAGAGACTACAATTTTATTTATGTGTTGTATAGTTATTTATTATTTCTTAAATAGTTATTTATTAGTTCTATTATTTATTTATTTTGTACGCTTAACATGTTTACAAAAGCAATTATATTATTATCGTCTAGTGTTTTCTTACCTCTGGAAACATAATTTTTCATCACATGTCTATTTTGTTCAAATCCAGGGCTAAAAACTGTGAAGCAAGGGTGAATGGTTACATGTAGTTCGTTATGTAGACTTAATTTATTAGAGTCAAGAAATTATATTATGTTACATTCATCGAAATAATGTTTGGCTTAACTTTATTGTTTTTCGATGCTAAACTATTTTACTTTTCATGTCTTTTTAGTGTCCCGCAAATCAGAAGGAGAAACGGTGCTCGCTCATGTGTATCTATCCCTTTATTCCAGCTGTATTTCTGGAAAACAGTTTTTTATGGAATAAAATATAAATACAATCTAATATAACTATAACAAATCACTAAGCACTCAATAGTCCGTTATGAATTCCCTTAGTCGCAGTTATCTTCCTTTTTTATTACTGTGTAAGTTTCGATCATTTCGCTGATGAAATTGTAAGCAACTCGAATGACATCGCCACGAAAACAGTTTCGAATTTACTATAGCGTCTACTTTGGCGCTACCGGGCGCACGCATAGATATGTTTGTGTTTTTCATTATATGGCCTTCATAATATTTTATTTTTTCGAAGTGTTGCACAAAGTTTTTTGTAATGCAATTCATTTATACTGTAATATTACGTACATAAAGGAGCGAAGGTGGCGAAAGGATTTTAGCGATTTTATGTCTTAGACAAGATAAAAAAAAAATTTTTCTCTAAGTTTTTTTTTTCAATTTTATAACTAATTATTCTAAAATTCGTTTAAACAGGTTCAAGATGAAAATGTTTATAAAATGTGTTCTTGCATCAAGCTTATAACCGAGAAACGATTTCAGAACGTAGCTAGAGGAGCCAGGAAACGTATATAAAACGTGTTCATACATCAAGCTGATAGTCGGGAAACGTTATCAGAACGCAGCTGGAGGAGCCGAGATACGTATATAAAACGTGTTCTTATATCAAGCTAATATTGAAACACAAGTCTCGATATAGGTTGCCATTTGGGACTGATTCTTCGTACTTACCCGGCTAAGCTCCATCTTACCCGACTAAGCTCAATCTTACCCGGCTCGCTCCATCTCGCCGATAATCTTATTTAATAAGTTTTTTATAGCAATCTCTTGATATCTAAATCTTGTAAAATTTGTTATGATTTGTGTATTAAATTAATAGAGAATTAAAAAATTGTAAACTGATATAATGCTTATGTGATGCTAGACTATTTGCTAATTTTTTGGAAGGGTACATTATATATTTTTGATCTTAGTGTGTATAATATTATTCACTTCACATCATTTTAAACTTCATAGTTAAATCCTCAACGAAGTTTTGTGTACATAATAAATATAGTGATAGGTGACTGCAAATAAATTGACATGATTGAACAAAATCTAATTGTGTTAAAATTCGATAATAACATTAAGAAAAAATTGCAAAAAGGGATGGAAGAATGATTTTTCGTTATATAGAAGTTAGAACTGGTTAATTTTTCCATTAAAATAGCAAATAAAAGGGATATACAATTCTACGTACTCCTGATTTCGATATTTCAATTCAGGTCTTCACGAAATATTTGTGTAACATCATCTAAATCTAGGCGAATCCTTTGTAGACTATAATAAAATTTTAGAGTCTAAGGTAAATTTAAATTCACTTTATTTCTAATAATGTAAATCAGGTTAATGAGTTTTGACCGCAGGCGCTTCACTGCGAATATCCTGAAAGCTACTTTCAAGGATTTTCGATGTTCTTATACTCGGTTTCGGTCGTACAAACTTATGAATAATAAATTATGTGCTGTCTCTGGCTTTCGAGAATACATTTTATATATGAAAAGGTTTTTGTTGTGCTCCTACAGGTATTTGTAAATTTAATTTTGATATTGGCAGTCGCAAGAAAATTGTGATGTAAGCTTCTTTGCGATTTTATGTGTATGTTATATTTTTTACTTATGTTTCTGTTTAAATATCAATATGAATTACATAAATTTGTTTTAAATTTTAATTATTTTAAATTTTTAGTACTCCATAATTATAATTGATTTAAATAGGTACGCGTAGTTCATATTAATATCTGTTTTCAAATCTGATAAAAGTTATATTAATTTTACACAATTTCTACATGCTCATTATAATTATTAATGATTATTTATTAAATCGATTTTTCCCATATAATTCATTGGTTCCATTTGCATTCATTCAATTATTTTATTTGTATAACGCGTAATTTAAATTTGTTTTTGTGTGACTGTTGGTTTATCTACATAAATTTTTTTTTAAAAACAAGACGAAAGCATTTTGTAATATTTTCTTATTGGACTTTTATAGCAAAATATCTTTCATTTTCCATATTTCCTGCATCATAATAAAGTTTAATTTTTTTATTGTCACAAAAAATACTGATGTAAAAAACAACTTAAGGGAAACATGAAAATTACCATTTCAATTGTTTTTTTTTTTTAACTAATACTCATGTCGTTAACTATTCAACGCCGAATAAGGTTTTAGGTGCTTTATGTTATATATGGCTTTGATGACGCTACAAGTTTTCGGCTTGGCTGTAATAGAGGATCCTTAACACTTGTTGTAATATTGAACTAGTGTAATTGATTAATCAATAAATATAGGTGTGGACAGTCAAGTATACGCCTGCATCTGCACTTTTTGGGCGAGGTCTGCTTTATCTTAATATTGTCTTTTTGTCCGTGTATATTTATATACTATCGGAAACTTAAATATGGAATAAGAAGTTTTCTTTAGATCAGTAAGAGGAGTTGAAATTAAAACAGATTACGAGTAGTTTCGTGATGCAGAATTAAAATAAAATAAAAATGCCGTTTGATTAATAAGATAATCATAATCACTTTTACGTGCTTACCGTAACTTTTATACAGGATTTCGATAAGTTTTTGAAACCAAGTAAATCCGGTTGCTCAAACAAAACCCTATCATCTACTATGTATCACAAAAAAATTTAAACTGAACATGTAATTGTAGAAATTAGAGCGAATAAAGAAACGAAAACTGTTTTGTTTTATCAATGCTCTGTCTCTATAAATTGTATAACTAATGATCTTCCTCAAAATGAGGAATTTCTAATATATAAAAATTTGTTTAAATCTTGTCGTGATAATGAGATAAATTTTTTTCCGCTTTATTTATTAGTGTAGATATTACACATGCAAATAATCAATTTATTTCACAAATTACAAAGCCAGACTTAGCCTCCAAACCCGTTATCCTGTCCACTTCCGTATATTCCTGCCACATGCTGCTTCCTGTTGTTCGTTGGGCGTTTTCTTGTTTAATTTTCCGTGAAACATTTTGAGATATCAAGATGCGAGAAAACGCAGATTTTGCTCATTTGTATCCTTTATACAAAGTAAGAATACATATAGCTAAGCAGTTTGCTGTTTCTGAATTTATCCCGCACAGACAGAAAGACCAACAGGCAGACAGACAGGTAAAAAAATTATAATTTTTTTATTATGTAAGAAAAGCAACCAACTTAAAAGCAGGTATTTATTGCAAAATCACAGATACACTTCGATTTTATTAATGTGCATCTTTTTTTTTCGAGCGAATATTATTTATTTTGTACCTTTAACACGTTTACAAAAATAATAACATAACTATTTTCTACGTTAAGCATTTTACTGCTTTACGAACACAGTCTTGTACACAAAATAGTATACAATTCGTAAGCCTAAAAACTATATAATAACTGCAAATCACCATAGGTTTTTCGTTATATAAATCTATGTTATTGTAGTCTAGTTTTCGTTATAAATCTATGTTATTGTAGTTAAGATTTCGACATACTGTCATCTGACATTCATTGAGATTATGATTGGAGTTAATTTTGTGTGTTAGTTGCTATAAGAGAGTCTTCATTTGTATGCGACTACCGAATTAATTAGTAAGTGAAGGAAATGTTGCAAACATATTTGTTGCCTCCACGTATAACTGATATCCCATTTTAAATGTTCTTATTGGTATCTTTTAATTTTAGCCACTTCGTTAATCTTTTAAAATTAATGAAAACCTAAATGTTATGTTAATATTAAATCATGTGATGCAAAATATTACGCCGATTATTTGAAAGTGAAGATAATATTGTTTTTGGATCTTGTTGTATAAAATATGGTTAATTTTGTATTGATGTATTTCGAAATTCACATTCATATTACCAGTAAAGTTTGAAATTATCGATATAGGGTGTTTTGTCCTATTGTCGCTTTTCTTACCTATTTATGATAATGGGTTGAGTTGATTCATATTAACCTCTTTAATCAGTTGTTTGTAGTTTAATGGAGAAACAAATCCATTAAACAATCATATATGGCCTATGCTCATAGATGATATTAATATTAATAAGTCTGTCAGGGGAAGACCGGGGATTTTATCAGGATCGTCTATGTTTGTAGCCATAAATCATAACCAATCGAAATAGTATTTTGAATCATAGATTATAATTGCACATTATATTGCAGTAAGGACAATACCATTAATTAAGGATAATTAATGTCGAAAATAGGCGGTGTCACAAACACGGTCAATAGCATTTTTTCCCTTGAAAAAAAGGCAAATTTAGCAAATCATGCAATGCTCAACTTTTATTATCTAATTAATCTTTTTCATGATGTTATTTTGGTGTTTCTTGGTAGTTCGAGATCGAATATTATTTAGGTTTTGATAATTATATTTATTTTCATTCATAATTCCATAATATTCATAAATTAATTAATATATAAACCGACCTTAATATAATTTAGCTTGAACTGAAATGAGTAAGCACTCATTAGATTTGTTTCACGATATTTTTTATACCTCTATGAGACCATCAATGTTTGGCGTAAATCCATTTAAAATTAGTAATGAGTATAATTCAGGTTTTACAATGATTCATTATGTTATGTCGGTTAATATTATAATTTGGTGGAAAATTTATGTCTGATTTACGCATATGTGAAAATCTGATTTTATCTTTCCCTACTATTATATATATACATAAATATAAATATAAATATATATATATATATATATATATATATATATATATATATATATATATATATATGATTATATTCCTCAGAAATTAACAGTGAACAAAATCTAAAATACGACTCTCTTTAGGAAGAAACTTTTCATACTTTATACATTCAAATATAGGCCATATAGAAGAAAAACAACATTATATGCTCCTCTACGAATCACTGATTTTTAACTTTCAATGGAAATTCTTATGAGTATATTTTTGTAGCAAATCCAACTCTACGCGAAGACGATTTCATAGACGAAATCTAGGATCGAACTTTGAAGTCATTTCAAGTCGCATGATATCTTGTCAATGAGTTTTGACTTTAGGCGTTTCACTGTGAATATACTAGAATCGACTTCCAAAGATTTTTGTTATTAATATATCAAAATATCCGTGTACTCGATTTCGTTCGTACGAATCTGCGAATACATAACAAATAATGTGTTGCCTCGGGCTTTAAATATTATATACTGCACAGGGAAATGTTTCCCTTGTGCTTCTAAACTTGTTTATTGCGTACGTAAATTTAATTTTGGTACTTATCTTCTCGCGGAGATTGTGATGTAAGCTGTTTGGCGATTTGTTGTAAATATTTATTAAATTTCTTCAGTCAAGTTTTCGTTTAAGTATCAACATAAATTAAGTTACATTGGTGAACTTACGTTTTTGTGAGAGTAATTGCAATAAGTTAGTACGACCTTCATTTTAATGTAAAAATATGTATAATTCCGTTCAACGCCACTTACAAATATGCTGAGTGTAATTAAATATTATTTTTATTAATTTAATTTAGTTATTAGGACTAAAAGTAACTGGTGCGCTGCAAATTTTTATTCTAAAATTTTGTTTCATATTCACAGGAAGAACTTCATATTTATAGGAATGTTTGGTTGAAAAATTGTGTTGGAGGATTCTAGACATTAGCTTAGCTAACTAGGTTTTGTGTGATTTGTACTAAAGAAATACCTATATATTGAAAGGTTTCCACTATTTTATAGGTTATTTTGAAATAATGAACATATTTGGCGTTAATTTTGTCGAAATACATTATTCATAATTAAATGAAACTACGTGATGTAGTACTATTTCTACTTTCTTTAAGTTCTTTACCACGACCTAGGTTTCGTTGTATTGCGACATCTCCAGGTGATTCTAAAAAGAATCTTTGCTAATAGCCCACCTCAAGATGTTTTAATACAACGAAACCTAGGTCGTGGTAAAGAACTTAAAGAAAGTAGAAATAATACTACATCACGTAGTTTCATTTAGTTGGGAGGTTATTTTGAAATAAATTATGGAATCGTGAGAAGTCAAGCGAGGAAATCAATACGATCACGTTTCGTGAATGACAAATATAATGTTTTTAGTAGCATTCAAAATGGTTGAGAATAAAATATATAACAAAAAAGGCCGGAAACAATAGTATAAGCACCGAGATGCTCCATCACCTTACGTCACGTTACTCTGTCAGGTCGATATCAAAACTACCGGGATGTCGGCGCACTCGGACATGTCGCTTTTGCCAAACAGGTTTTACTTCATACAAAAACTGTTGATAACGTTGCGGTTGCCACTATGCTGTAACTTTCAATATAAAGCTACACTACCACACTGCGCTATTTTTTTCAGAGAATATAATGTTATTCAGTATATGGTGTCATTTTCTTCTAACTAAATTTTATTCTTCTATAAAAGAAGAAAGCATACTAAATTTTATGAAATTTAACTCAATTCTATTATTCAATAGTTGAAAAGTAGAGAATTTGAGCTACTGTTTTATTATAAATTGAATTATATAATTTACTTGTCGACAAATCTTGTCATTGTTCTGCAATTTTTTAATAATTAAATTTAGGAATATAAGTTTCAGAATAAGCTGTATTTATTATATACTGCATCGTTATTTAAAATTTATTGCCACATAATTCTAGGAAACCTGTTCCAGAAGGCGTACTGATTATATACATACATATATATAGATATAAATATATATATATAAATATATATATATATATATATTAATAAATATTTTTGTAATTATTTTACTGTGTAATAATCAATTCCAATACGTTACGTAATTTTTTCCGCTTTACGAAATAATAAACTCAAATTTGCCAAAAATCGATTTTTTAATGAAAAATAATAAGTGAGGTATAGAAAACATTACTTTTTATTTCTTGTTTTTTTACCATGACTCAAAATTTAATTATATTATTGGGAATGGAAAATAAAACAAAAATTTAAAAATATAAAGATTAGAAATACAGAATTTAGAGAAATAAGCAGTAAATAGTCCTCAATTAATATTAAAATTATTTATTTGTTGAATTTGCTTAAGAAATAATAAAAACGTTTTAAATAAATTAGAAAAAATATCGGATTATATTTCATATTAGTAGAAAGCATTTAAAGCCATATAATTAAAATTTTACCGGTATGTATGTCCAAAAATAGCAATGTAATTTGGGTACATTTTATTCAAAATCTCGCGTAATATTTTGGGAGAGAGTAGTAAGCGCTTAAACTTTAAAGAAAACACCAATCACGTTTTTCCACGTATAACTCTTCCATGATTAAGTAAAATATAGGGAAATATTTCTGTTTTTGTTCTGAAGACATTTGGTATTAATTTAAGCTTATTCTTTTGAGAATTTCATATAAAAGGTTACTGCAGTATGAGCAGTTAAGTCATCTAGTATACCTTTTTATTTAAAAATTTATACACTGAACCAAAATAATGTGCATGGAAGACAATTTAAAATTATTAAATAAGACCATGCCAAAAAATAGGCTTCTGCCCGCGCATCGCAACTCCTCGGTTATAATAGTGGAACCATCATTCTGCCACTTTCGTCGGCGAAATAGGAATCCTGCAACCCGTACACCGCAACGCCTCTGTTCGAGCCACGAACTATCACCCAACGTGGTGCGCAGAGAACTCCTTCTTTATATTCTGCGACGGCCGGCTGTGACTTCCGCCTCTGTTGCCCTACGCTGTCTCGAGTCTTGTATATCGCCATTTCTTGTTCTGATCTTATTTTTATAAATGAGCGTATCGAATTTAATTAGTTTTCGCCCTCTGGATTTATATTATAACGCATTTTACACATGTCAAAACATATTTGCCTTAGAAATCGCTTCGGGATCAAAAGCCCGATTTGAAATAATCAATATGTTTTACTTCTTAATTAAAATATGGAATAATAAAAATAAAGATCTGGACGTTGGGATGTCTTAAGGTTTTATAAGGGAAGCAATTTTTGCTATTACACGAATGAGGCAATTACTCGTCTGTAATTGATTTGAAACTTCCATATAAGAACCAAGACAATACTTTAAAGATAATACTGATATATTTTTTAATAAGCGTACAGAGAAGGCGGGTTAATAAGTTTCCAAGCAAATAAAATTTAAATTCTTCAAAAACTTTTAATAGTTTTTATCGTAGACGTGAAATGTCCCTTTTTTAATTATAAATTAGCACGAACCCTTAAAAAATTCTTACAAGATAAATGTATCTTAGCTAAATGTACTCATTCGAAATATAGAAATGGGCTCATATGTGCATTACAAATGAAAGCTAAATATTTTATAAATGCTTATTATCCTATTGAAACCTGAGAATATTTATGAAGACTTATTTTATTTATTTATTTAATGACATTATTTATTGTAAAAAAACAATTAGTAATCGCTACCATCAATTTCCAAAGAGTATCTCAAATCAGTTTGACAATAAACATTATTCGAAAGAAACAGTTTAACATCCGATGTGCAATTTAATAAATGGCGCATCATGATTAACTAGGTGCGAATAGGATGTAATCAAGTCGCAGAAGTGAGCGTAATTTTCAGGTATCGTTGTGAAAGGCGAGTTAAATATGAACGGTAAAATTTTGTTTAAGTTAATTATGTTTTACTTCAGTGGAAAGGAAAATTCTGTAATAAAACCAATAAATATTGTAAATCGTAGGTAATTAAAAGATTCATTTTCGTATTTAGTGCAATGTACTGACGAAGAGACTATTCAAGTCGTTTTAATGTTATTGTAATTAGTATAGGTAATCCTAAAATAGAAACAAGTGGCAATCAATGCATACACATTTTTCATGCTCACCTATTTGGTTGTGACCAGAGCATATACGAGTATATGTATATATATATATATATATATATATATATATATATATATATATATATATATATATAATTAAACATATGTTATTTATTTTGCTACTTGAATGGAGATTATTGAAAAATAAAATTTTTTCGATTATCATCACTTTTTAAATATTTTTTTCTGGAAATGTTTATGATATATCATAGAAATACGATAAGAAGATTAGAAAATATGGTGAAAGTTTTACTGTTTTTTGGCTAAAAACTAAAGGGTTATTGTTGCACCTGACGCACCAACAAAACAGCGACGGCCACATATTGTTAAGCATGGAAGACAATTTAAATTATTAAATAAGACAATGCCAAATCATAGGCAATACGCGGTAATCAATGGCTGCTGCCTGGGTATAATAGTGAAACCATCATTCTGAAACTTTCGGCGAAATGGGAATCCTGCAACCCGTGTACCGCAACGCCACTGTTCAAGCGACGAACTATCACCCAGCGCGGTGCGCTGAGAACTCCTGCTCTGTACACTGCGATGGCCGACGGTGACTTCCGTCTCTGTTGCCCTGCGCTGTCTCAAGTCCTGTATATAGCCATTTCCAGTTCTGATCTTATTTTTGGCGTATAAATGGGCGTATCGAATTCAACTACTTTCCCCCTCTGGACTTATATTATATCGCATTTTACACCTGTCAAAACATACTTGCCTTAGTAATCGTTTCGGGATCAAAAGCCCGATTTGAAATAATCAGAATGTTTTGCTACTTGATTAAAATATGGAATAATAAAAATATCGATATGGACGTTGGGATGTTTCAAGGTTTCATAAGGGAAGCAATTTTAGCTATTACACGAATGAGACAATTTCTCGTTTATAATTGATTTGAAACTCCCATGTAAAAACCAAGACAGTTAAGTACTTCAAAGTTAATACTGATATATTTTTTAATAAGAAAAATGTTGTAACTCGTTTTGCCTTTTATCCTGATTGTCTCTAAAATATTACAATTTCTTGACCTGAAAAACGCATACTTTTCTTTAAATTTTATATGAATCTCTTAATAAAAAAACTAAATTTCCTCACACCTTATCATTGAAATGATAAAATTTGACTGCTATTAATTATATTTTATTTATTTATCCCACATCACTCTGTTTTCTCTCCCAGCAGACAAATTCTCATATACGAGACGAGAAATAATTATCGACCATATTTTGTTAGATTTTTTTACATAAAAAAAAGAAGAAAAAAAAGGTATTATGCCAGAAAAACAATAAAGTCAATGGTAAGAAACAGCTATAAAAGGTAAATTCACAGTAAATTCAAAGAAAGAGGTATTAAATTTAATCAATCAAAATAATAAGGAGGTTTTTAGAGGATAATCTGAAGCCCGTAAAATAAGGGCTGCTAATAGAAAATAGGGATGTAAAATTCTACTAGAATCATGAAGAGCATTACAAAGAAGAATAAGAATTTTTAAACTAATTGATCATATGTTTTTATCCAGTTGAGCGATGGATTATACGCAGCAACATTGTGTTATATTTTGATTAAAGATTTAACACATCGTCCATCTCAGTAAACAAATGAAGAAAATGATGTATTTATCACTATCAAATTCCAATTTTCGTTTGCAAGTTTATATTTAATAAATGAAATTGTATTAGAAATCGGGTGACCATTACATACTTCTTTTGGTTTTTGCAAAAAATTTAAATATTTTCCCTCTTAATCAACCTATAGACTTAGATATTAAACAAAAATTAAATTAAGTATTAGTAATTAAGAACTGATTGCAAGTCTCAGCAACAAAACCCTAAGAACTATTTTTAAAATAGCTTAGGACTTAGTACGACTGATTTAAAATTGTATTCCCTGACCATACTGGCTGATTAAATAAAGAATTGAACTAATAATTCTTGAGATCATATCAGGATCGTTGATTTTGAGATCATCAGGTGGGGCAAATGAAGGTATATTCAATTATAAGTTATGCAAATTGTGTATAATCACAACTTTTAATTACACTACTTATGTTAATGCAATGGTTCACTTGCCAACAAGTTGGTCCACTTTATGAAGACAAAACGGCCATTTACATGATTAAGAGTAATTTATATAAATCTACAATCCATTAAGTCAATTTAATCGAGTGAGTAGATTGTCTAAGTATATAGAGTTTAAGACATCACTGTAGCTAAATGTATAAGTATTGTCATGAAATGAAACTCATGGCTAAAAGTATTAATAACCTCAATTAAATAAATTGTTGCTTTTCGACCAATTTCTTATTAAATGAGGTAAACGACGCACTAAAATATCTGTAACAAAAGTCAACATATGAAAATTGCTCTGAAATTTATGGGTTCCGCAAGCATTAACATTTTTCATTTGGGAATAACATATAATTTCCCTGTTTGTCGTAAAAGAAACGAATAACTTTACATATGTATGACTTGGTCTATTCTAATATGTATAAGAAATATTCGTTTCTTTGTCACAGAGTCCCACAGGAAATTTTTCGAAAAAAACGTATATAATTTCATTCGATGGTGTACATACCAATATATATGTACGTTTAGTCCTTGATTCTGTACTGTGGAAATAATATGTTCTGCTCTATTCTAGATATATCCTTCGAGGATTTGCGATGTGGCCTATAATAATATTTATGAGTAATATTTTTGTCCCGAATTTTTATAGTTACAAAATACGAATGGAAATATTCTTGCTATGTATATGTCGATTAAATCTTGATATATAAATTAAATATTCATATCGTCCCAGTAAATGATTTTTTTGACAGGCTTTCAAGCTATGTGGTATTATTTTAATGCTATCTATCGGTTATATGATATTATCACATTATCATAGATTCTGTTATCGGATTACGGTTATAAATTTCTACTAATATTTACAAAAAGGGCTAGACGGATAAATGAAAAAATTAAAATGTGTTGTAATTTAGCCTCACTGAGCAATTAGTCAGTAATATAGTCATATGCATAAATCTGTAAAAAACTTACTAGGTAATATATCTATATGAAAAATTTTAATTTTAGATATTTACGATCTTAGAATACTCTTGTATTATTACTAAAAATGTTTGTAATCTGTAGTGATATTCTGAGGAAAAATTATTTTAGTCTAACTTTTTAAACTTTTTTCTGTGGTTGTGAAATTAACCTACGGTGTTACGTAATTGTTATCAAGAGAAAACCGGTTTGGTCAATGCACAAAATTTTTGTTTTGTACCAAATTAAGGTGATATACGGTGAACCAACAGATAAACATTAGTCAAAAGATAAGCAATGGTGAACTAAGTCAGAACACTCTTGTGTAAATGAATCTGGTTTTGTATTTTATTAATGGTTTTTGACATGTGTTTAAATATATATATATATATATATATATATATATATATATATATATATATATATATATATATATATATGCGTGTATACATATCAATATATATGATCTGTTTGCAAACCTTTATTTCATGCATCACTTAAGTGTCTATAAGATCTACAATCTAACTACGTTATAATACTACTGAAATAAATAATTATTTTAATATTTATTTTTATTTTCATTAATTCTTAAATATCTAAACATAGAGAATCGTAATCACTGAATTATTATGTGATCATTAAAATAATCGTAGTATTTTTCGTTTAAGCACAGGATGATTACTAAGCAAAAATTCCAAGTTTCTATGTATAAAATTTATGAAAATAGACTTGCTAATAAAATAGCTATAAAAATGGTAATTTTAACCTTTTAAATTTTTTATTTTATCTTACAGTCATCGTCAGGCATTGATAAAAGTATAATAATTTCATAATTATGTTCTGGTATTCTCACTAAGATCAACAAAGAAAAAGGCTAAATTTTCATTGCAGGTTATAAATATTAGATTGACACTAAAATTTTGTTCCCCGTTAAAATATATAATTCACTGAACGATCTCCAAATAAAATAACTTGACTACTTCAAAGGGTTTCTGATAATGGTGACGTTTTAAATAAAATGGCTAGTTTACGTGAACGGTAATTAAATAATTTTAAATGCATTGTCGCACATAAAATGCTAAGATTCTATGGTCCTCATTCATATTACTTCATTTTTGTTTTAAAACTAAACTGTTTTTTTTCGATAATATTGATAAATGAGCATGTTTTTTTAGTTTTTTTTAACAATAATTTGATTTTACTTTCATACAATTTTTCGTGCAGGCAGTATAAGAAATAAAACCAAAATGCCAAAATTCTCCTACCACGCACTATTCACAAGTTCTTATACATGTTACTATTTCCATTTTACCCATTTATGACTTTCTTGATCTACATTCGTTTGTTTCTTTGTTATTTCTTTAAAACGAATTGTGTTATCAAAAAAAAAAATTGCAGAAAAAAAATTATAACCATACAGTAATAAAAAACATACTAAACAATGAAGGAAAATTCATAAATAGCATATTTTTAGAAAGTATGATAGTTTAAGGAGATACGAAAGTTAATTAAATTTATATAATAACATTTCAAAGATTATCCTCATAAATACTAAATTTTTATGTAAAAATAAGCCTTTATCAAAAAACATGTTTCCTCATTGAAGAGTTGTATTATAGGAACACTATATATAATAAATATTTCTTAAAATATGTACATGTAATGAAGTAATAAGTAAGCAAAGGCTGTAAAAACCGAAAGTTTATGATAAGGTAGTGAAAATACTTTGGAAAATTCCGTGTATCAAAATGTTTATTTGCTTAATAAAGTCTTTTCAACTATAGTTTGTAATGTTTAAGAAAGGATATAGAGTATGTAGTTGACATGTATGATGTGGTATACAGCACATCCGTATTTTAGAATTTAACATCATGCGGTGACACATACAACTACACGCAAATACACACACACGTATGTGTTACACAAACAACATTAGATTAAAATTTATTATAAAACTCAAAGAGAAATACATCAGTAGATGGAAGAAATGATTAAAACATTAAATTAAAATTTATTATAAAACAGTTAGTTAATATGCTTATATCCAGAATTTAATTTTGGTTGAACAGAAATGTATAATATTATACCTCTTAGTTTTTAAATATTAGTCTGCTTAATTGATTTTGCCATTTCTTTAATAATTTTGTAAAAATTAATTAATGATAATGAAAATTTGAGACATATATGAGAACTTCTTTAGAATATTTTTCAGATGTTTCTCATTTTTTTTAAAACCGGATAGAAAAATATATAAGAACGTAAAAATCAAACGTTTTTATTTTTTTAATTATCTAATTAATGTGATTTTATAATAGGAAATTTATTTTATACTATCAAAAATTATCTCGTCGTTAAGTCAAAAATACTAAAATTGAAACGCAATCAGTAACATTATCAAAACAGAGCTAAAAAAACCTTATGGATTCAGATACGCTCACAAGTAGAAACTGATCTGTCATATCGCTTGACGGTAGGTCAGATGGATTCTCCAACTGATATCTGAGCGAGGATCGCAATTACAAGAGTTGATGACCACTTATACGCTGGGATGGAGAGATAGTAAGGAGAGTTCGACTCGTTTGCGTACATAAAGGCCAAGACCGCAAGAAATTATCGTCTCTGGAGGAGGCCTTCGCACGAGTGAATTATGAATTTATTTATATAAATTGACACAGCTTAACCCAACATGATTGCAATACTAAATCGGCCATATAATTCTTCTTGAAGTCAAAACTGGACAGAATGTATTTTAATTTGTCCATATTGTACCATATTGTTGGCACCTTGACTTTAAATCGATGTTTATAATTTTTAAAATGTTTCAGTTACAAAATACAATAAAGGAATCAGGTGGTCATTTGAGAAAAATCCAACGACTTAGCATAGGCTTACCACCTGGAAACTATTTTCATCATTCGCCTAAAGTAATTCTCATTAATAGCCTGTTTAATAATTTAAAATAACTGTTTTAGGTCACCTTTTGCTTATTTACCGATATTATTTATCCAAATACAACAATTTTTAAATTTTAATTTCATAAAATTTTAAGATGAATAAAGCTTAATATAAATGAGAAACAAAGAAGTGACTGGATTCTCGATTAATGAAATAAATATAGTCCTTTTCAGTAAAGTGTATACTAGACCCATTCGTCAACATTTCTTCCCGATAAATACGAATTATGATTATTATAGTAAACCTAATCTAGAGTTCTTTAGAACCTCGTGGTACACATTCAATGATAACAAATAAGAATAATATTTCACTATTAACATATTATAAAATATATTTAAGGTAAAATATTTTAAATGGATGATACAATAAGAAGAATACTAAAAAAGTTATGGTTTAAAATAAAATTTAATTAAATAAGACGGGGAATACTTTTTACAGTAAAACGAAAATATTAACAACTTTATCTAATTTAATTTCTATCTATTCCTTAGCAAATAATTAAAAATACCACGACGTTTTCCATTTCAATTCGATCTCCCAATTAAAGCACTGGTGTTTTCAGTTAGGGAGATAATATAATGACTTCCAAATTTTTTAAATTAAAGGGTCATATTTATCAACTAGTTTCTATAATAAATATCTGTATATGTATACATATCTGTATACAATCACATTAGTGCTTGTAAAAAATGGTAGAAAATTATGTCTTTTACAGATGTCTTCAACAAATTTCGTGCCTAATGTGTTCAAAATAAATTTTATATAATTAAATTTTGCATACTATAATAAAAAAAAATATTCGGAAATTGTAATAATTTGATACGTTTATCTAGCACAATTAGTAGTGTTCAACGAATCGTTTGTATCCGCAGTTCATATATTGGATTAAGTAGTAAATAAAATTTGAGACTTTTCTGAAAAGGTTGTCAAAGTTACCAGAATATTTTATTATAATATAAAAACATGCAGAAACGTATTTGGTTAATTGCAGGTAATGACAAGGCTGCGAGTAAATTACACAAAAGAAAATGGATCTAAAGCGACTTCAAGTACGGATTTTTTACTTTACGGGTTAATGTTTGACGATATAATTGGCTTTCAGAAATAACAGAGATGAACTGAAATAATTAATAATTAGTGGTTATAAGCGAAACACATACGTTAATAATATATGTAAAGGTCCATGGCTTAACAAAGGAAAAAGAGGCTTTTCAGTAGCCAAACCTCTTCTATCTTATTTGGGCATTCTGATTTGCACTTGTTGCTTAGAAGCAACAAGTATTTAGAGAATAAGCAATTCGACGATATGAATAAGTTTGAAAAAATCTTCTGGTTTCTTTTTAGCTCAGATTGTTCCAAATTTTTAACCCGAAGGTATGTTGAAATAGCACATCAAGAGTAGGATTTTCATAGATGATGAAAATATTCTTGTCACAACTTGTTGGGGTTAAAAGCTCATTAACAAATCTAATTCATTTAGTTCTAGTCTTAAAAATTGCACAAAATTTTCAAAACTCGTACCTGACAATGAATTCGGACTCGCTAGATTAGAAAACTAATGCAACGTTCTGGTTTGGAGACCACTTTATTTTGTACTATTTATTGAAAAATTGAGAGGACAATATTAAACCTGTTAAGTACAAGCAGAATTTTTACTACAAGGATTCTGTATATAGTTATACACACACTCGTATGAACATTTCAAGGTACATTTTTATTATAACATTTAGAAATGTTAATATATTTTCTAATATATATTCCATAGACCCATAAATAACATTAATTTCTAAAATTACAATTAGCATAGATTCCTTATTTACTATTTTTTCTGTAAATTAAAAGTAACTGTATTTTATATATATTATAATAATAAGTACAGAACAGAATGTAAGCTAATTACTACTTTTTTGAATGCAGGCAAAACAAGGTCTCTTCCAAATTTTACAGACATGGAAAAGGCTTTTTCGGCTAATTCTAGATTCTGTTTTTGTACAAGGTTTTTTTCACTGTATTTTGCTAACATGTACTCCGTCAAAATCAGAGCGAAGAAGTGGATTACGTATATAAATCTTCAACGTATATAAATATCCTTTTTGTGATAATGATATAGAAAGAAAGTAACAGTGATTAAAATAAAGTTTATGAAGGTATTAAAATTTAAGAGGGTTTAAGAGGATATTAAAATTATATCTAAATAAACTAGAAGCGCATATTAGGAATAATATAAAATATTTGAAAATGATATTTAAATATCTTTATTGGTATATATACTCGTATTTTCAGGAAAATGGATTATATTCTAAAATAACGATAATGCAGTTAAAACGAGTGGATTCATTCCGATATCAAATAAGTGAAAAAAATTAATTAAAATTAGAACAATGATTGATTATATTATAATTATTCCAATAGTAAATAGTTTGCAGTTGAATAGTTTTAAAAATTGTGGTTTTTAAATATAAAATATATAATATATTTATATATAAACAATTTTAAAATTCATGAAATCCATACAAAAAAAAGATCAAATTGAAAATTGTGAACGTTAAATTTTCAATCGTATTATAAAAAGCAATGTGACATGTGCCCCTTAAGACATATTAAAAACTTCTACAATATTTAAAATTATTCCTTAAATATAATAAAAAAAGAAAATAAATTATAAGACAAAATATCAAGTAACCAAAAAGGTAATGTATTACTTACGAATTTTTCCGTTAAAAACGAAGATGCCCGAATGTCATCTGAGGAAAATTTCTCTAGTCTTCCGTTGTAGATCTAATATGACTTTAGTTACAAATAAATTCACAGAGTGTCATCAAACGTTTTATTTTAAATAGAAATAATATTTAAGTAATAATATATGATATAGAGAAATTTCTCTTTAACTATCGTAAATTCATCTCATAAGATAAATTTTTCTCTTTAATTGCAACGAAAGGATATCTAGTACATGATTTATAAAAAAAAAAATTATAACCAATTAAATAGGTCGCTTTCTACACATATACCATAAGACATGAATATATAAAATAATTTATATTTTACCTAAGGTAAGTTTTTCTGATATGAGATATCCCATTCCCCCATCTTGATTTACGTGGATAACACCATTTTATAAATTATCCATAAGTACTATTCAAATTGAGACTGCCGTTACAGTGCACCATTCATGAATTTTATACTTCATAATTAGACGAAACTACGTGATGTAGTATTATTTCTACTTTCTTTAAGTTCTTTACCACAACATTGGTTTCGTTGTATTGCAATATCTTCAGATGGGCTATTAGCAAAGATCTTTGCTAACAGCCCACCTAAGGATGTCGTAATACAACGAAACCTAGGTCGTGGTAAAGAACTTAAAGAAAGCAGAAATAATATTACATAACGTAGTTTAATTTAATTGTGAGTAATGAATTTCTACAAAATTAACGCCAAATATATTAAATTTGTATTTATTTTGTACGGTACGAAATGATTGAATCAAAGTTATCATAACTTTTATTTTCACATAAAATGCTAAAAACCCAAATTTAAAAAAATTATATCATAAGTAAATATGCAAAATATATAGACAAATTTTAAGGAATAATACACACGTAAATGTATTCCAAGATTTACTTGGTAATATACAAAATATTTATTAAAATTTGTGTGGTAACAGACTGTATTAATTTGGTTATTTTTGCTTTTTAAGGATTTCTCATATAATGCAATACCATCAGCAGTATAATGTCGTCTGACATAAATAATTGAGATTTTAGACTCTGGAACTTTGTCGGTCAGTACTGAGCATATCATTTTCTCTTTTCAGCATTCCTACCAATGGAATAAACCCAATGAAAACCTTTGGGAACCGGTACTTCGTGAAAACAAGGTCTTAAGGTAAATTTAAATTTTTATCCGATATCCAACCGAGATAGATAAAGATAAATTAAAATATTAGATTTTAAATTTGTAATGAAATTATAAGTAATAATAAATGTTTAAAATTATTTTCCTGATTTTAGTAAGATCGATACATACGTATTTTTTTGTTTTTGGTCACTGGTTAATATCCATACGCCGTAAGACTAAAAATCTTTTCCTAGCGTCGCAATGATATTAAACTTAAATAATTTTTGTTCGACATAAAGTAGAATTTTCACAGTTCCAGCAGTGCGAAGAGAAGAAGCCGAGATTATAAAATGAGTTTGATGGAAAATAAATGAATGGAAAGATTTTGTTTACTAGACGGCTTAAAACTAATCAATACTGTATCAAAATATTGAATACATTTGTCGTCAATTTTGTAGAAATTCATTATTCACAATTAAATGAAACTAGAGTAGAGAAGTATAATTTCTGCTTTATTAAAATTCAAAAATATCCTTGCTAATCTCTCACCTGAAGATGTTGTAATACAACGAAACCTAGGTTGTGGTAAAGAATTTATAAAAAAATAGAAATAATACTAGATCATGTAGTTTCATTTAGTTGTATCCGAAATTAAAATCTAGGAGCCTTACTCTCTATAAATATGTTATCGTGTCTTCAGTTCGATATATGTTTCGTTTTTCACTCTGGTTTCTGAAAGTGCGATTTCTTCACAAATAATTGCAAACACCTGGAGAAAGGCAAGACAATATATTGTATCTTTAGTCAATATAAAAATTAATTTGCTATATTAAGTAAGATAATACTTATATATAACCTGGAATATCGAACCAACCCAGGAATATGTATATGGAACCAGGACTTCGTAATTGTAAATAGATATATAAGTAAAGATACATAGCATGAAATCAGTAGTGAAGAGTTTTGGCTTTCTTAATTTAATTTTTAATCAGAATTTAATGAATATTCCAAATGAATATCATTAGTAAATATTGAACTTAATTTATTTTGTGTAAATCTGAAACACTTGCATAGATGCTACATGTATAAACGAATTTTGAAAAAGAAACCGACTTACTTCAATGTATCGTTCATATACATATGCACAGTAAATTATAAATGTAAGGGATAAAGTTCGAAAATGGTACCAGTATTCTATTTTGATCAAAATCGAGTTAAAATTTAAACTAAACCAATTTTAAATACCGTCTCGATAAGTTCAATTTCAACAAATTATGTTTCATATTTTGAATAGCTATACCAACTCAGACAATCGTCCGAACTTATAGTTGTGTACTAAATTATTTTAAAACAAAATAATTTAGATTATCCTATCAACTACGATATAAATGAAAACATATATGCGATATCGGTCACAACACACAACAGTATTTTTTTTTTTTTTTTTTTTTTTTCTGTAAAGGGAAAAAAACAAACACAAACTATTTGAATTATTCTATGAACACTAAATAGGAAATAAGTTTGTGTTCTAACATTTCCACAGAGAACAAAAAAAATAAATACATTAATATATATCCAATTAAATACAACAATACATAAATGTGACAATATTAATGGAAGTAAGTGAAACAATTTTTTTTTTTTAAATTAAGACATAAAATTAGTATAGAAAATACATGTAATTAACTTATCAATTAAATAAAGCTGCAACTATGGATTACAAGTTATTTATGTGACGCACTCTATTTAACTAATTTGAACAAACAATGATAAAAGTAAAATGATAATAACATTAATGATCCGTCTGCTGTGCATAAATTTCACGAAGCCTTTTCTTTACATCTGATCGAAACTGGGGGCGTGGACTTGCAAGGATGTCAAGTGTCAACATCTCTTTATTGTACAAGTCGCACAACCGTCGTAGCGGTGCTCTGACACCGGCGTTTGTTCGTGCATTATCGACATGAAATAAGAGATGGCTACGAGTTAATTTGGACGTTCGAATCTTTATCTGACTTAGTAGAGATGGGCAGTCATAATTACTTTGACAGATGTTGAACATAATCATCAACTCTAATAATGAACGTCTGTGATAGAGGGCATCACATTTATAATGATTAAGTAATATTTTATATGGCAATTTACCGCCACCTATACGATGCTGAAGAGCGTTCAAAAATTTTTTTTGTATGTTCTCGATACTACCAGAATAAGTGGCAGTATTGTAACATTAATGAAAATAAGCTGTTTGACTATAAGTACGAACAAGTTATGTTATCGGCTGTAGTTGATGTGAAGCGCATGATCTTACGCTGTACCTCTGTCAAGATTATCTTTCGGGAAAACCAACACGCTGTTTGGCTTGACAAGAAAGCGTAGATGGATAAACAAGTTCCGATTAAAGTCTTATTATTTCCAGACGGTTATTATTTGCATAGAGTTTCTTGATAACCGAGACGGATAATAAATTTTGCGTGACTAACATATAGCCATTTTCTCCTGATCTGATTCTAAGAAATCGTACAGTGGAGTGAAAGCGAATAAAAAAAGGCCAAAAAGGCCTAAAATAAATTCATAAATATATTTCAACGTTTTTAGCCATGCACGTTTAATATTTGAGTTTTTGAAATATTAGCAACTAGCAATAAGGGAAGTGACTTATTTTTGTTTGCATGTTCATTTATATTTATTAGAATGTCCGTTTTTTATACGTCATAGCCGTATCTACATCTAAACTTGAACTGTTTTAATAGTAATGTAATTTTCTAATTTGATGTTTCTGAATTTCATTATTGTTTGCTTACTTTGTTATTTTCGATCTATTTTTCTAAATATGTATAATTTTGAAACATTTTTTGTAACTAATTACCTCCTTTTTTTCAACACAACGATGATTTTGAAATGTGTTATATAAATTGTCATAATTTTCAATCCATCCGTAATCCCATTCTCACTTTTTACATTGACATTTGACAATAGAAGTAAATCATATCCTTAAACCCATCATCTAATTCAGAACTTCTTGTGTAATGACCAAAAATGAGAATTTTTTGTTTGTTTTGTTGTGAGAATGTTTTATTCATTGTTTTCATGTTCTTTGAAAGTGGTTTTATTCAAAATCAGAGTGGGCGTCATTCACGTCGAAGACATTAAATGTTCAGATCTTAATTATATTTTAATTGCGCTTAATGTCATTTCAGAAAAAAGAAACTAAACTTTTTCAAAATGTTAAAACCATTCTCTAATTTTATGAAGAGGGAAGTATTGTTTGTTTTTAAGGTTTCATATAAAAATCACATTTTTAACTATCGTCTACCTCATAGCATGAAGGTGGACGATTGATATCAAATAAAATTTGCTTAAGTGTGGATATTGAACAATAATGATTTAAGCGAAGTGATCCGAAGTGTTACGGGTATATTTGCAGTCAAGTTTTAAAACAATAAACTACACCAAAATATTATAAGCAAATGTTGTGAACGAATTTTTAAATTTAAAAAAAGTTTTGTTGGTTGCTCGTTACTAGAATTTTTTTTTGTGTCCAATTTCTGCTGCATAATCGCGACATAGAAATATTTATACATTATATGGTAACGAACCTATAGCAAACTTTAAGGATGTGTATTTTTCATTATTACAGATTGTTCGTTATAAGCGTTAGAAAAATGAAGTACGCATATCTATGTTCAATATATGTAGAAAATAAGTAAATAAACAATTGATAATACCGTCAATAAAGGATAATAAATACTTATAGCTCAATTAGAAAAAAAAGCTCCTTGGGCAATATTATCATTTATGAAAATTGGTGTAAAATATATTATGACAAGCTGTGGATAATTTATTATCTCTACAGAAATTGTTAATTATTGTCCAATAATTTTTTATACTCCAAATTTTTACTATACTTGAAGCATTATATTAAAAACATTTAAAGCATTTATAACTTCGTTTCAAGCATTGGAAGTAAATAAGAAACACAAGATAAAGCGACATGAAAATATTGTTTGTTTAAATGTTTAATTATTTTTCGTCCACTCATACCATTTCTGCCTGAAAATATTGTCAGTTTAAATATTTATTACTTACAAATGAAGCTATCATATATAAAAAGAAAAGAAGTATGAAGAAATAAGACATTCTGGCATTCCAAAATACCCTATTTGTTTATACGTTTTTTCTTTTTATATATAATTAATAATCGCTCGTAAGTTTTTGAAAAAATTATGAAATGACTTTGTTTTGCGTGCGGTAGATACTTTATCAACTATATTAGTAAAGGTAAACTTAAAATGACAACACAAATGTATAATTAGATTTGTTATAATTTTTTTGGTCAAATACCTTTAGAGAAAAAATCTTTGCAAATTGATAAAAATTAATATTTCCTTCATATGTACACTAAGGTGTTTAAAATTGTTAACAGCTTTGAATTGTTGGAAAAAAATTTAATCGCTTCCAATTTTGTGTCCGTTTAATAAATATCTAAGTTAGAATGAATATTTATTTCTAAAAACGTTTGTGTCGAGAGAGATGTAGAAAACATTTCTCATGTAATTATTTATACAGGATGACAGGTTTTAAAAGAAAAAATTTAAAAAATGCGCTATTTTTAATTACTTCACAGATGAAATAAAAAAATACTTTAAAATGGTATATAAAGAAAATTTACAACAGCGCGCAAGAAAATAAAATGAATAAAAGTTATGAAGTTGCACTTTGTTCTTACTAAGCAATTTAGAATGATATTTCTCTTACAAGTTTAAAATAGTACTATGAAATGTCTTGGGAAATAAACTATTTAAAAAACCAGATAAACAGAAGTGCATATCGTTATATTTTGTCTACACAGACAAAAATAATCATCACCTGTATTTTTTTAAATATAACTTGAAACATTAAGTCATTTTCCTTTTACATATTTCCTGTTTTAGTTTTTTTACTTTCTTTCTTGGCGTAATTTGCTTCAGATGTTTGAAGGTAAAAATTATTTTTAAAGTGGAAAAGATAAAAATAAATTTATCTCACGTAGTAAAATGTCGTTAAATGAGTCGTAGCCGCCGGCACTTTGCCATGAAGACAATATGTTCCGCGATATATCGTAGAAGAGAAATCCAGCGATTGTCATTTTGAATTCATAAGCATATTTATCTACTCGACTTCGCTTGTACGTAGATTGGGTTCATGAATAATCCGTTAGCCTCAGGCTTTCGAGATTACACATAGGCTATGAAAATGTTTCTATAGTGTCTTTAAGCTTGTATGTTGTTAATGTAAATTTGATTCTGAAATACCCCTTTGTGAGGAAACTGATTAGTGAGCGGTGTGGGTTGTTATGCTTTTCATCAATGTTGCGATGGAAGATGTAGTATAGAAAAGCAAATTTTTGAACAGTAATTATAAAACTATAGATTATGTATTCAAAAAACAAAATTTTGAATTTTCTGTATTCTTAAGTTGATAAGGTTGTTACTGAAAATTGAAGAAGTTTGGGATGCGATGGATCGCTTCCTAACAAACTACTGTTAGCTGGCATAAAAAGGATTGAAATATTACATATTACAATAGTTATTATTAGTTCATTCAACTTTTAATATCAGACTTTATTTGATATATGATTCAGAAGACCAAAAAGCTATTCCTGATTTTTCCATCACGTTACATACATGTAAGCCAAAAGGTAAACTAATCGTAATATAATAATAGTATTAACATGCTATTATTTGTAACTTATTTAACCAAATCTCAACCTCTTTCAATCTTTATTAACATGTTTGTTAAAAGATGGCCATGGAAGACTACTATCAGATATCCGTTTGAATAATTTGAACTTAATGATATACATATAATTTCCACTTTATTCCGTGATTCATTCTTGTATCATTTTACCCTCGTTAAATAATTCAAAGGCTTTTAAGTTTGGAGACATGAATTTTTTATCATAATTTAAAAACAATTTAAAGTGCTTCTTTGCAAGCGTAAAATAATTTAATTTTTCAATAATATTTCCTGCGTCGAAAACTTTCAAAACAAAAAACATAGTTAATTCTTGAGTGAAAACGGTGTTTATTCTGCAGTGAATAAATTGGACAATAAAAATAGCTAATTACATAACATGTTTAGTATGTTTAAGAAATTTAGCAGAATCTATCATAAATTTAATTTATTACAAAAAAATTCTTTCGGACTTTTTTCCAATGGTTTGTGGCGTCAATGGTGTGTGGGAAAATTTAGTTTCAAAGAAATCCAAATTCCTTTTATTTTATAATAGAAGAAGCAAACTCAATTTGAAGTCAGCAGAAAACTATAGATAATCCATATAGCGGAGGAGCCCTGTAACAATTTTATTTCCATATCACTTTAGTTATCACTTCATACAAATTGGTTTCTTAAAAAGTACTCTTAAAACGCAATGTTTGTAAAATGAAGATTATTTTTTCATCAATATCTCGTGGATGTTTGAAACATTTTCATCGAATGTAAGCCTAAACTTTAAGCCTAGTTACTTTTTCCATATCTTTTAAGGAAACGAGTCGCCAAATTTATTAAAAATCAGATAGTATATTTTATAAAAAATGATAACTAGATTTATTATTTTTATGAAATACTTTTTTATTTTACGTATTGGTGAAAGGGATCGTTCAAATTGTAGATAAATGTGCTAAGAACTGTCTGTAATGCTTACGGTTCACCTAGCGCGAAAACGTAAAAATTTTGTAATTCGTCTAAGATCGCAAACTTTGCTGAGCATTTTAAATCATTGCAATGTTTAAATGTAAATGAATTCGATTATTTTTATTTTTTTGCTAAAAGCGGCATTGAAGTAAGTTTAATCTTTGATGTCAGTTTGAAATTTGGTTCTTCCGAATTGCAAAATAAATTATGCTCCATAAATACACTTAAGATTTGTAGTGAAAGGTTCTTTCGATTCAAAAATTTTCTTTTACATTCATATTTTTAATAACTTTATTGTAAGAAGAAAAAATGAAATATACATGTAATAAAAAGCAAAATTTTACAAGAAACCTCCATCTAGTGATTTGAAAAGAAGTATAATTTGTTTTCAATTATTATTAGAAATGAATGTCTGTGTGGATGCGTTTGAAGTTAAGGGATCTACACTAAGTTAATCGTTTATTCATAATTAATTTTACTGCACATTTATTAATTGTAAATGTGTGAAAAATAGTGAAACACATTGCTAATCCACCCCGTTAGCTATTTGTTTTGATTATAAATTATCTATGAAATAAATAGTGGAATATTTGCAAATGTACGGCAAAAGAAATATCAGAAATTATCACTTAAAATTAAGTCATGTCCAAAATAAAAATAATAATAATCTAAATCGTAATCAATGTCTTTGAGTTTGAACATAAATAGTTTAAATTTAATAATTTTTTTCATTCTAATAAATCATGATTCAATAAATTTTTCATGTCAAATAATTCATTTAAATTTTCTACAGAATTTGCCAAAAATCTAACTCGCTCATGACCTATTTCTGACATTTTATCAAAACCCTAGTTACGTGATAAAATAGAATTTTTTAAATCGACTCGATGTAGTTAGCAGTTATCATGAATGAATTGGTCAATGCAATATTTTTGTGGGACTTTATCTCACTGTAAGTCTTTTGGAGACTATAGAAGTTACTTTCAGAAAATTTTAAATAAAATACGGTATTTATTATCTCCTTAAAAACTTTTAAACCTGATACTAGTAACTTTTAACCTAATGCATCAAAACAAATTATGAGTTCCAATTACCAGAAGCAGATTTGTACTTTGAATATTAAAAAAATGCAAATCAAAAAACCAAAAAACCGACTTGGTTTTCATTACGTGAAACCAAGAGTTGAAGACAAGTTAAGCTAAAAACAACCCAGACTGTCAAAAAACTCTAACGCAACCTTCGTTTGATTTTTTTAGTTCTCTTTAAATTTCATTACTAACCAATAGCGCTGACACGCAATAGGGAAAGTTAGCATTTTTTCATTTTTATTTTAACTTTCAATGTAGGTATCCGACTGCTTGTTAATAATACTATTCATTAATAGTAGAGTTCAAAGAGAGCCAGAAAAATTACTAGCCCAGCCTTTAACAGTCTCAGATTGTTGTTTCAAATCTTTTTGTTGACGTAATAAAAATGCCATCGTCTTTTTTTATCAATTTAATTTAATTTTTTTTTGTATATATGTTTTATATTAAGTCTAAACCAACTAAACCGTCTTAAAAAAAGTCTTTAGGTAGAGATCATATTTCAATAGCTACTTAGTTCGTTTAACTGAACTAGTTTTAAGGTATTGATGATAATTGGTTTTCTACTTATGGTTCTGTAATCACGACTGTAGTATTAGTTGCCTTTTACACGTTTTTATAATATATTTACTTACCAGCTGTTTTTTATTTCCATATTTACACTGTGAAAAAAAATGGCTGTAAGATCACCAACTTACATCACAATTTTATTAGGTGAATTTTGCAGAAAAATATATACCGTAATAATCTTGATTTCTATGTTTAGAGATGTTGGCATACATTTACCTATTATAAGGACCAGATACCGAGCTGAAAGTTGACGAAAAATAGCTAACGTCTAGATCAAATTGAGGGCGTTTTGAAAATGTGAAAAACGCGTGTAAAACAATTTTATATGAATAGCTTAAAAGTGATACAATATTACTGCAAAGAAATTTTAATACACTGTCAGTCTGCCTACCCCTTCTTATTCTGTTTTTCCTCACTCGCCTAAATTTAAACAATGTTAATAGCAAAAGGATTTTTAAGAACATAATACTTATATTTGGGTATAGATACATAAACATGTAATAGGTGTGTAATAGATTTTGTATGAACAAAAGGAATATCTGAGAAAAAATTACTAGCAAAGATCACTATATTTAATTTTTTGCAGAATCATACCATTTTTTTTCATATAAATTATGAGATGATATCATGTAGTTACGTTTGATTTATTTTAATTTAATATAACATAATTAATTTCATGTAATTTGTTCAATACAATTTAAATTATTTTAGTCAATTTAATTTTATTTCAAATATAAATCTGAGTTTAACTGTATTTAATTTTATTTTAACTTCAATGTCCCCAATGTGCCTTATTAAACTATTTGCGTACCAAATATAAATAAATAATCTATGACACTTAAAACGAACCTAACGATGTCTCAGTTCTATAAAGTTATTAAGCCGTTTCGATACTACGTGAAAAAAAAAGAAATAAGAGATTTACACACGCATGAGTAACATAATCCCACCTACGCTTCTTTATAGTTTAGTTTAGACTATAATTTTTAATTTAAAGAGATAAAATATGTTGATTAATAAACTATTTCTCAAATGTTTTCATAAAGACACGTGTATTTTTCTTCACTATAATGCGAATCAGATCATCTGCCTTACAGATGTTTATAAAAATTTTATTTTTAGAAGATTAGTACGTAATGAAGATCTATAACTTTTGTATGAGGCTAGTCGGCAGCCGACATCTGTCAAGTTTTGTGGGCAAGGTTGGTGGCCGACTTTCCGCCTATTTACCGCACAAGTCAAGACGTGCGCGTTGCCAACGAAATGTCTATCTACCGAAATTCGCTCCGTTCTTTTAAGAGTACCCATTTTTGTGTGAACTAAACGTTAGTGTATTAAATATCCTACAATGTTCTATTTTCTCCGATTATTTTCGGATTCTTATCGGTCGTTCGCGTTGTACGATGTGTTTTGAAATTATATTATTTGTAAGAAGACGAAATGTACCTTTAGTATGTATATGGTGAAGAGTATACAAGAGTTATCTGATGTTAAAAGATACATAATAGTTGAGTTCATATTTTCTTAATATTTTATTTATTATTGACTGATTTGCCACATTACATAATTCCACTTTTATCTACCCTCTTATACAGATATTTTCATAGTAATAATTGACGAAATAAGTACAAACGATTCGTTTACAAAGAGTTACTAAAATTTACACTAAATTATTTCTAGATAAATTTAAAAAGCATGTTTGGATCTAACTTTTTAAATTAGGTTTTATTCTGTGTATCAACCATATAAATATAACATAACTTTGTATACTATCGATGTGCAAATGTATATTTATTAAGGCGTACTGCAAAATACTCATCCCAGTCCCTACGAGTAAGTTTTAATCCATTAAGCTCGCTCAACTTCAGTCTTACGTAGTTAAATAGTCATTAAGTTACATAAAACCGTGGACGAAATGTGAACGTCTAACATTCATGTTAATTGCATGAAACACGTTAATCTGTATGAACGCTTGCATTTATGGGTGCAATTTAAATAAGACTAGATTGGCTTTATTGCTTTAATCTCTTAATGTGAGATCTTTTACAGACGATAGCGTTTGTTTTTTTTTTATCTTTCTTAACGTGACTATTTTTAATTTTTTACAATGTTTGTCAAAATAATTATAATAATACCTGTTTAGCGGAACCTCTAGAAAAATATCCACCAGATACAATATTAGCTAAAATGAGTTGTCCAACTATGATATGTTTTGTGAAACTTACATGAAGATACAAGAAATAATCGAATACATGTAAAAATTATATTTAAATTGATGAAACATTTATTTTGTTTAAGTCAATAAAGCAACACTGTCCCATGCTGAGCAGTTATGCGGAAATATCTAAAATCAAAGGTTATTTCGTTGATATGCGTTTTATTGTGAGCAAATTAACTTAAAAATGGTCGATTAGCCGAAATAATTCGTGTAGTTTTGAAAATGGTCACAACTATTTCTTGAGGTATTCTGATCTACATACTAAAAGTCCCCGACGGTGGGGTGAGAAAGCGGTGGGGGAGGGGGTGGTAGGATATGTCCCTTTTCATGTTTTTACTCATATCTCTAAAATTATGAAGAATATGATTACGTTTACTATTACAATATTTAAGAGCATTAAATTTCATACAGATTAAGTTCTATGCATTTTTACTTTAGGTGTAATACTTTATGAGGCACAAGGTATTTAAAATGATAAAATTGAATTATTATAAAAATTTCACTACAATAATTTCTACATTATATAAATGCAAGTTAATAAGTAAATATTCCAGACAATCTCACACACTGCCTAATCTCTAACTAAGCAAAGCTTGCACTGTGAGAAAAAAGCAGCGATTTCTGGGGACATTCTCAGACAACCACACCAGAGGCAAACCAGAAAAGTTTGTTTCCACGTTTGACCCCACTGGGATTCGAACCTGTGATACAGCAGGCAGGTATATTACCGACTAGGCCACCGAGTCGTCATACACAACACTATATTATACAAAATACTAGAAGGGATAAAACTGGACAAAGCTGATGAAACTCGCAAAAATTAAAACCAATTGTTAGCAGAGAAGTCGGTACCTGTTCCATTCCATTGTGTAGGTTATCCTATCCCCGCGCTCTGCAGGAACCAGGTCTGGTGTGTGTCACACACATCACTTCGCTTGTCTCCTCGCGCGCTCTTAATCCCCGCGAGCCACTGCACCCCGCCCGGGACTCCCTGCGCTGCACGCCTGCTAGTACACTCGCAACGCTTGTCGTATATCCACGCTTCTTTCGTTTGTTTAATTTCGGCTTTAGTGGTTCTTAATACGATGCTACTATGCTCGAGTTGTTTGCAATATATCCCAAAAATGAACCGCTACCACCTGATGCTTATACGTAGCTGTATATGATAATGCGGTCTTTAATGTGGCCACTCTAGTTGGCTTGAACACGTTCCATCACTAGCATGAGGGATATTCTATGACCAAAAATCGACTCTGGATGCCATAGTAGAATCGGGAGAAAAGATGTTTCTGGCAGTATACCGTGCGCCATCTACTCAGACGGATCTTAACAAGTATCGATACTCAGTTTTTTTTATAGCTTTTTAATACCAAGGTCAAACATGATCTTTCTTCTCTTCCCCCTACCAAAACATTGGCGAAATATCATTCCTTTAGAGTCTGCCATCAAATTGAAGAGTGGCTAGGGAACCAACTGACCCCTGAAACTTGGAGTCACAATCAGGGAGCTGATGGAAACCTAGAGCCAATCCTCCCGCTCCTGACACTGTTTTAAATTTTATTTTTTGCAGCTTCGAGAGTGGTTGTACTGCAAAATGCGGTTGACAAAACGCTGGTATTAACTGCAGCTTTGTAATGGATGTCTAGGGGCATATAACAATGAATCTCCTGTCAAAGTATATGAAAAAGATGACGATACTGGTCATATAGAAGTTGATTTAATTGAAAACATAATTTAAGACGACATAACTCTAAAACATTTTCTCCATTGAACAAATTTTGACGCTGATCAAATTATGATACGCTACTAATTTTGATCTTCATACATTGATTCATAGGGCCGGTAACTGTCATGTTCTTTGATAAAATATAGCAATATTCCAGTCGATCGAGGAAGATATATATTTTTAACCGTGAACGGAACGGAGGTTAAACTCAATCACTCTTTATTAAAAAATAATTATTCTTAATGATTATCTATTACAATTCGTCACTTGAAAAACGTAATGTCTGAATAAATCAATGAGGAAAGTTTACATATGATTTTATGTCAGTACTATAAATTATTACGCTAGAATTTACAAGGACTAAAATAGGAATAAAAAATGTATACTTCTTAAACTATGCAAGATCATGAATCCGAATAATGTAGAATTATTTTAATTATAGTCCAAAATTGTAATATAATCCTCTATCATCACTTTCTATGCTTTATTACTTTTTGCTCTTTACGTTATTATTTTTTAAGTGTAATCTATCCTATTAAGGTTATTTATATTACTGCTATTCCACCATGCCTATGCTTGGGTTATAATATGCAATTGGAATGGAGTCATATCAGTGTCTCTACTGTGCAAAAAAATCCGTTTTGGCCGTGACGGCAAGACATACACATCGGATTTTTTTATTATGTATTTTCAAATATACTGAAAAATAATATAAACTATGTAATGGGAGATAAGTCTTATCTCCATGTATTACTAAATATGATAGATACATTTATTTCATTGAACACTGATTCAGCAAATATTAAAATCAATATACAAACTGAATATTCAATATTTTCTAAGTTTAGTATTATCGTCAAGAATAGGCTGCTTTTACAATAAAGACTATTGTGACAAAAATAGTATTTTATTGGCTGCCATTACATTATAGGTATAATAATTCTAGCCTTTTTATAAACCTTTTGATATATACAATATCTCTGTGCTTTTGTTTCATCAGCGTAAGCCAATAGATTGTTCAAACTATTGCCTTTGTTTCTTAAATGAGCGGGGTTATTTTGTAAAAAATTATTTTATGAGAATGAAATATTGCCTATTTATAAAAAAATATTAATCAAAGAGCAAAGAAAGTTTTGAAACTTTGAAAGGGTTTAAAAGATATAAGGTTATCTCTGAAAAATCAGTTAAAAAAACAAGTTCACACTTGCTCTCTATGTAAAATAACCATGGTTCCTAATATATTTTGAAAAGTTCTATGTACGTTTACGTTTGAACATATTCTTCTAATATATATTCTGTCTTTCAAAATTCAAGTGATTTTTTTTATTGTAAAAAGTTATGAGTTAGAAACTCATTTGCAACAAAAACAGTCTCTAATTAATTCTTCACAGATATAAGTGAGTGGGCAATAACGTTAATAAATAGTAATATTGCACTACATATATTTATGAGATTAAATTATGAACTCCAGACAAGAGGCGAATGAGCTTTGGTCGTTTATTTCTTCAATTACAATATTAAGATAACGAAAGAGTTAATATTATAAGGGTAAAAAAACAATTAATTAAAGTTTTCTCATTAAATCACTCAGGTGTACGTCCGCTTGTCAAACTCTTTGTCTTTTATCTGATTTGTTCTCAGAAACCGTTCTACGTACAAAAATTAAATTTGGCATAGTCATATAGCATACATTATTGAATCGCATATATTTCGATAGTCAACATTGTGCAACAAAATTTCGAAGAGCCAAATAAAGTAAAGGACTTTTTTAAAAGTCACAAGATGCACTAGTTATCAATCGAAAGACAAAATAAAAAGATATTTTTATAAGATATTACTACAAATATTACTGTAAATATCCAAGAAAATTTTGTCAAAAATATGTAATGCGAAATATGACATAACAATAAAATCTATAAGTTCGCGTATATATTAGTAATAAAATATTTATATAGAAATTTCAGAGTGGATAAATAAGGTAATCGGAATTTCGATAGGAAACCATACTTACGAATCTATGAAGTTATTTTATAGTTTTCAAGATGTTCACGATATTTTATGCCTGTGAAAGTTATACAAAATAACGTATTCATTTATGGAAAAAAATATTAATAAAGGTAAATAATTTAATAGCCATATACCCACAAACCATGTAATAGCTATATATATATATATATATATATATATATATATATATATATATATATATACAACAAAAAACAATTTCGAAATACCTTCACATATATCGAATTAGAGGAAAAATCTTTTCTTCTAATTCGATATATGTGAAGGCATTTCGAAATTTTTTTTTGTTGAATATTATAGCTATTACTTTCGTTAAATAAAAACCAAATTTAACCTTTAGTTAATACGTATATGTTTCTTAAACATTATCCGAATTAGTTCAAGTAATGTTTACAAACGCACGATAGACAAAAATTCCAAAAACAATATTTTCGTGCTTTCTTATTTCGGTTTTGCACCACAATTTTTTCTTAAATAACTTTAATATTCAAACTAGCATTTCTACATTTTTTTTTCTAAGTATGGATAATAAAATACATAATCACCAAATTTATACAGCCTAATACTAAAATTAGCAAAGTAATTAAGTTACAAATATTAATATAACAGCTTTATATTTTAAACGAATTAAGAAAAGAATTAACTTTATTCGAAAGATTTTGTCTATTTATGAAGACTATATGTTCCCCCGTGCCCTCTTCCGTTAGCTATTACTACGTAAATCTGATTTGGAACTGTCATTTTTTATAACCAGTCTTATGAATATATATTTAACTTTCTGTTATTCCATCGTAGACTTTTTAGAGATTTTACCAATGTTAATCGTACAAAAACATTGATATTGTATGAGAAAATTTACAAAATTATCTAGTCTTTGAATACGTCATCACGCTGGCGAAAAAAAGTCATGAGCGATTTTATTTCAAGTATGTATAGCTACTATTCTTATTGAAATTCCATTACTTCCATTTTGCGCATTATCGGCTGTACTTCTTTATTAAACGAAAGTTGATGATAGTCCTGCATTTTGAAAACTTGTTTTATAATTGTAATATTAAGATTTAAATTAAAGGTGTGATTTTATTTTATATTTCTATATAGTATGTTTAGATTGGAAAGTATTTACTGTCTTAGGTTGCTCAACCACTAATAAATTTTATTTAGGATTTTCTTATTTCCACTTGCACTAGCATCGTCAATTCGTTCGTAAGCGTTGTTTTGAAAGTTGATATTTTTTTTGGAAAGCTTACTACTTAGGTGTTATTGGAGTAATATTTACTATATTTTTTCACTTTGATTGCTTTGTAATATTATTACCATATAAATCAAGTAAAACGTGTTACACGAACAAAAGTTTGTCAATTTGAAACATAATACAAAATAAGAATCATTGTAATTAAATAGGTAATAACTTACCATAATTTCGATTTCAATTCGTGTTCCACTGACACAAAAAACATTCAGGCATTTTTTAAAATTACCATTTCATTTTAATTATTAGTGATATTAAATATATTTATTTGCGAACAATGGCAGAACTCTTGTAAATATGTGGCACAAGAAAATAAATATTTATTGGTAGTAATCATGTAACGTGCAAATAGCATTGAAACATAATTTAGCGTAAGCATCTGCATATGTAAACAAAATTCTTTACTTGTTAAAATTTGGTCTTTGACCAAATAAATGTCGTACGAAATATTACAAACTTCAATTTTTCAAAGAATCTCACCTAACCTTGACCATTTTTGAAGTATGTGTAAAATTCCAACTGTACGCCAAATTTCAAATTTCTAAGTAAACCAGAGGCTTTGAGGATAAGTGAGTCAGTCAGTGTAATTTGTACATATATATATATATATATATATATATATATACATATATATGTATATATATGTACATATATGTGTATATATATATATATATATATATATATATATATATATATATATATGATTAATTAAATAATTCTAAATAAAATTTTAACCTCTTTTTTTGGAGTAATAAATGGTTTAAAATGATTCGTCCAAATATCGTTCTGCTGTTGCGAATTTGTACTCAATATAAACAAGTTACTCAACGTTTTAATTTGCATTTTGAATTGTGAACTGAATTTTAATTTAAAATAAAATAAGTTTTGTAAAAATATTCAGTGCATTTAGAAGAATTATAATTATGAAAAAAATGTGATCGCAAGAAAAATTGTTTAATTATATGTAGTTTCAAATATTTTGTGTATCATAATGCAATGCATAGGGCAATTGCAGGTTTTTGTAAAACTTTGTAATTGCTGGCAATTTTCTTTATTTAAGTATAAATAAAAATGCATTTCCGCATTTTCGTTGTTATTAAAGATAAAATTAACACCGACAAACATACAGAGACTTTTAAAAGTTATTGTGTAAGAAACTTTTAATAAAATATAATTATTTAAAGTTTTCCCCAAATCAATAAGTTTAAGTTAATCTGGTAATTGATGAGTGAATTAAAAAAAAAGATCTTATTTGCAAGTAAAACTTGCATTACAAGGTCGCACGCGATTAGGCGTGTATAAACATTTCAGGGTAAATAGTATTTTTATTAAACCATTTACAAATATTAATATTGTTTTTCCCTGTGCAAGTATATTGGCTAAAATATATTTCACATGCTTAAAAATAAATTATTATGAATAACACAAATCTGTGAAATTTCAAAATTATACATAACTTTTCGATAAATTTTAGCTAAACTACCAGTAACCATGCCTTTTCATAATTTTGACTTTAACAGTTTCGAAGGTAAAAGAAGCTAAAATATATTTATAACCTTTTAAACAATACCTTTATCATCTTACGTAAAGTTTGGCAAAAATAATTTTCGGATCCATATAAGCCGCTTTTTAAAATTCAGACTACGTAATAAATGAAATAGTTTACAAGTAATTAATTTGTTTGCGTGAATATTTTTAAATGTTATCAAAGTGTTTCTGAAATAAAACTTGTGTGATACACGAAATAAACGTATGGACGGATATATACGTGAGTTATGTTACAAGGTTTCCTATTTTGCGGTACGTTACAATAAAAATATATTGTACTTCATGATACACTCGACATAAACCTAAATATAAGCTGAAGCAAAAGTTAATAAAGAATATCATTAACTTACATGCTTATATTTGTTACACTTGTTATTATAATTATCTCAATATTTTTAAACAACTATTCGAAATATATTAGTTTGTGATTCACAGTTAGAGATATTATTAGCGTTCTTTTACCCTAACAAGATAAGTCCATACATTCACAAATTTGGGAAAGAAAGAAAATAAAACACATTTAAAAAAAATTTACCTACATACCTGAATATATATATCGAGAATAGCATGCCTAACTGAAAATATACAAATGCCACTAAATATTCATAATGTATAATAACAACTAAACACTAGGCTCCGGTTTTCCATAAATATACTTTATATAAATTAAATTATCTCATTACTTAACTTACAAAAGTATTATTACGAAAATATTTTTTTTAATTGTGTTTTATTACACGATTTAAGAAAATAATTTAACTATATGAAAATTATTTATTTAATAATATATATGACTAAAAAAACTTAATCATTAAATAAAACCGATGATACCATTTTAATGGATTGAAAATATAAGTGGATAAGCAGATCAAGTTTATTTGCGTAATTAACATTTTTATTCAGCTACGAAATTATATTTACATAAAAGTTAAGTTCTAGTTTATTTAAGATTTTACCAATTTCTATGTGTTTTCCTAGATGAATTTAATTTTTTAATTTACGTGATTTTCATTGATATTTGTTCATTATTCACTCATATTTGCTTTCATAACTGTTCAATATTTTACAAAATTGTTGTATTCAATCGAATTTTTTTTAATTTTCTGTCTTTAACCAATAGATTGCTAACTATTTATGAAAAAGTAACAGATTCGAAGTAACTGGTGCATGCATTACTGTAACTGTATTTATATGTAATAATATTACAAAGTAATTTCAATGGAATATAATACCTTTTGCGTGATTAATATTTTTGAAATAACCTCAATATTTTTTTCGAATATGGAAAGAAACTGGTAAACAATTTACCGCAATTATTGTGTATTATGTAAAATTACATCATAAAATCAAAATACCAACTTTAATACCTTAACTTATCTCTATTCAAAAAACCTTATAAAATGTTAATTTCTTGTAAAATTGTTATTACGTTTATTAATTAAATTATTTTTTGGTTAAAACTAGTTAACAAATTCTGCCACGGTGTGCAAAACTCCTGATATTAGAAACACCATTCTAAGGTGCAAATTCATTATGAACGTCAAAGATTAAATTAATTAATGTTCATTAAACATTTGACATAAAATTAATGATAAGTTTGATTTATGTCCTTTCGTAAATCTCATCTCTTTTGTCAGACGCCCGGTTCACACAAATTGAGTTAGGAATTCAGATGCTTTCGGAGGTCGCTCGCCGGAGAGCTCTATGTTTATTTAATAACAGCATCCTCATCGCTTCTTGCAACCACTCGACTGAATTCGCAACGAATTTTGCATAAATATTAAATGAATGAAAAATGATTGCTTTGAATTCAAATTTTTGTACGTATCTTGAAGATTCTAGCACTTATATTAACCAATCAACCTAAAAGCGAACACATGGAGTAATTTTACATATTTATCATTAATATAGAAAATGTTCTATTGATATATATTGAAGGTTATTCTAATTACAAAAAAAATTATCTGTGATAAAATTATGTTTCTGGATTTCTATTTTAGTTTTGAAATAGAATTTTAAAAAATAATTTAGAATATTTTCATGATAACTTACCTTAAAAGTTGTCAGGTTCTACAAAATACAAGCTTTGAGATTTAACATTCACGAAAGTCTCCATCTGGAAATTTTTCCGTCTTGTTACTTACTATATTTTATGAATATTTCTTTGCGTTTGTACCTTTTGAGTTTTCGTTAGGGAATAGAGAACTGAAGTTTACAAAATCTACATATTTTGCTTTTATTTCAAAAGAATCTTTTTTATTTCATATTCGAATTTTTGTTTGGTATGAAGTTTTTCAGCAGCGTCCTAGAATAATTGTAATACTTGTTGTCTGGCATATTTGTTTTAAAATATTTGTTGGTATTAAAATTGTATATTTAATCTATCTTTAAATGTACATCGATAACAATTTTTTAAACACATTTTTTACTCACATTTCTTCCCGAATTCATTAATGTATGAACTTGTATTATTAGTACAACGTAATTATGGCTTTTACTAACTGAGTATCACAACCATTTATATGTTGAATTGTGGTAAAAGAAATCTAGAACATTACAATAATCGGTAAAATAAACAGTAGCATGAAAGCTGAAGGGAATTAAACGTTTCTTTGGATTGATTTGCGAGGATCGAATTATAGAGTTTATTTTTGTAATTCCGTATCATAAAGAAACTAAGATAAATCGTCTTTAACACAAAACTTCTTTCCTGTTATGTACCACCTGCGTACTTTTGTTGTAAGATGAATTTTCGGCGAGTATATATATATATATATATATATATATATATATATATATATATGTATATATATATATGTATATATATATATATATATATATATATATATATATATATATATATATATACATATCCATATCTGACGATCTTACACGTTAACAAAAGATTTTGTATTTTATTTCAAAAAATTCAATAAAATAATTAAGATTACAAATCTCTTAAGCCGATTATATTTGCATCAGGGAGGAGCAAACATCAGGAGATATTTAATTTCTGACATAAATTTCTTTCCATCAAGATTGCCTTGTCTCAACTTGGAATTTCTTCAAAATTTTTTCAGGCTGCTCGATGAGTTACAGAAATATGACGTCAATTCGGTATTCACTAATATATAAAATATAACCGCCAATTTAATGATTCATAATTGCCAAAACTACTACTTTTTCGATTTCCTTCTTAAGAAAACCATTCAGCCCTTTACTGACGAATGATAGTGTATTTTATATATATTATATAGTGAATAGATAGTGTATTTTATATATTTGGAGTAACTCCAATAAGAATCGAGAAAATCTAATTATTCTTATATGGCTAACTTTAATAATAAGTTAAATAAAATAGCTCATTATATTGATGTGAACGTTTACCTTGAGGCAAAAAATCAAAAATGAAATATAATAAACAATGCCGTCGGTAAACAGTATTAGTGTAAGCAGTTTACTATTTATAAGATACACTGATTTATACTATATATCGTTTAGTGAAATGATGTTTAACAAGTAGGTGACTTACAATTTATATTACTGGGATCAAGTTTGTGACTATAAATTCTTCGCGATACAATAAAAAGTATTTTTTTTATATTCATATCAGTGGATCTAAACTTATAAATTTTAAAAATAAGTCTCACGAACAATTCACGAGAATGACTAAATTAGTGCTAAGCTTCGAATAATTTTGCATATTTTTGCTTTTGTTTCTTCAAAGCTTTGCGAGTTATAACTTTTATTCTGTTTTATATCATTTTTATTCTGTTCATAGTTTAAATTACTTATGTACCATTTGTAATTCTTTATATCCTCAGATAGTTGGATTGTGTATTATGTTTTTTTAAATAGTATGTAATCCTGCTTCATGGTCTGTAGGTATATGGTCCTGAACCAATTAATGGTCCTGAACCAATTAACTGACTATTGCTGCCATTATTTACCGCTGCTGGAAATACTGTAAGTAGATTCTTGCCTCTTGAATATGAATATGTTTGAGTAGATAAACTAATAAGATTATTTTAGGTTTTGCTTTCATTTCGAACTTCAGATCAATGTGGCCATTGATTTAAACACAACACAATAAGTCCTTATGTTGGAAATACGTTTGAATAGCAAATTGCCATGTTGAATACAGTAACTACAATAGTTACTGTATTCAACTAACTTTTCTAAAATCATCAGTGGATTGTTCAAAAATAATTTACACTGAATTATGAGGAGTATTCAAAGATTTCACAACCAAGGCAACATGCTATGCGATAGCGGTCCAAATATCCGTTCTTTGTTAGACTGTATTTTATTCAATTATATTAAAGTGTATGGGCATATAACCTATTGAAGTAAATAACTTTATAAGCTATAGTAATAGTTCCATTAGTATACACCACTGAAGAAATAACAACTGCAGACGAGCAATAAAGAAACACAGGCAATCTTAAGTTCAGCTTACAATCAACTTAGGAACGCGGCAATTTAAAATATTGATTTCAATACGCAATTTATTTAAATATTTATATTTTTATTATTTAAGACTTTAAAGCACACGTAATGTGCACATTTGGTGAACTTATTGCTCTAAGAGCAGTCTTTTCTAGTCAACCAAAGTGATTAAATTTGAATATTTCATAATGTGCATGACTGTAACACACTAATAAAAACAAAACCAATCACGATATTAACAACAAACAAAAAATATCACAACTGATAAGTAAACCAAAGTAAAACAAATATAAAATAATACAAAAAATTAATATTTAAAAATCTAATCCTTATATAAACTATATAAAAAAAACATGACAAGAAAACGGAAACAAGAGTCGGACTAAGGTATTATGGAGGGAAGAACTTTTTTAGACGGTTTTTGAACACATTTATAGAAGTGGAGTTCCTGGTATCCGGTTTCAGTTGATTCTGAAGTCTGGCAGATTGGACAGCGAAGAACTGTTCATAAAATTTGGTAATATGTTTAGGAAAATGGTGATTTAGCTGGTTTTTAGAGCGTAACTCCATACCGTATACATATAAGTAAATAAATCTACTTCTGAGATAAGTTGGACAAGTAGGATTATGAGTTGTTTACGCTAAATATTTTTATCAAAATAAATTTAATATATAAGTAATTTTGAACAAAATTAAATGAAACTGCGTGATGTAGTAATATTTCTACTTTCTTTAAGTTCTTTACCACGACCTAGGTTTCGTTGTATTACAACATCTTCGGGTGGGCAATTGCCAAATATTAACCCTTAGAAACTTCCAACAGCATGTATATATTACACAAAACAATAACGGAAGCTTTGGAAAGCATCTCATTAAAAACCGTCATCCTAATACCAACAATGCCCCCTATATATTACAAATAAATACAAAATACAATATACTCAATATCTTGGAAACATTAGAAATAAAATTGACACCAACGCTAATATACGAAATAAACAACTAAACACAATATCATTACTCACACTTAATATCTTCTAGACATAATATTCACTAATTATATTCACTAATAATATAATATTCACTAATTATCATCATCATCATCATATCATCATATATATTAATACGCTAAGGTTAAGATGTTACACTCCCTTTTTAGAAAAAACCTCACAACTAATCCACATAAATTATATATCATTTTATAGATAATCGCTTGCTCTACCGGCATCCACAACTAAAAAATTTATTATTGCTATTGTTTTTGCAAATTATTAAAATTATATACACAAAACAGCAATGCTGCCATCTAACGGCTCAACGTCAATATAATTGACGGTCGGTAAAATTTTTGTTTAATTTCAAATCCACTCACGTATAAATAAAGTGGCGCTTTAGCTCAATGCTTTTGATACTTGCGCCTCTATATGTCAATTTTAGTAAAATATTTGTTTGATCTGTCATCTGAGCTTCATAATGGAATAAATAATGCGAAGACTTCGCACGGATCACGATAGTCGTACTAGTAATACAATTATTATTAATATTTAACTTTTTTATTTCTGCTTTTGTATTAATTTATCGATACTAATTTCAAAATTAAATGGATTTAAAATTTTTTATTTTCATTTTTTAATTAATTATATTAATAATATATTAAATAATATTGATCTTAATTCTAGATAAAAAGCTCAAATTATTTACTGCTCTGTATGAGAAAATAATAAAATTGAAGCGTAATAATTTGAAAACGTCTGGCAGATGGTTGGCTTAGAGAAAGAAGCCAGTAGAAAAATAAAATCGTGGACCACTCATATGTGAAATAAATTTTAATTTTTTAAATTTTATTATTTGATTGTTTTTCAGTTTTACCAAGGGTATTTATAATAACGCTCTAGTTGTTGTATTATTTCATTTTCAATAATTATTTGGGTGTTAAAAAAAGCAAAACTTTTGAGGCCTGTACATAAGCACCAAATTTTTTTCTTTTACATTAATATAAGTAAAGTTTTGTGCAATTGGTTAAAAATTACTACTCTATACGGCTATCATCATACAAATAATTTCGTTAGCAACATGTCTTGGTGTCTAGTTTAGTTATAAAGTTTAGTCTCTTAGTTATATTTTAGATTACAAAAGCTTTTTTAAAGTCGATGTAAAGCTCTTCAATTTTAAACAAGCTCTAAAAGTAAACGAGGAATGACATTTTATTCTGGAAGATCATTAATCGATCATACGTTTGTAAATGCACGAGAACGAATAGGTCTGTAGTTAAATCCTAAAAATAATTCGAGAAAATCAGACGGTTTTAAAAGGCTGATATCTTTTGCAGGAAGATGATCAAAAATTATATCATACGTTAGGCTGAACCTGGCGAAACCAGATTTTGTTATTCTTTTTATTAAATAATTCGAAATAATTTTTTTTGGCAAAATTACTTTACTTTGACAAAATAATATAGTTCTATACTTACATGTTATACTTTTTGAAGCATGATTTAGGTAAAAATCTAACTACATACTTAGATTAAAATTAATTTATTTTCTCTCTGTATTAATTAATAACGCATTAAAAATATTTTTATAGAGCCATACAAACATATTGGCGTAGATCCATTCCAAACATATTGGCGTAGCGTCAATACCCCAACTGAACATAACTGCTTTATACCAAATGCCATTACACAAAAACGATCCAGGCACGCCCATACGTTATGTGTCATATACATAGATAATCGTTAATTAATAACAAGATAATGCTCTGGTAAAGCGTGGACAAATGACAGAGAGAACTTCGCAGACAAACGCCCTTAGTTTTCATTAGGAATGAGGCGGAAAACTCCGCCCACATCTATAACGGCATGTGATTATTCACGTTACAGTTAGATGAATGTGAATTTCTGCGTGGGCATTGTGACTTATTCTCTCTGTATAATTATACTATGATCAAGTGGAGGAAATTTCAGTATATGTTAAAACTGAATTAATTTTTTTCAGAAAGACTTTTTTATGTATTTCGAAATAGGTATTCATCGATAGTATTAAATTAGATTAGAAAATAAAGGATGACTGTAATGTAGTACTTGGCAGTAAATATTTTATTTTTCTTATTTAATTATATCTTATCGAAGGATAAATATTGTAGAAACGAAAATAAAATATACTTAACTAAGTGAAAAGAATATTTGAAAAAAAAATTAAATAAAAAAAAAGAGCATGAGGTCTGATATGGCAAACATAGGAGTATGGAAATATAGTTTAGTAGCAAGCTGTTGCCGAGACATAAATTAAGTGCATATGTAAAATAAGTGTACATCTGTAAGGGTAAAGTAGGTCAATTGAATTAATATATATATTCCAATTATATAATGCCAAATATATATTCCAATTTTTCTACGAATAGTGAGTTATAACTGATTTTTGCGGATTTTTTTTCAATGTTGAATAAACCTAATCTTATAACGATTTGCAGACAGCGACTAAGAACGATTACGTTAGTAGTCAATGTTATTAATGCGATGATACTAGAGAAAATTATTTTATAATTTAATTATTTCTGTCTAAACCTTTTAAGTTAATAAATATTTTGACGTGAAACATAATTTTTCGGGAAAATATATCTTTTTGGTGAGTCAATGATCATTATCCACTAATAAAATACAAAGGTTTTTAACTGAATAAAAGTAAATAAGAAAATAAAATACGGTTTTTAACACTCATTATGAAATCAATATACGGGAGAATAGTATAGTCTAACTTATTGTTTAATGGTAGAGGTACATAACCTTGCAAATATAATAATAATTTCGTCATCAGGAGGACTAACTATATCCTCAAGTTATTGTTTACTAGTACCAACGTTAGAATAAACTTAGTTTTTAACAGATTCTTCTATAATTGCTGGAAATACGAATTTCTACATTATTGATTGTATTGATGTTTCAATGTATCCACAGGGGATAAATAATCTGTTAAATCATATCAAAATTATTTTAAGTAACTAATACACTTATTTGATATATACAGTCCTTACGATTTGTATGGTTTAAGATAGAATTTAAATTCTCCACCAATTTTTAAAAAAGTATTAAACATAGCTGTGAGAATATCAAAGTCAATGAGTTTAATAGGCTGCTAAAGTAAATAAATGCGAATATCATTATTTGGGTGCAGTTAAGAGCTATACGTATATTACATTAGATACTAACAAAAGCAGACATTGGCTTATTTTAAAATGGTATGAAGGTAATTTTAGGTATTAATGAGTATTTACGAGGGTACCTAGAAGCCATTATAAAATACTCTCGAGATAATGGCATCGACCATATAGAGTATGAAGGGATCACGAATAGAAGTAGTGTTCTAGTTCAAAATTGTCAAGTGAGGGTAAAATAAATGATTTAGTAAGTTAAAAGGATATTTGCTACCATTCCAAAGGAAAGATGCTAATTGTTACAGGTGTATAGACATATCCCAAAATTGTGATTAAATTACAATATCTATGGTAAATTTAAGAGCAACACTTCGGATATTCATTTTTGTTTACATTTTGGTCCAAGGAAGTCACCAGGAATAAATCTAGTATATAAGATTTGAACTAATAATCATCAAGTCACTGGCAAATTTATATTTTCTTATACATCACAGAATCAAGTGTTAAGTATTATTGTTATCGCTTTTACTACTCAATTTTCATGGTTGTAATCAACACATGGATACTTTTTAATATGATCTCCATGTCGGACACAATACTTTAACTACCTTAATTAAGATATCCATGAATAATTTGTAGAACATAATTGTGGAATGTCTTCATTTCAGTGATCCGTTAATTTACGTAAATTATGACATTTTACTTACTCGGATTAAGATACTTATTAATTCTCAACTACCTTTAGATTGGTTCAAATCGTATCTTCATGACCAACTCCATCAAAATATTAGCAGGTAGTCACAAGTAAACGTTTTTTTCCATCGATATACATTTGTTAGTCAGTCAAAACTTTAATCTATGTCAAACGCTAATATATATCATATAATATTCTATTATATATCATATAATAGAATATCACTTGAGTACATAAGAACGCTTTCAAAATTGATGTATTCCCTCTGTTTTCGCCCTGAGAAAATATGACAGAATTTAAATCACGTTATAAATGGAAATATTTGACCGGCTCCATTTATATAGTTTATATTTTCTTCTCATTTCAGTGAAGAACTTTTGTAGTTCTCACCTTTGTTTTTATTCTAAATTGAAAGCCCTAGGAAATACATAGTTTTATTTTTAAAGGTTACAGTGTAGTTTATCACTAATGACCTGTAGCCATATCCTATAACATTAAGTTTTCAACTTCTTTTATATTCGTTGACTCGAAAAAATATTTATGTAGCAATAGGTCAGCTAAATATATGAATATATTCAAATCTAAGTAAATAAATACATATGTTCTGTTATAATTAAACGTTAGTATGTTTGATCTTTTCGCATAATCTTCACTAGCTGCTATTAACTAAACATTGACATGTTTCTACAGAATGTCTCTCGAAAGAGTTTATTTTGTGAATGTTAAAATTAATAACTTTCGAGCAATTGAAAAATTTAGAAAGAGTTGGAGCTTTTGGCATTTTTTTAAGGAGATAGTAACTAAATCAATGAAAATATAGAAAGGCCATGAAAATAATACATTATTAATTAAAAGTCTGCTTAAAAATTTGGAAGGTTAGAAGTAGTTAAGGAAATAACTCTGTTGGAATAAAATATAACGGTAAGATAAACTCTACAATAAAAATTATTACTGTGTAAACTCTTAGAATTAGAGAATATTTACAGAAAACATGAAGTCGACAGCTTCTGTTTTCTTAGATATCAGGATGATTTTGGAACTAAAACATAATTTATTTTAATTTACCGTTTATCAGATATAATTGTTTTACTACTAACAATACTTGAATCGAAATTTATCTTAAAACATTTTTTTTATAATGCATAGAAATAATTAACATTTTAATTCTATTACGCTTCATCCACTTATTATGGTTTTATATTGTTTGACTCTCCTACAGTTACGAGTTAAACACCAAACTTACGGGCTAATTAAACTTGTGAACCTTACTCATATCATTAAAACAGGAACATTTTTTTTTCTTAGAAAGGTATCCGAAGTAATTCTCTTCTCGTATTGAAAACTCACTCCAATCTCGAGTTGTAGTGAGAGTTTGATATATTTACTTCATTTTATTTTTCAGTGCATAGTAAAATGCACATATTTTTTTATGTGTACATGTATTTTATATTTGTCTGTAGTAGTCATAAACTTCGTTTTGTGAGCTGTACTAGCACTACATCGATCGTTTCTTAATGAAAAGTGATTATACTTTTTGCAAAGTTTTTTTTGGACAAAGTAAATGTCCTTGATTAGCCACTCAACGAATAATTAAGGACAATTATAGAGTATACAAATGTTAATATGAAATAAAATTATTTAAGGGAAAACTGGAATGGGCTTTGTATGAGTGTGCATTAATGTGTGCAAGAGAGGGAGAGGGAGAAGTATATTGATATTTGCCATCGATTCTTTTAAAATCTAACCTTATATATTAATCACACTTAAATGAAACTACGTGATGTAGTATTATTTCCACTTTCTTTAATTTCTTTACCACGACCTAGGTTTCGTTGTATTACGACATCTTCAGGTGGGATATTAGCAAAGATATCTTTGCTAATATCTTTGCTAAGAACTGACATGAAAAGAACCTGAAAAGTAAACGCTCACAGGGAGATAAAGACCAAGGTGGCCAGTATAGGTACCGCCTTTAAGAAGTTGAATTCATTGGAGGACGACACGTGAAGCAAGCCGCAGCGCCCTTCCAGCCTGGTGTTAAAAGATGCTAGCATATCACCGCTATCCTATGCTCAGGCAATCGCCGAGACGGAGAAGGAGGTAGACACCAGGGGTGATGCGGATACTGATTCAACATCTGACCGAAGACATTACAGCCGAAGTGTCAGGAGGAAGTAGCGGACGTCGCTGTAGACGACAAATAGTCAGAGGAAGAGGAAGAGGGAAGGGGGACGTCGGGAACATTCAGAACGTAGGGAACGTTACTCCTCCTCGAGGACAAGGATAAAACTATTGCAGAACACCCCAAAAATGAGGCAAACAAATATTTCAATTGGATTGATACAAATACTGCATTAAGTGTGGAGAAAGCAGCTGAGGGTCGAAAAGAGGCCCGATGTGCTCTATGCATCAAAAAAGCTAACATGGAGACTTCTGTTCACTTTGTTGATACCAGCAGATGCCCAGTCTACCGAGAGGTACTTCTGGAGATAAAAGGCAAACAAAATTAAGGTACTCCAACTTAACCTTAACTATTGTGAGAGCGCGCAAAACTTGCTTACGCAAACCGTGAGCGAACTGAACCCAGATCTGGTACTAATATCGGACCAGTACATATACCTAACTACTCAACCCTGGGAAAGGGATAGCATTGAAAAACCGTCATCTGGTCCTGCGGCAGGCTCCCGTTCCAGAGTGTAATTAATAAAGCAGAAGCTAGTTTCATAGTGGCACAGGCTGATGGTATCCACTTCTACAACAGACCAAAAATGACGCCAAACCGACGGGATGTACTGCTGGAGGCCATAATTGCATTAGACGTGGCTCTACTTAACAGCGGCAATAAAGCAATGTTCGTCTGAAGAAAACCTAGCTTTTTTGTGGATCGCACTTTGTTAGTATCTGCCTCGCTAAAGGAAGCTACTTTTGGAGGTAATGTATGGCACAATATCTGCATGAGCAGTAACCACTGCGCGATTTTATGGACGGTATCTACCAGCCATAATGATGAAAGAACACACTTACTACCTAAGCAATTGGTTGGAAGACGAGCTCCTTCGATGAGACCGCGTTTATGGTTGCCCTGGATAAGGATCCAATTAGTGGTGGAAATGCCGAAAAGAAGGCAGAAGTTCTAATAAATCCACCGTAAATTGTAACTCCTAAAGAGTTTCTCGTAGAAATTTTAAATTTATGATTATAAGTTGTATCAAGATATTATAAAATTAAAAAATATATAAACTCCTTTTTATTATAAGGGCCTTTACTATTATATTGTTTTCTGCATAGTAACTATTATCTTAACGTTAAAAAGTTTCGAGTTATAAAGAAATACTATGTCTTTATTGGTATTGTAGAATATTTTAAAAAAAATATCCTACCTTCTACACCGCAACTTATATTGGCCTAACAATCCGAAATATTTCTACTTTGTTTCGTCATTAAAGCGAAATGTTCACCTTCGTTAAATATCACTATTACTTTTAAGTATCTATAGAGATGTATACAATCCTGGTCACAATGAAAATGCACCCATTATGTTTTTGACATCTGAAATGATCTTATTTTCGCGTACACACTGAACTATTGTCAAATAGCTGAAAGTCAAAGTTATCTTCATATATTTAAATTTCTTTTCAATAAATTAAATTATCTACCAAATTTGTCTCATTAGCAAATTTAATATCTTTTTTATACCGGGCTTTGATTTAGGTCCGGGGACATAAGCTACTAATATCAGAAAATTTCTTTATGAAATTATTCACTACGCAAAACGTAAAAGTTTTAGGATCAATTGAATTTTAATATAAGCCTCTTGACCTGTTAAAATTGAAAAAGTTTTACATTTCCCAGCTGTAGTAAATGTGTTGTCTTGCTTATTACTTTTCTCATTAAAACAGCTATTAGTATATTTATCGTTGTTCCATATTCTTTGGATTTCTTTTCCATATTGTATTCATCTTTTATTTCTGCATTCTTCTTACTGTTTTTAATAAGCAAAAAATCGAAATGTACTCTCTTAATATGATTGAATAAATTATTGGTTAGTTAATGAAACCCTATAAGACACTTTACAATACATGTAATAAATAAACATAACATGTTTTATATTTTAAAAATTCGTAACGTTCTGTTAAATGTGCTAAACAGAAATAAATATGGTTTAAAAAACTATAAGAAAGCGTTTTTGTAATAATTTTTATCTTTAAAAGAGGAAGATGATTGACTAACTGACTGACCCAGATATCAACTCACCGCCAAAACCACTGAACCTAGACTCCTCAAATGTTGCAGATAGGTTCTTCATATAGAGTAAGGTGGCATTAAGAATATAATTTTGGAAATTTTACTCCTAAAGGGGTAAAATAGGGGTGAAAAATCTGTATGAAATTTCCTCGGTTTGTATGTTAGATACTGAAAATTTTAGATTTACGCTTTTAATTATTAAAAAAAAGTAATGTGTTTATTGGTTTTTGAAAATTCTATCCCTAAGGGGATAAAACAGGAGATGAAAATTTTTGAGAAATTTCCGCGGTTCGTAAGTTAGACACGTGAAATTTTAGATTTATTCCCTGGGTAATAAAAAAAATTAAAGTTTTTATTATTTATTTGGAAATTCTACCCCTAAGTGGGTAAAACAGGATTGAAAGTTTGTATGATATTTCCTCAGTTTGTAAGTTAGACACGTGAAACTTTAGATTTATCCTTTTGGTTAATAAAAAAAATTAATGCGCTTATTGAAAGTGTGAAACAGGGGAGTTACATTTAATTTCAGACATCCAGTAATATGATAATTTTAGACATGCATCTCAACCAGTAATAAATAATTGTCTCGATTCGAGAAAAATAAATTCAGATTTTGCGCATCGTCTCTCACAGTGCACTGCGTGTACGGATGTGGAAAGAGCGTATGTGAAAAGAGCGTGAGGAGTCGAAGCTAGAGAGCGCAGCGGGGGGAGGAGGCATACGCGAGATGGAAGACGTGGAAGATAGGCAGATGCGTGAGAGGAGACGTCATTGAGGGTCGTATGTGATAACTAATTTTTTCCGAGATAAACGCGGATGTTAATGATTGAATGTTCACACCAATTATATTGTTAAGGAATTTAAAGCCACTAAAACTTTGTAATGGAACCAGGCCTCAAATAAAAGTCTTACATCGGAACGTATTAGAAGCTATCATATCGACTGTATGCACTAGGGGCTATTAGTAAATCATAGGGCCAGATTCTTAAATTAGCTGGGGTTGATTTAAGGGAGGGGAGTTGTTTTTCCCATGATAAATTTGATATGGCTTGCTCCCATGTCAGTGCTCCAACTAGCCTGTTATGACCACGTGTACGTGAAAATATGATCATTTCAGATATCAAAAATCTTCGTTGAGACCAAGATTGTACATGTCTCTATATATAATTAAAAATAATATTGATATTTAACGAAAGTGAAGATTTAGCTTTAATGAGAAAACAGAGAATTCTTTTTAAATTATCTGCACTACCAATAAAAATATGATATTTATTTTTAACTTGAAAGTTCTGAATATAAGGCTGAAAGTCACTATGAAGTAAACAATATGTGGTATATAATAGTACATAATATACCCTATAATAAAAAGGAGTTATGTATTTGTTTTAATTTTACAATATTTTGATAGAACTTATAATCATAATTTTAAAATTTCTACGCGAAACGCTTTAGGAGTTACAATTCACGGTGTTTATAAATGTCTAATTAGAAATATTTGAGTTTTATAAACATTTTAATACAGTCTATAATATAAATTAATGTTACAAAGGTAATTAGTTTCGTATTTTACTACAAATACTTTCAATATCAGTATCAAAAATTTTAATTCGAATCAAATACAAAATTTACTGAGTTTCTAATAAAGTGTCGCTTCTTTTGTTTGTTTATTTTGTCAGATTATACAGGTTAGAAATATTGTTATAATTTAATATTTTTTCTTGTTATGTTTATAGAGTATGGAAGTACCGTATGAACATAGCAAGGGAAATATGTATATTATTGTAATTATAATGTAAGAAAAAAGGTATATATTATTAAAATAATACGTAGTTAATGTTTGAGATCATTAGCACTCTAAAAATTCCAATCAATAAATGTTTCTGAAACCAAAAACCGTATTTGATATGATTATACGGCATTGCACCGTACTTAATTTACACCATGCTGAAACCTTCGTTTTTATTACCAAACCTCGAGTACCTAATATCTGTTCTCTTCTCCAATTCTTCCAATCTCAATCTATGTGTTCATGATATTATTAATTCTTACAACGAACGATTTAAAGGAAACAAAAAATGTTTTAATAAAAGAATAATTTCACAAAACTAATCAGGAATTCGCATTTTAATTGATGGCCGCTTTCGCTGGTATCCAATAATGGTTAAATTATGTTTACATTGAAAATTTTTTTAATTAAAGCTTCAAACAAACTTTCCGCAAGTAACGTTTATATGAAATGATAAAAGACAATTAGAATTTTAGTTAAATATCTAAGTATATATAACCATATTCGTTTTATACCGTAAATGAAAGGATAACAATAAAGACAAATATTTAATTATCTAACTAATAAATTACTACTACTACTACTACTACTTTATTATCTAGGAGAAACTTAAATGGTACTTATTCTGACAGCCTGTCAGGTAAAGTTTTCCTATAATTTGTTTCTCTTCATTTCACTCTTTATTAACAGTAAATAATAAATATTGAATAAATTTGGCGTTAATTTTGTAGAAATTCATTATTCACAATTAAATGAAACTACGTGGTATGGTATTATTTCTACCTTCTTTAAGTTCTTTACCACGACCTATGTTTCGTTATGTTACAACATCTTCAAAAAGTAATAGTACAGTACAACCTGTTAAACCGACTTAAAAAGGATTAGTTTCTCAATTTCTTTCTGTGTTTTTTGTGTGCGTCACCTTATATTTCGGGCACTAACAAACCAATTTTATTTTTTCATTTGCAAGGACATATCTACTCTATAATACAATTAATTTACAACTTTACCATGAAAATTTAAGGTACATCATAGAATTCCCCAAAAATGAACAGCACGGGTATCCTGGTCGAGTTCGGATCACACAGATTTAATGTTATTCTAATATTAAAATCTTTAAACAAAAAATAAAGCGATGAAAGACGACATAAATCTGTATCTTCTTATGAGAAATAAATACGTAAGAGTTGATAATTTCATAACTTCATGCGATCAGGAGTCAGGCACGGTTCGAAGCTCGGGTTTTTACTGTACACAGTATTCTGTAAATAATATCACTAGTGTGGTTAAAACTCCATATTACCTTCTACTAGCCGATGACATGAAGATTTTTTTCAGATGATAAGTTGCTGCAGTGTGATGTCGACTTTTCTCGAATGGAGTGCTGCTAGCGTTCTGCGGGTCTTCAGACAAATACTTTGTAATGGGCCGCACCTAAGCATGCTACTTCGCTCACTTATTTTTTTCTGTTTCAATACAACGGTAAAGTAAATATTAAAATGAGTTTACTACAAATTACACGGTTGTGATTAAAAGTTTTTAAAAATTCTGGAATTAATTAAGTTCCGCAATTAATGCTTTTCTCAAACTGCGGCTGCAAGGAAAAATCATGTACGATGCAATAGATCCCTGCATACGTCAATATAGAGGGAAACGATTGCGTTGATACAATAGCCAAAGAAACCAGACGCCTCGATCCACCACCTCATTTACGTAATACAATCGTTCTTGCAGGTATTCATGCAGTAGCAAGATGTAGAATTTTAATCCACGCCTTTAAGAAACCACTCATTACTGATCTGAACTGCCCTAGACATATCACATATACAATAGCCCGACCAAGAACTAATCACCTTAAATGCGTGAAGATCCACCCAGACGATTCCAGAACTTATATTCATTGCAAGAACTATCTCAAAGTCCGGCTCTTCCTCAAGCACATCTTTGAGTGCCCGGCTTTCGGAGTAAACATCCTAAAAGTAGGAAGGTCTCCACTGAGCTATCTGCTGCAAGAAACATTGTATAGCAACGATTCACCGAAACAGACGGAGGCAGTTTTAAAAAGTTTTGGCTCAATTTAATCGTCTTTTTTTCCCCTTTTACTATTATATATTTTAATATCTATGTGGAACAACAAAAATTACTCTGTAAAATACTTCATTAATACTATATTTCAGCCATGGATATGTAACAATTCACTTTCAGTTTTTCTTTAAATCTTATTGATAGCAGCTGGAATGAAGCAAGGCTTAATAGTTAGTGTGATTAGATGTAAAATGTTAGTAAATATTTTATAGGCCTAATCTAATACTACAAGATGATAATTTTTTAAACAAACAAGCAACTTAATGTGATATAAGGATAATTTTTAAGGAATCAAACCTAGTCCATAATTATACGAGTTATGATTTAAAAGTTCCTTTCTAAAATGTAAACACAATTCATTTCTTTTTGGTACACCTTGGGAAAATTCAATACCTTGGGAAAATTCAATTTGTTTTGCATAAATTTTGTGGTAAATACATTCTCCCTGAAAACACTCGTATGTAATAAAGTAGTGTGATTTGATAGCAACGATGACAAAAATTTATTGGGAATTCACATGATTTGTGTCACTAGCCAACTATCAGGAAATATTTGAAAACAAGTGTGATAATATCACATAATATCACATAATTACGGTGATCAAAATATATTTAATTTTCAGGGACATTCTCAATAAAATAGTGTAATAGAATTAAACTTCAAAAGTGTCTAAAGTTGTACGAGTCAACAGAGTATTTATTATCATTATTACAATGACTTGTGAATTAGACGCAAAAAAGAAATCGTCCAATATTCTCTTCTTTTAATCAAAGGAATAATTATTATGAATCCTTGTCATCTTAAGCAAGTTTATTAAAAAAATACTTATCTAAGATAAAATGATAGTTTGAAAAAAAAGATTATGCTATATTTGCAAATTTAAATGTCCTAAAAATTTTAAAATAGTTTTCATTTTTACAATTCTGATTTTGATATATTTTTAATAATTTTTTTTATATTTACTTACGGATATTTTTTAATATTTTTTTTAAGCTCTATATAATAAATCTTACCCTTGCTTGAAAAACAATTTCGCTGTTTTGGATTTTTTTTTTGGTGAAGTTTTCCTCTTTCTGCTTTTGGGACGTCTAATCATTGATTGGAGGTCAGAACTACATTTCGAAGATGTTCCTTAGAGGCTTCTTGAGTGTGGTTTTTTTTCCAGGGGACACAGGAATTTTTTACCTGTACTCAAGATCCTCTTTATCCATTTTTATTAAAAATGTTATCTGCGGCAATCGAATATCCAAAATATATTGAACATTCAAGAAAGCTTCAAGCGTTCATAACGCTTGAAGCTTTCTTGAATGTTTGAAAACAGGAATAATATTTATAATAAAAGTATGCTTATCAGCTGGGATTTTTGCTCATTTTTTGGCTTGTAAAAATATTCGGGATTTATCGAATTTTAGAAATTTCGGAAATATTTTTCCCGAATCAGATAAAAAAATATTGTACGGTAATATTAAAATTTTATAAATTGTTTACAAGAGTGATGTCATAAGTTGACGGCACAAGTTGTATGTTACGACGGAATGAATCTATGCGTATAAGTATATATCCATTGTGTCATATTTATATCCAAAGGAACTACGCATTGTGCCTTTATGCCTAAAGGCGTTATTTTTGTATAGAATGGAATAATATAAACGCTTAGATTTATTACATATTTGTTTAAAAATAACTATTTAAATCACATACAAATATTTTTATAATGAAATTGGAAAATTATTATGGCATATTGTTAGATAACCGTCCTTCGTAAATGTTAAATAACCATCCTGCGCAATAAATTTAAGTTATCACTTCCATAAATAAAGTATACGATCTGCTTCAGAGTAAACATCGCATCTTGTTTTGGTTTTCAAATGTTATTACAGATAACCATACTTTTGTAATAAATAATATTGTAATCAGTTAGTTATCATCAATACAAATAAGTAGACGATCTGTTTCTAAGTAAGCATCCTATTAATCTTGTTTCCAACGATTAATCTATATACCCAAAAATATGTATCTGTCAACTAGTCAAAGTAATAAATTTAAAATATTAGTTTCTTTTCAAACATTATCTGTACGTTATCTGTAATTCATAGATTATAAATACTCAATGTTTAAGCATAATAGACAACATTTCACTTGTAACACTTGTACTAGTAACATCTCTGTATCTTTTAATATTTCTATTTTCTTTTATAATAAATTAGTTTAGATTAAAGTATTATTTTTAAAATGTTAATTTAACCTTTCGTTATGTAAGAATATTAATCAAAGTCTAAAATCATTCAATAAAATGCACTAGAATTTTTAAATATCTCCAAAAAGTCAATAATTATTTTTTTGTTTTAATCAGTAATCAGTATCGTATTTAGTATAGTAAATATGTTCTACCGATAATCTAACAATAATTATTTAAGGAGCAGTCATTCCGAAACATTGTTGGTAGAACATTTTTATAAATCATTCTTGTATATACTATACACTGGCCATTATATTTTACCCACACTATAATTAATAATAATTTTTTTAATTAATTCTGTAAACTTTCATGATTAACTTCAAATGTATTGGTAATGCAATTATAATTCCTTACCTGAATTCATTAAAGTTTTATTCTTTTGTTTCCCCGCCTGAATTTACTTCAATTGCTGAATATGAAAATATCCTTCTTTTCATATTCAGCACAAACCATCGTATGCAAATTCATAAAAACTTATTCCGTTGTGTATACGAGCTTATTTTCGTCTTTGTCTTCCATTTCCGACGTATATACAGAGCGTAACATTTTGCTCTTATATTCGTCCTAGTATGATAAATACAATAGATTGTATAAATAGAATGAAAATATAGCATATCGAATAATAAACAGACTTCTTTGTTCAAGATATTTTATACAACCTTTAAGAAGACTGATTTCGAAGAATTTCGTTATTTCTTCGTAATAGTTTTCACGGTATACTTTTCGGCGATATTTTATGTAATTTCTTGGACATATAAAGGTGAAAAAACTCTATATTATGCTTCATAACATCAACATTATATCAGAGACAAAGCAATCAAAACCGAATTTCATTTTATCAGAAACGGTAGTACCAACATTTTATCATAACTGGTATGTGTGGTCTCCTGAAGCTACGATTTATTCAGTTTGGTTAGCCAAAGTTTTATCAGTATACACCTATTTATTGATTTCTGTACTTTAATAAATGTGATTGATATATATGGCGGACTTATTAATACAAGAGCAATCTCTTACAGCCAACCAGAACACCAGTTCAGCCTCGCTCGACCAGCGGATGGGAATTAATCCCGGGTCCTCGCAGTGGCCTCGTAATCAAAGGCCGTATGCCTTGCGATCAACCTAACACACCACGGTCACGACTTAAGCATTCTTCATAATTTCTAGACCGTTTGAATCTTACTTGCTGGTAAATCAATTACAGATGCAACAAATGCTTGTATTTGACATAGGAATTTTAAATATTCTAAATATTTCAGCCTCATTTACCAGTCTTGGAAGAAGATAATATTTCATCACCATAAAATGTATTACTAGGTGAATACCTTACCACTAGAATGTATAGCATCTATTCCCTTTTTTCAGAGACGTTAGTTATATCGATAAAGTTCGTGGATTCGTCGCCAGATGGTTTATAATCTTGGTCAGACCCGTAATTTCCTTTATAATAAAAGGGATCTTGACTTGACTCAGGAATAGAAATCCTATCAATTAAGTCTGGAATATATTTTTATTACTCTTCATGTGAATCCTTAAGTGCCATACGCAATATTTAGTGTAGTATTGAATACCACGTATTTAAAACTTACCTTTATTTAAAAAGCTGTCATTTACGTAATATTATTACATTACGTATTACAAATGGAATCAAAGATGCATTTTTTCTGATAACCATTATTAATCCGGAAAAAGTTTTTGAACACCAAAACACATATACAAACTACATTCGTCATACGCCACTTGACTAAATATATGAAAAGACAATACCCGCAGCCGTATTTGCGTACGAGGAGGGCATAAAAATATCAATTTGTGTGTACTTTTCGTTTTTGGTACCGTTATGTCAAACATTCGCTATTTGATATATTTGGTGACTCGTTTGCTCAAATTTCCATGGCTTAAATCATAAAACATGAAAAATTTTGTATAAATAAAAAAAATTCTTCCTTTTTTTTGTGTTATCTTAGATACAACCAGAGGGTTATGTGAGGCATCAAATGGAAATGAAAAATGTGAGAAATCAAAATATAAATATTTGTTTGTTAGAAAAAGCGCGTGATTAAAAAAAATCAACTTCTGTACCAAGTATTTCAGAAGTTATTTAGACTCTTAGGCCGTTGCACCTCTTCCAGCCGGTTACCCGGTCAGGTGTATGGTTATCCCGCCATTTACTTTATCACCAGAGCCTCGTCTGTTGTCTAGCAGGGATCACCACGGACGGTAATACGCCACTCCGTCGCCATGCTGGCGCGTGCAGGTGAGGTTGACAATAGGATTAGTTCCATTCTCTCCTTACTCCTCTCATTTTTTCCTTACTCCCCTACTATAGAATAGATACCTGTATGAAAAACATACTTCACCTTCCACTGTAATTTTGCGCATTATATGTTCCTTGTTCTTTCTGTTTATGTTTTTAAAAAGACAGAAATGACAGAAAATTTATTACATACTATTATCACACATAATTCCATATGTTCTCTAAAGGAATACGTGACATAAAATTTTAAAAAATATATACCGAATCGATTATTTGACCAAATTCAACCGAGAAAAATAATTGTACATTTAAATTTAATTCTCCATCTGTAGATAATAAGAAACTAAATAGATTACCATTGAATTCGTAGTAATATTTTACTTAAGCTACATTCGCAATAATATTCAAGATACATTTTTGAGATTGTCGTGAAAAGAAAACAATATGCAAACAACGCTTTTAAATTTGGTAAAATTTGAACGACTCACCATAAATCCGTGAGAGCATTATATTCGCCATTTGTCATCACCCGCAGTTTTCTCTAGGGAAACACTGTTCATTTTTATTTAAAAAAATGTTCAGGAGGAAACACACAATTTCCACTAACGACAGTGATATTTCGCTTTTCTGACAACTTGAAGTAGAAATGTAATATTTTACATTTTGTTAAGAGGTAGACCGAAACGTTCAAATAGCTGGTCGGGATTTGAGCGTCATTAAGTATAAGATTTCGATATATAAACCGTGTCTTTACAACATCGATAACCTTGATACTTAAGTGAAAATGTAGTTAAATTAATATTAAACATATAAGTTTACCATACACATTTCTTTGCGGAATACCCATCGAGAATATTTATACGTTTCAGAATATCCTTCTAAAGAGCTCCTACAATTAATATTTTGCAATCCCACTTCTGGAAATCGTGTTCTATTTACTCATAGATAACTTTAAAAATGTCCATCCAATATATATTAATAACAAATGCTAATACCTAAAACGCTATTTTTCACGCTAGTTCGCCCACCTGGTTGTAGGAAAATGGGAAAAACATTCTACAAAGGAATAGGTATAGATTTTAATAAAGCTAATTATATAGTTATGATGTGAACATTATTTTGAACATAGTTTGTGGTGTAAGGCGGCCACCTCCCCACACATTCTATAGTAGACTAGACAGAAAGACCGTCGAATAGTTAACCAACTAATTTAGCCTGTTAAATGGAATATATTCCATTATTTTGAATAATTTGGCATTCAGTTTTTCAGGCGAAGATACAAATATTTTCCCCATTTATTTTCACTACTTTGATACCGTAAATATAAGCGTAATTATATGTAGTGTACTTTTAATCTAGGATTTATGTAGTCTATATATTATTATTATAATTGGTTGATACATTTAAGCGAGGAAAAACGACGAAGCAACAAATAAACACAATGTCTAATTTTCTTTATCAGTTAGTATATTTTGACGTTACTATTTTTGGACTATTTTTGACCGACTAATATTAAATTTATAGTTTATTTTAAGTATCAAATTATCACATTTGTTCATAGTGTTATGTCCATAGTGCGATTTGTTTTTCTGGATCATTTCTTATTATGTTTATTCAATTATTTTATTTGTACGTAATATTTATTTTTTCTTGTCAAATAATTTTAATAAAAACTGGGAAATATAAAAATGAAATTGTAAGAAAAAAGTTGCATTTTTTTGTCCTTAATTATTTAAAATCGAAATAAATAAGAAAATTATATTTTAGCAATTGGTCTCAATTTCTCTAAAAATACAATTCTGCAAAATCCATACACCACAGGATAGGAACAAAATGTGATTTATTTAACTCGTACATAACAATTAAGAAAAGTTGTAAAATTTCCATTTTTCTCTGTAGAAAAACCGTGAAAAATTATAATGACAAGCTTTCTTAGCTTAAGAATTATAATGACACAAATTGGTGTTATAAGAGTTTCGTATAATGAAAATGAGTTTTAACTATTAATTATTTTTTAAATGGAGTAAAGCGATGAGACTGTATTTATATCATAAAAACTATGAAAGAACATAAAGATCATGTCTAATTTTCACTAGTCTGAACCGACAAGAGTCGAAAAAGTACTAAAGATAACTTTCGGCAGTTGCCATTTAACAATTTGAATAATCTAGTAATCTACGTATTTAAAAGTCAAAGGAAAATAATTATGGTCATGTTGAGAAACTACTAGTTTTATACTTTTCTTATTTTTTACAATTTAAAAGAGGATTAAATAACAATCAGAATCAAAAGCGTAGTTAACAAAAACGCGCGCTTATAATTCTTATATAATATCAAATTTTAAGGATATTTAAATGCAAATTAGGAAGAAAAATGACTATTTGGTAATGAAATAGTTAAATTTGTTCAAGAGAACCAAATTTATCTATTTTATTATCGAATAATTATTTTTCTTTTCAATTTTCATTAAAATATCCTCTTATTTATATGATTACCAATTAAAGCCGGGATAAAAAAAGTTGAAAACTAACTTTTGTATCTCAAAAGCGCATGTTGAATCACATAACCCGCACATATTTCAACAGTTAGTAGTAAAAGAAAAAATTTTTGAGCTTAAAAATAAACGAATCAAGTATTTTTTTGTTATTTCATACATTGTATAAAAATTGCGTGGAATTCAAAATAGTTTATTAGAATGTTTTGTAAAATATTTAAATTAATATGAAAATGTCCAATCTCTTTTTCGAACACATTGCTTCACTTGGTATGTTGTACAACAATATGTTATAATCTACATATTTCATAATTAAATGAAACTGCGTGATGTAGTATTATTTCTACTTTCTTTAAGTTCTTTACCACAACCTAGATATCTTTGCTAATAGCCCCCCTGAAGATGTTGTAAATAAAGATACTGGCTATGTAAAATTGTTTACATGTCAAATATATTGTTTTAAGCATAATATTTAAAAACATTTAAATGAAACTACATAATGTAGTATTATTTCTACTTTCTTTAAGTTCTAAAGTAGAATAATACTACATCACGCAGTCTCATTTAATTGTAAATAATGAATTTCTTAAAAAATTAATCAGAAGTTACCACTTACAACAAATTATAGTAGTTTTAAAAAATATCCTGATCAAATACTTTCTTTGTTAAGAATAGTGCTCATAGTACTGCAACTCCGCTGAATTATATATTTAATCCCTCATGACGGACAGGTAAATTTCCAAAATGCTATAAAATGACCAACGTAACGTCTATTCACAAAACAAATGACTTAAATAACGTAGTTAATTATCATCCTGTATCAATTTTGTCTATTTTCAGTAAAGTTTCAAGTGCCTAATCATTTATTCCTAAAATTATTAGTTGTCATATTAAACCACATTTTACTCTCAACATGTCTTCTTACCAACAAAGTTTACGTCGATAAGTAACGTTGAGTACGTAATGGACGTCACAAATGCTTTAGATAAATGAAAGCAAATCGAGGCAATCTACACTGATTCCAGTAACGCCTTTGATAAAATAACCAAAGTCATTTTAATATGCAAATTGTAATGTTATAATACTCATGCTGACTTGGCAAGATGGATTCAATCATATTTCATATATATGTTCTCAAGTAGAGAACGTAAGTTAGAATCTGGCATACTACCGGGCTCTTACCGCGGTCCACTATTATTCGGAATTTTTATAAACGACTGAAGCAAGGAACTGTTACATGCCAAGCATTTTATGTTCTCAGACGACTTTAAAATTTTGAAATAATAGAAAACGATTTAAATATTGCTGGACTCTAAAAAGATCTCGACAAAGGTCAAAGAATAAAATGCACCTACATTTAAAAGTCAGTACGTTATCGACAATTTAAAACTTTTTCAATATAGTGGCGTTAAGGATCTAGTAATAATTGTATATGATAAGTTAAAATTTGAAAATACGTGGACCACGTTACTACCAAAATTACAAATGTTCAAAATTTACTTTTTCTTTACTTCTACGTAGTCAGCTCGAATAAGGGTGTGCAGTATGGACCCAATTTTTAAGAAGTACTTCGAACGGATTGAAAGGCTTCAAAACATATTTTTGCGTCACGTCATCTCCAAAACTGGGTTAAGTAAAGAATCGCTCACTCACGAAAAGCGTTTTTTACATTTTAAATTAAACACTTTAGTTCAAAGAAGAAAATGTACTGACAAGCTTGTCCTTAATTCCAATTGCTGTCAATTGGAATTGAGTTCACTTTTCAGCACTTTCAGATTAATATTTCGCGTAAAAACACTAGACCGCATATATATCACCCCTTTGTATCAGTGTCGGACAAATTTAGGATTGTGTGCTCCAGTAAATAGAACAAACCATACCCTAAATGAAATTCCTTCAATTTTTTATTTATTTGGGTCCTCATTTTCATCATTTAAGAATATACTTATGGAGAATGACTAAAAGAGATAACTTCTACTTAGAACAGAGTGATGCTTAGTGTATTATTATGGTAACATTTACAATAAATCAAATTAATCCATTTATAAATTTCAACTGTTTTGTTCTAAATTAATTTGACACTATGTTTTATTTATTAATTCCAATATTGATCGTTGACTTAATTCACTATAATTCAAAATTTGGTTGCAAATTTTATTGACCACTGTTGATTATTTCTTGAACATATTGAAATTTTTCTTATTTGGAATAATATTATATACGGTTTGGCATTGTCCCAAAAAATTATGTATGTATATATATATATATATATATATATATATATATATATACATATACATACATGTACATACATATAAATAAAATAAAATATGATTCTATACCAATTTTTGTCTATGAATAATGTAGACTAAAAGAAAAGATTGTATTTTATCTCGGAAACTAATTAATGAAACGACGTAGGTTTCATTAATTTGGAAAAAATTAATGGAAATATATTCGTTTAAAAATTATTTATGTTCTTTTAGGTCCATTATTATTACATGAAAAAGTTCATGTAAAATCATGTATTTAATTTAGTTCATGTATTTAATATTAAAAATTATTCTTCCTTTTATTTGGTCTGATGCGGAATATTGCTCAGGTTTAATTATTTTGATGGAAAAAAACCTAAAAAATTGTGGATTTTGCTGCTTAATTACGAAAATGAAATGTTGACAGGCTTTACCGAAAAATGAAAATTTATAACGTTCATCGCCAAGGTGTTTTATAGCATTGCAATATTTACTATTCAACAATTTTGTGTTATTCAACCCGTTATCGACGGCGTTTAGTTTTGATGACTATTCTCGGTTAAAATATCTATTGCCTAAGTAATGAATATATTTCGTATGTTTTATACAAATTACGCATCATTTAATTTTTAATAATAATGTGAATGCAGTCAGATGCATCAACTTTCCTTCATCAAATGTCTTCTTAAATTTTTTGTAACAGTAGTAGTATTTTTTAAATTCACTTAAGTTGGGAAATATGTTAGTACAAGAGTTCAAACTGAGCCTCATAACAAACTATAGCAACAAATTTATGTCAAGAGTTCTATTCTACTTTAATATACCCTGGAGAAGGCTTCAGTCTTCTATGTTTACTGCTAATTATATACACGAATATATTATGTTAAGGATATTGCCTTATGAAATAGATGAAACGATTCATTTTCTTTATATGTTTTATTTTTAATGGCCAAAAATTGGAAGGTTTTTATAATAAATTCTCCAAAATTTTAGTTAATAATTAAGTGTATATATACGTCTTGCCACTGATGAAAGCTTTTTAATTATTTTCAAGGAATGTCTTTAAACATTTTTTTTTGCAGAAACACGCTAATAATTATTCTACAGAAATATGAATTTTGTCTCAGTTTCTATTTGAAACCAATGGAAGGCTTTAATATATTTTAAATATTAATTTATGCTATAACTATGAAAGACGTAAGTCACGATTATCCAGTCGAATACTCTATGCATAGGTCGCGTTAATATATATTTTAATATTTTACATATGTATATATATATATATATATATATTACATACAAGATAAAATTAATTAAAAATAGGTAGCCCTAATTCAGCGTATTTATTAATTCACAAACGGTTGCCCATTCATACGGCTACTTTTTAATAAATATACTTTCACTTTTAAATTAATTGAAAAAAAGGTAAAAAGTTATATAATTACTTTACTGTAATCTACTTCAGAGGCATCTCTCAGTTTGTTTTTCTATTCAATTTCTGGCCTCACGGCCGTGTGCAGCGGGTAAAAAATGGTTAACTTGTAGTTACCAATTGGTTAATTTGTAAATTTTAATATCTGCTTCTCCCGCCTTCCCCATTTTGTAATACCGCGCTGCTTTCTTTAGATTTCAAGTTAAAAAATATAAAATGAATACCTTATTGCCATTAATAATTGCCAATCCATTCGTCCATTTCACCATTTTCCAAGAAATAGGAAATTGAGTGCCAACAATATTTTTTCATTTAATTAAAACCCATATATTGTTTGAAAGCATAACCTCTTTGAATATGGTTTACTGCTTTCGTATCGAATTTATGATGTATACATATAGTTCCATTCACAAATGTACTTTATGAGTTTTCGATACAACAAATTCTGCACATATATCTTTTGTAATTTTCTTGTTAAGTATGGAATCTAAAAATTTGAGCTAATGAAAATATATTACCAGACTATAAAATTATTATTTAAATTACTTTTTTGGAATTTATGTGAAAAAACAAGTTTTTAATTCTATCATTCTCTTATTTTATTATTATGGTACCATACACCAGAAATAAACAAAAAAAATAATTTTATTAGTCAGCCCTTACCTGTGGAAACTATGGTTGCAATCGATTTGGACAGTTTTTTATCAAGTTTGTATTTACCCTCCAATATAGGTACCTCATCATCTTATTAGTAACTAGCAAGATGATACAGCAATGCTGAGAATGACTGTGCGATACAAGATAATAGCTCATTCTCTTAAGACAAAACTCATACTATTCGTCGGTCAGTACTCATTATAGAAGCGAGTCTTTGTTGGTATTGGTACAAAACCACCATATTTTGCCTTGTAATTAATCCAGCTTGCTACTATTTTATGGTTATTATATATACTTTCACTTGCCTATAAAATATTCATTCTCTTGGCTTACTTTGCATCTAGTGATTTATAATACAGTTCTCACTAGAAATTGCCACCGTCGGGCTCCATTATATTTCTGAGTGAATAATTTGTGCAAACGGTTAAAATTTTCTTAATTTGATTGGACTAATTATTAATATTATTATGGTATAAATTAATTGAGAGTAAGAAATACAATAATTTATATGCAATAACCAACAATTCATTTTAATAGATTTTATTATAACTTTTTAATGAACTTTTGGGTGCAACGTAAAACTTATCTCAATTTAATGAATTTCCATATTTTTTCACAGGTATGATATTAAGAATACAACATACAGCTCCAATATTTCTTTTCGCAGGTATAATATTACGAAGTTAACTTCTTTTTAAAGTATAAATCTTTAATGTAAATTGCCCATTTTTATGTACTTCTTTAATTTAAAAAATTAAATTTTTTGTTACGTGCTCTCTATACATATATTTCTTACTTCTTTGTCATATTTCTAAAACTGTAAAATCATGACCCGTATCTGAATTTACGTGATAATAATATGGAAAATAGAGTATATTTCTTCTAAACACTCAGAATCCAAAAGCTACAAAATATAAAAAGACAGATCAAGAGAGTCGTATTGCCAATGTACATATTTCATACTGAGTAAAAATGTTTTAAAAATTTTATGATGCAATTTTTATTATTGGGTATATAGCATGAAAAATTAATCAAGATCATGTGCTCAATGAATAAAGATAAAAATATTTGTAATGTATTGCTACTTATTGTGTATGGGAATATATGGTTACGATTCTTTAATTAAAACTTTTTTACCTATCTATATAACTCTTGTATTTAGTTTGGGTATATTTTGTATAATATAATAAAAAAAAATTTTGTTGGTACAAAATAGTTCAAAAATGCATTAGTATATTTGTTGAATATTAAAAAATGTAAGTACAGGTTGCCTCAATAAAAAAATCAGGTGCCCTCGGCTACGGATATTGTATATTATTTAGGGGAATCAGTCAGCCCGAATCAAAAACGAAGTCCAAGGTTTTCTGCAAAATGCAGAGTGTTTGCACTGGCAGTTCTGCCGGTTAAACGAATATCCTTAATTTAAGCAACCGAAGTGGAACGGTACACATTATTAATTGTGTAAGGAATTTCTGTATGCTAACAAGACTTTGAGCTATTTTGTACGTCTTTAACTTTTGACATATTCCAAAATATTATGTACTTAAATGAATGAATTCATTTTAGTACAGAATACTTTCTTATTTTATTTAACTCGTACCATTATTGGTTTTTATTGTTACACCGCGCGTATAAATTTTTAATAAATGTGGTAAGATATTTCCCCAATATTTATGTTTTTACTGACTTTTATTTATGTTTTTTTGACTTTGTACTTGAATTTTGTGTTTTTCGATCATTATAGGGTTCAGTAGTCAAAGTAAGAACCCTTATGGTTTCGAAATATCCATTTGTGTATCAAAACTGTTCTACTAGTAGAATATAATGTTAGAGAGCTAAAATTTGGCATAATTATACATGTTTATAAAGCCAACAAAGTGTCGAAATAACATGTCGTTCTTCAAGAAATCTTTTAGGGTACACCCATATATAAAGTGGAAATGATTTTTTTATTCTCATATTGCATGTTATAGTGTGTCATTAAATACGTTTTCCCATGATATTAGGGATATGTCAAGAAATTATTTTTTAATAAAGAGATCCTTTTATGAAATATTAAACTTTTAAAGCTTTTAGCGGACATTTTTGTTACAGTTGCGTGCCACTATACACTACCACCCAAATCGCTATTTCGGAATATCTAAAAAGTATTCACAATGGTTGTATGTATAATGAATTTAAAAAAAAAAATATGTCACTCGACCAGTTAGTTAACATATAGTTGGGATTATGAAAAGATCATAATTAAAATTACTTAAAGCGACTGCAAAAATAACTTATATTTTAACATATATATTTATTCATTAATTTCGTTATATTTTGGTGTCTGAGTCATGTGGGATGAATAATCCATTTACACAAATTTGAATTGTTGTAAAAAGATCCAACTATGCGTACAATTTTGATAACAAATGGAGATTAATAAGGTCTAGATGGTGATACCTAATAATTAATAAGGTCTAGATGGTGATACCTAATAATTAATATTTCATTTTATAATATAAAAGTGAATTTAAAGAAACTTAAGTGAGAACAGCATACAGTTTCTCCGAATCCTTAAACGTTTACATATCACTAAGTGTGAGCAGAACAATCGTACTGTGAGTTCGACTCGTAAAGGTTTTTAGTTCAGTATATATCTACCTAAAATCTACTTCCTAAAATCATATACCTGAATTCTACTCTATCCTATATAAATTGTAAACCTAAAATCATATATTAAATCAACTACCTAAAATAATCAAAAACACTTTCGAGACACCGATACTTATTTCTTTCCAGCAATACCCCATACCGTAGAGGAAACTCTTCTCCTAATCTGAAATTTTCATTCAAATATTGTTTTGAATGTTAACTATTAGATATATACGGGTTAATATGCTATATTGCTACACCACATTTAATTTTTACGTCAAGTAGTTTTTGATAAAAGCGTTTCTGGAAAACGGGCAGACGGACAGGTCAGTAACCTTAGAAGGATTGAATTTTTTTTTTGAGATACTGAACTATTTTTATATTTTAAAATTTTATATTGAAAATTACAATTGAATTTGCATAAATTATCAGCAATAATTCTACTTCATATTCTACAAAAGAATGTAATCTATAAAGTAGCCATGTAACTGAAACAATTTTTATATTTACTCACAAATTTAGTCCAAGCAGAAAATTCAAAATATAAAATTTTTGGGTAATACTTGGCAATGCTTCTATATTACTTATAATTCAAGTGAAATACTAAATCCATATCCTTGATAATAAATTTAGATAAATTATTGTAAATTTAGATAAATTATACCATATAGCGCTGTGTACAGATATAACATATTAAAAGTAATTTTAAACATCTAATTTTAAATGTAACTTTGAAAACAGAACAGTTACTACTTGTTTGATTAATATTCGTTCCACTTTCCCTTAATTTATTGCACGGATAAAAGGATTGTCTCTTCCGGGACCTTTATTCATGATACCTGCAGGTTGCTACGAGTGAAATCCTAACGAGATCAGTTATTCATATTTACATTTTAAAAAGGATATGCAAATGTAATTTAATACCTGTAAATGTGAAAACTAAGGGCGCACGTTCAAAGTTGTAAGCCCTTTTCTGTTTATTTGGTAGATAATTTCATGTCGTGCCAAGTTCACAAAACGTGACAAGTCTCATTTCTATTGTAAGTCCCTTAAGAACGATTTAATTTTTTTAAATCTTTTAACAAATTATTATTCAGAACGTTATAAAGATAGATAATCATTTAATGTTTTAGGTGCACTTTCATAAGTGGCATTCTAGGATTACGTAAATATCTCAAAAAAAAATTTCACGTGAATACTAATTCCTATTTTTTAAAAAAATATTTCAAAACTTTCTCTTACAAATGTGTGTAAATGTTTTCCTATTTCCGCCTATTACTGATGCGTAATTATACTGATAAATCACGATGTATTTACAGTTGACATCTATGTTAGAGACGATTAAAATTTAGTTTAAGTTGATGTAAAAATCTCTCCAGAAATATACACGCTATGAGGACCATTCAATACTTTGTGGTTTCGACAGTATTAAATATGAATTTGTAAACGAGTCAGAAACGGTTCCCGCAAGGATACTCTGTGATTCAAGAAGAGAAACAGGGAATTTTAATATTCCATATTAAGTTTTGAATGTGAAACTACATAGGTGTAACAAAGGTAGTGGTACATTTAGCTGAACGTATTCCTCAAACTAAATACATTTGAAGCGTGTTTCTGTTGTAATCTCAATATATACAGCAATTATTTTTCAGAAACGGTTGTGAATTTTCATATAGTTTCTTAACATTTTCTATTCAGTTTGATTCAACGAGTCATCTGTGTGAATGTTAGTCACGTCTTTTGCTGGAATCTGCGTATTGATTTATTAAAATTTTTGTGTGTCTGAAAGTAACACTTTTAGTAAGTAATATCTAAATCAAATTTTTGTCTATTTTCAATAATATTTTTAGGGATTATCAAACGACGATATAATTTTTAATAAATAAACCGTATGATAAAACCACTTTGTCTAAATGTTAAATTCTAATTGTAGAAAATCTGGATTTTTTTAAGAACATAAATAACACGTTAATTTAATTATTTCACTAAATACATTTTTCAATAAAAAACGAAACTTTATGTAAACATTTATTTATGGTGAACTTTAACTTTTTTATTTTGAATTTTTACAATTTTTTTGTTGTTTATGCACGCCTTACATAATTAATGCTATTACATTTCGATTGCAACATGAAGAAGAAAAAACATGGCCACCAATTTAAAGTAATATTTATTTTTTTATTTCATCGTAATCTTTAAAATATGCTTAATTTACATTTCCCAAATACATATTTCTCTAAGAAATAGAGGTAAATTCTACGTTTACATACATATCTTAAGGAAATATGTTTATGTATACGCAAATTTTTTCGCTAACGAAAATACGATAAACCAGCATGCACGAATATTAACTTCAATCGAATTGTATTGGTAGCTATTTTATGATACGTGCAAATTCTTGCAAAGCTTAATTCGTTAATACGTGCAAAGGTTAATTCATTTCATCATTTATACTTTATTAAAAGTGTGTTAAATTTATGTAACGGGCTTCAGGATATACGTCCTTTTCCGAGATAAGGCGAGAAGTTCTGCCATGAAACCTCAACCTATAGTTTCTTTTATTCATTTACGTTCAGAGTCATTCCTTTGTAACATTTATAAACTACATTTGTATTTTCACAGCTCCAAAATAACAAATTATTTTATAATATTTTGGTGAACGAAAACAAATGTGGCATTTTTTGTAAATGTTTAACTATTGATTTTAGATTATTATTCTAAAAAAAAATTTCATAACATTTTTTTCTTTTATTTATAGGAATAATAAATGTAAAATTTTGTTCATCGGTTATTTAGAATCATGTAAATAAATAAATGTATTTTAATAAAATTTTGTATAAATTGCGGGTATATCGAATTATCACTAGGAATACCTTTTAATTTCAACTGGAATCTAAACGGAAGTTACATAAATATTTTCTGCATATCCACGGTTAAAGAATATGAAATGTTTTTGGCCTAAAAATGAGTGGTACATTACACCTGGACATTTATGAAAAGAAAATCAAAGATACATTTGGTCGGCTGTGTGCATTTGTGTTCGCATTAGTTGCGATGTTCCGGCCTATACTCGTACCTCCTAATGATACTCATATATCGATATAATTTCCATTGATTAACTGGAATTCATTATCATGACTTTATATTTGTGTACGCTTTATTTTTATGTAAAATATTCATTAACAGATTAGTCTCTAAACAACGAGGCTGTTGGGTAAATAAGTGCTGTATATATTTATCGTAAATTTTGTAGAAATTCGTTATTCACAATTAAATGAAATTACGGGATGTAGTATTATTTCTACTTTATGTAAATTATTTACCACGACCTAGGTTTTTGTTGTATTACTGCATATTCAGTTAGATCACTTTTAGACGTTGTAATACAACGGAACCTAGGTCGTGGTAAATAATTTAAATAAAGTGGTATATACTACAATACGTAGTTTAATTTAATTATGAATAAGTGCTTTTTAAAATAATTTTATACCACATTGCGTCGCTCTGTTTTCTTAAGAAATTATTTTTATACAAACAGAAAAGTTACCATGTAATTTTAATTAGTGTATTGTACTTAAAAGTTTTCATATTTAGTATTTTTATTAATGAAAATTAGCAAGATACTAAATTCTGGAAGATATATGTTACTACGCGTGCGGTATTTTTTTATAACTCAAGAACGCTCATTGATATTAGTCTGATAAGAACATTAAGAATAAGTCATTATTCTATATCAATGGAGATATGAAAGAATAAGAAGTTCTAAGCAGGCCAAATATCAGATATTTATACCGTTAGTGTAAAAAGGATTCCTTTATATCTGATCATTTTTAAATTTTTGTTGAGTTATATAAGAAACAAAACCACACTCGTCGAAACACCATGGATTGTGGATAAATTTATTATATCCGAACGTAATATGTTCATAGTGTACGGCCATATATCTGTTTGGTAATATTTAGCAGATCGCACATTTTTCCAAATTTATTTTAATTTTTTATTCTTTTGATATACAATTAATATAACTCTCCACTGAGGTTGTCAATGACATCACAGTTATGTTTTTGTTTGTAATAATTATGGTAATCACACCAAGTTTTAGTTTAAAAGTAAATCAAGCCACTGCGTAGCAAAGTAACCAGTAGATTACTTAATTAAATAAAAATTTTAATTTTTTTCTAAACTTCAAAGGGGAATGTCCGACTACTGTGAAACGTAGCATCGTATCGGAGATAGTTGTGCATCAATGAAACTTTGGTTATTTTATTTTATTCATATATGAAAATTAAAAAAAAAATCTAGCGTTCTTTTCACGGATAACTAAATATAGACGATTCGCCTAAGGAAAATAATTGACACACGGTCACATTATCATTAATATCTATAACTATGAGTGTTATGAAATACGCCAACTTCACTGAATAATGACTAAGACTTTTAAAATATCGAACTACTTAATTCGGAGAAAGTCATTGTGGAGATTATTATGACAGATGTAAGGAATATCAGAAAACATACACGATTTGTACAATAAAAATAAGTGAAATAAACAATAATGCATATTATTTTATTCGTTAAATACAGCACCACCAATAATATTTGGGAGATTTTTTCATGACTTTTTGGATAGTGTCTAAGCTATATACTATAGTTATGTACCATATTTGTGAAGTATAGGCTTGGTATAATAAAGACAACAATTTTTAACATTTATATTAAAAGGAATCTGTAGAACCAAATTGTAATATAGCAAAGTACAATTCCAAAGCAGCAAAACGTTTACAAATATTCATGACGCGAAATGTGGAAACTTACGTTTCTAGGAAAGTACTTAATTATTAATTAACCGAATTATATTTTATTATAACTTCGCCCATAGAGTTTAATGAGCATCATGTATGTTAAGTTATAATTAATAAATTTATTTATTATTAAATTAATTAGAAAGAGACTAAAGGTATAAATACGGGATAATAATTGCGAGGGGATATATTTCGAGATCACGGAATATAGTTTTCGTATAATTTAATCTTTGAAAACAGAAAATTGCACCCCATCTTTATTTTGGTTATTAAATCCAGACAAGAAATGACATCTACATAATTTTAAAAAATACCATAAATAAAAGCAACAATTTTGAGATTTGTTCCATGAGTGTACCAAAAAAAATAAACGATAATATTATTGGGTATTCCCCCGTCACATTAAATTTTGGGTACGCTAAGTTTAGATGATAGTGAATAAGTAAAGTTTTATTTGTTATTTCACTTGCTTAGAAGTGCGAAAGAAAAAATTGATATTTTGCATTCCCTGTATGCTAATATATGCAGATTGACAAACCGTGACCGTCGGTATTCCTCGAGCGTATTTGGTTGCCATTCGAGAATGTGTTGCGAGTCTCGCAAATCGTGTTCAGAATTTTTATCTCAGCCTGCGTGACCTTTATTGCATGTTAATACTTTTGTTTGTATTCGAATATATTTTACTTTTCACTTTCATATATTGGTACAGTGTATTGGAAAATAAATCCTCAGGATAACTTATGAGAAAATCGGCTCTCCAACCTTTTGAAATTGAGAAGTATTCGCAGAAGTAATTATTTCTATAAAAGTAAACCGTAAAGGATCAGCGATATAACTATGTAATCCATTATTCTTGAAGAATTTCTGAAAGATAAACTGTCAAAAGCAACATTTTTGTGACCTTCACAATGTTTTTCTAAAGGCGAAACCAAGGTGTCTATTGTGAAGTAAGTCTAAGTTTTTGTGATGTAAAAGTAAATGTTAAGGCAGCGAAAATGAGAGTGTAATTTGGATTCATAGAGTGCCATTTTTATAATTGTGTAAAATTTGAGTTTATGTCTCTTAACAACGAATTAGTGTTGTGGTGGAGCAAAAAACGATATAGAATTTGCTTAATTGGTGTACTGTTCTATCAATAATTAAAATTCACATTATGTGCATTATAATTAGGATAATAAATAAACGAGCAAATATAATAAAGTCTTTTTTTTTGGTACATATTAATATTGATAAGACAGGACACTTATATAATAACTTCAGCATACGTCGTTGAATCATAGAACATTTTCTCATAGACTACTTAAAATGGAAAGTTCAAATTTCAACTTTATACTTTAAATAGTCTATGAGACTATCATGGGAAGTGATGGCTCAATGAGATATACAAAAATACTTGAATTTTAATTTTGGTCTTGGTTAAGAGTTGACCACAATCAAACAATTTTAATCTATTTCCAAAATATCGTAAAAAATGTGAAAAGTTTTACGGGTCTGTAAATAAAGTGTAAATTAACTTAAGGTCGATTAAAATTATAACCGTTCGGTTTTTGGCCGTTAATATACGGAACCCTAAAAAAAGGATCAACCGATTTACTACGAAACAGACATAATTTCATACTCTTTTATTTATTTTGCAACTAGCCGTACAGATATTAAAAAATTGTTACCCTTAAAACATTATTATCTATGGTGATAAATAACCTTAATTGCCTTGGTAGAACTATCTAACGATTTTATAATTTTTCTAAATGGTTTGAATTTTAAACCTTCAGGAGTTTCTTATATGTCGGTTGTGATTTTACCTTAACACGTGTTTGTGTCTTCTGAAATATAAATTAAATCTTTACACTTTTAGGCTTTCTTACAAGATTAAATGCTTAAACTGGCAATTTAAATTATTTAAACTATCAAATATTAAGTGAACATCGACCACGGTAATTTGCTTTTTAATTGCACGAACCTTTAAATTTTGATGAAAAATTAAATACGTGTATCTTCCAAAATGCTTATTTGTGATGCCTATAGGCCGCAGACCACTACTTAAGAAAACCTAGTAATTATTTTTCATGCTAATATTTTAGAATGTTGATCAAATTAAAAGTTAACGTAATGTAGGGATAAATGGAAAAAGACAGGATATGTTTATATTTAACTTACAGATTAACTTACTTAAATTTCATAATACGAAGAAAAAACATTACATTTTTTGTTTCATGAAACTGGAAAGTTTATCTGATTTCAAGTCCATCGATTTATATGCCGATTAAATAGATTCATGTGGGCCTTCATTTAAAAAATATATATAAAAATAAATTTAAAAATAATTGTCTTATTTTGGAAGTAGGTAAATTAAAAATGTATAAAATATTAAATTGCATGTATAAACGATAAAAATTGTTGATAATAATAATACCTGATTCTTGAGCAATTTTTGAAAACTTACTTCTGTAAGCGGTTGCGATCACAAAAATATTTTATTTTCCATTACGTCATGATTCTAAACTCAGTTGCAAAGTTAATTTTCAAGTTGTGTTATAAATCACTACGTCGTTTTAAAGTTGATACAGAGTTAGAATGTTATACAAGCTATAAGAGTAAACAAGGGAATACTAGTTTTTTCTAAAAGACGCTATAGAGTATAAGTTTGTAAAGGCGTAAGAAGGAAAAGTTCCGTAGTTAAGCCCCTCAATAAAAAAGAAATTATCAACGAAACTTGGTTTTATTTAAACAGTGTCTTTTGCGTAAAGTTGCTTAGAATTTCTACCATTAAACAGAATCTGGAAAAACAAGATTTTGTTGTTCTATTCATTAAGCGTCCCGAATAAATATTGTAGAAAATTTTCTCATTTTTTCAACTTTTTTATTACGTAATTATTTCTTTCTAACTCTGTATACTAAGAACTATCGAAACTAAGATATTTCCATTGATTCACTTAGCATTCTAATAGCTGGGAAGTTCAACTATTTTTATCCTTTTGAATCGACTAATGATATTTTGGATATTCAAGTGTCTAGACACTTTTAGGTTCATGTGATGTTGGAAACTCTCTTAGTGAGAACCAGCAAAAATATTCTGATAATATTCTCTACCATCCCAATCTCAATATTTCAATGGAGGTCACAGAAATGATTGTACCAAGCCGCGTTAAGAACACATTTAAATATTGTATTTTAAAGTCTTTTTTTCACTTAGATATTATAATTATTGGCGCAACCCTATAGCTGTATTCCATAACCCAAAAGTGGATGTAGAGCTTACTTATGTAATATAAGCTTGTCGTTTATTTATAGCTCAGAGTTATGGTCAAGTAACATACATTTTTCAGAACTTGATGTTGAGTTCACTGCCTTTCTTCTTAACATGTTTTTTCTATCCAAGTTTGGCATCAAAAGTCAACAAAGATATTTAGTTGTGTTGGAATATAGTAATTAAGTGCCATTAATGAAGATTACGTGTCGATTTGAATTTCATGTTGAGAGCAGATTGTACTTTTCTAGTTGAAACTGCCACAGATTCCCCCATTACCGTTATTGTTTTATTATGAGGTAAAGTGGCTTTGTACTATATAAAGTTATTGGAACAAATATTAATGTAAAGCAAATATAAAACTGAGCCTAGGACCCTGCATTGAGGGACACAAGTCTTAATCAGTTCAAATTGTGAGTAAAAATCGTCATATGAATCCGCTAAATCGATTAGTCAGGTTTTGAAAATATTAATGTAAAGCAAATACAAAATTGAGCCTAGGACCCTACCTTGAAGGACATCAGTCTTAATCAGTTCCAACTGTGAGTAAAAATATTCATATTAATCTGAAAAATCGATTAGTCAAAGTTGAGAGAAATGATTAGAAAGAAGCGATTTAATTTATATAATAAACGTTCATGCCAAAATCTAACCTTTTAAATTGTCGAGTGGTTACTTTTGAAAACAAATTGATGAGAATGTATCAGATTCCTTTCATCAAGAATAACTTTGAGACGCTTTAAAATCAGTTTCTCAAATAGTAATATTCACAATCACTCACTCGCTCTAAGACATTGTTAATTTGATTGATGAAAGCACTAAGCGTCAGAGGAAAATATAAAAAACTTGATATTGTGATCGCTTAGATTTTTTCTTTGGTTTATTTCTGTAATAAGATATTTCTATAATAAAGGGAAAGAATAATAATTATTATATATAGAGCAAAATATGGTCATTAAATTGAATGGGTATGATTCCCCACAGTAATTTTCCTAGATTACTATGAACCAACTTTGATACATGTAGTTTAACGGTTTTATAAAGCAAGTAAACATGCATGCAAATATGTATTTGATGGTTTTTTAAAAGGGTCAATCAAGAAAAAAAATTAGGGCTTTATTATGTCCGTCGTAATAATCCAACTTTAATAATTAGCAAGAAAGGTATAAAATAACATACCTTACCGATCACAAAAGCTAGACAAGAGAAGCATCTGGCAATTTGAATTAGACTTTGGCTATTTTAGTGCATTTTTACGACGAGTGCGACGAATGGTATTAACATAGCAAAGCCGGCTTTCATTATTAAGCTACCTTATGGATGAGAAGTTCTTCCTGTACATACCTAGCAATAATGTTAATTAGCTGCACGTTTATCAAGAACATTCAGTATCTGTTAGCTCGAGATAGGTTTTGTATCCATATCGAAATACCAACAGACCTTTAGTATAAGTAAATGGAACTTTGACCAAAATTAAACTGCTCTACCATTTCGAATGCGTATCGTATGTATACCTTAAATCTCGATGCAAACTCCTGCGGTCAGGCAAGTAAAATTTATTTACTTCTCCATGTGGTGGAATAAACCATCGGAACTTATTTCGAAACTAGACAGACATAAGCAGTTTTCAATATATTATCGATATCGTCTATTACATAATGTTTACATTAAATACTATTTGCAGAGTACAAGAAAAGTATATTTAGTTTATTCTATAGCACTTTAAGACCATAAATACAAATCGTTTTAGATGATCAAATTTTCCATTAATGAAAGCCACTATGAAATATTTCCTTCCATCGTTAATTTCCTTATTACTTACATAAAAATTGAACTATCTCCATACCAAAATGTCATAAAGTCTTTGCACTAAAATTTTCTGCTAATTTCTTTAATAGAATTTTTACCATGATGTAATAGCCCCAAAAAAGGAAAAAATTAAATAAGCAAGAATTAACTTTGCAGGTAGAGATATGACAAATGCATTTCAAAACGAGTAAAAAGTTTATGTAATAATTATAAAATGTACAATAACATGCTAACCATTTTTGAAACAGAATTGTCATAGTAATTTTAAACGTAAATCAATAATTTGATAATTTCCTCGAAATCTAAATATTTTGAAAAGTCAGAACGTTTCGCAAGAAAATATAAGCTTTCCTATTGGGGGTACATGTCTATATTTACGCAGCTATTTCCTTTTATATCATACGGCAATAATTTCTTAAATGAAGGTAAATTTTAAAACAATGACGAAATCTAATTGTTTTTCGTAAACGTTATTATTCCAATTTGACAAAATATTTACACACAATCAGAAGGTTGTATTAAATGATTGAGAAAGAAAACGAGCAGAACGAAACAATATATTCGTTTCATGGGTACACGCTTATATATATAATAATATTTTTCAGAGCAGTACAATTCTACAGATTAATTATAATAACAGGTATGTAAAATACACTCATATATATATATATATATATATATATATATATATATATATATATATATATATATATATATATATGTATGCATATATATAGTGTAAAATTGATATTTCTGTAATAAAAATAAAAAAAATTGGTTGTAAAGAAAGAAAGAGTTTAGCTATGATATAAACTTGGTAAATATTGTTATTCAAAGAAATATAAAAGTTCTAGAAATGAGATAATAACGGAGGATACAAGGAAAAATGCTACGTGATGGAAATGAAAATAAGAATGGTAGTAGGTAAATCTAATATCAAGGCAATCGTTATAGTAAATAATCGAGCATTTTCATTCCTTTTATCATGAGAATTTACAAAAAAAATGAAAATGGAAATGAAAATTAAACAGATATATTTAAGTTGGGCATATGGTAGAAAAAAAACTATCTAAAAATAATGTATAATAAGGACAGATATTATAAATAGTAAGGTATGAAAAAACTTATATAAATTGTCTAATCGCAAGCTTTATTCGAGGAGAAGTAAGTATATATATATATATATATATATATATATATATATATATATATATATATATATATATATATATATATATATATATATTATATATATATATATATATATATATATATATATATATTACTTGAATTAATAATACAGTGATTTTCGCCGAGACATTTAATAAACGAAGATAAATAAATAGTACAGCTAATCACCGAATAGACTGTCACCGACTTTTTAGGATTTGTTAATCCGGATTTCAGTGTAAGAAAACCATCCGAAGTTTGAACAAAATATAATAGATTAGAACATATAATCATTAAGTTATTTGTAAATTTACTTTTTCTTACAATTCACAGCTCTTTTCAAGTAAAAAAATTATATCGCTCTTATTATTCTATTTAAAATTTTTTGAGTGCATTGTCCTCTCAATTAACCATTTATATATAATGTGAAAAAGTTTTGAAACTGCCTCAATTATGATAGCTGGTGATATCCAAATGACCATGAATAATTCGGAAATTACAACAATGGTATTTCTTTCTTTTAGTTGTGCATTAAATTATGTAGACTTTGACATTTTACTTAGTCGGATTAAAATTCTTAATAATTCTAACCACCTTGGATTGGCTTATATTATCGTCATAAGGTATGTGTTAAAACTTTCAATACTTGCTTTAATGCATTAATTTGGTGATGGTGTATTTCAGGCCAAGGTTCTTTCCTTGCTGATTTCCTCATTATTTATAAACCCTCTCCCAAAAATCTACGTTCTAATCAACGCTTATGTTCAATTTGTTTTGAAATATTAGTGTGCTTTTCTGCCTGATTGGTTGGTGAACTCAAAAAATAATTTTATCAGAAAACCCAACTAAATACCGCATTACGTGTTTTACGATTAGTAGTCTGACACTCCTTCCCAAAATTTTCCCGTTGAACATGTGGTACGTTCACGTACAGTTAAAGTTAAAGAGTACCGTTATGAAGAATAATAATTCATTCAATCATCATGGATAAATGCCTTCTAATAGAACAACATCTTAATTGGCAGTATTTTATAAACAATTGATTGGTCAGTTTTTAATAAGTACTAAATGCATTCGTTTTTAAAATAATATCGAATCCAAAGTAAAATCTAACTTTGTCGAACGCTTTTATTACCCTTACGTCGTAGCAAATAGTAACTGATAATACTAAAGATAGGTTGTGTACCATATTATCAAAAAACATGATCAAATTTCTGAGTTTAAGTCATTTAAGTCAGTTTAAGTGACACCGAAATATGTGAGGTCCTAATTTATACATTCTATATTTTCTCTATGATACATTGAATAATCCTTACAATTTATCTTCTCTCAATTCCAGATTCGACTCCTTTAAGTTTTGTGCTCATAGATTTCGAAGAGAAAAAAGAAAAAAATACATAATAACTTTTCTTAATCCATATTTCATGCGACTTCGTTAAAATACGGAGAGAGAAGAGTTATTAACAATTTTTTAAAGTTTTTTTCTTTTTCCTCTTAGAACTCTGTGAGCATAAAATTTACTAAAACGCTAATAGATGGCGATGACAGCCAAATAGTTTCCGTTGGTTTTGATATTTTCGTGCAGAATGAATATAAATGAAATATTAACCTATTTTTTTTAACCGACTGAAATTAAACCAAATCTAAACAAATAAATTACTGAAAACCGCAACCAAATGGGTTCAACCGTTATTGAGAATAGAGTGCACAACGTAGGGGCGCAAAAACAAACCAACAAAGAGACAAAAATTATAAAAACGGTTGTTTCGGCTTAATAGCATATCTTTATTAGGTAGCACTTAGTTTTATTTAAAATTATTTAATGTACAGACTCAGTTTTTTATGATTTTACTAAATGTATAAATTCTTATATTCTAATGAATCACTGACGTTCCAAAATATAAAGTTCTACACTTCTGACATTTTGGCTGATTAAAAAAAACCCACATAACAATAGGTTATCTAAATATAATACGGTAACTAAATACCCATGAAAGTTTTTAATTTTATTACACATTTATTAACAATTGGGGTTAAAAGACTTTTCACATAAAGTTATTCATCTTTGTTAGCTTCTAATAAGTAAATTTGGGAATGTCTCTACAGAATGTCTTTTGGAAACTTCATGTTATGATTTTTAAAATTTAACAAGATCCTTATTACAGATTTTGAAAGAAAAAATTGCATCATCGAGCAAAGAAATATCAAGAAAGAGACAAGCTTTTGGATTATGCTGTTAAAGAAGACGTTATCTAATTTAATAAAAAACAGATAGCCAAAAATAAATTATTGATTATTAGTTTTAGCTACTCTCACCGTACCTACAAAACGGCGCCGGTTACACTCCGTAAGAGGAAGACGATTCCAAATCTTTAAACATGACAATGACAAATAATAGTCAGCACGTAGTAAACATTGGCTACAGCACACGCATAGCTACTCTTCGTATCGAGTAGTGGAACCATGACCTTGCGTAGCACCTTCGACGGTGAAGTGGGAAGCCTATAGCCCACGTATTGTAACACCTAGATCCGAGCCTCTAAACAACCACCCACCGCGGCGTGCGAAGAGCTCCTTCTGTGTATTCTACAGCAATCGAAAGCAAACTGTGAAACGCGCCAGCGGTGGGATCCTTTTTGTTGAACTCGCGGTTCAGGGCGCGGGGTTTTGGGAGTATGCAATGTCTCGCTCAGCGATTGTTCAACTCTATCGCAGCGCGCTTTCTAGGCTTTTGTGTGTCGTCCTCTCTTCCTTGGTATCGTGTTGGTTTTTACTCACGACTGAACGGAGAATGTATATGCGTTTACGGTAAGAGGTTGTTTGTTTGTTTGTATGTGTGTGAAATTCAATGTTCCCATTTATCTCTAAAACCGTTTGACTAATTTAGATACCTACGGTTTTCTGTAAAATGTTTGTGATTATTTGATAATTACAAACAGATAGTTGTTATGATGATTACTCACTAGGGAGTGCCACAAAAAACATTTTGTTGCAAACGAATTTTGCCATTTATTTCACAAATCGATCAGATTTCGAAACGGATTTCTGAAAAATACTTGGGATTAATCGGCTATAGTTCTTAGATAGGCGTTATAATTATTACTCACCAAGGAGCGCCGCAATAAACATTTGGTTGCAAATGAATGTTCTCATTTATCTCCAAAATAATTTGAACAATATACACACTAGACTAACGGGCGATGGTTCACAGATAGGTATTATGGTGTTAGTCATCGCAAGGGGACACTGCAACATTTTGTTGCAAACGGATGTTCTCATCTGTCTCTAAAATCGTTTGGCGGATCTAGGTACGGTTCTCGGTAAAAGGTTTTTGATTTAACGGCGAAGGTTATCAGTTAGGTGTTATGTTGTTAGCTTATCAGGGGGCGCTAAAATAAACATTTTTTATTGATCTAGATTAACTACTTTGTGAACTTTCTTCGGCTTCGTCAATGCGTGATCAATGTAACGTTTCTCAAGCGCTCTAATTCTTCAATTGCTAAACTATTATGTGGATTGCTGAAGAGTTTGCTTTGACTTAGATCAGTTATTAATATACCCTCTAAATATCATACTTTACTAAAATCTACATAAATTTGCCCTTTGGTGAATGTCTTTTTAGAAGCTTATTTATTAAGACTAATAATAAAAAGCAAAATTAATTTTAAAAAAAAACCACAACGGGTGTAGTCATTGTAATTGAAAAACCATTAAATAATTTTTCTGAAAACCCCCCGATTAAAAGAAAGTAAAAAACTATTTATTTAATTACAAACCTAAGATAATTCATCGGGGCTGCAATACCCTTACCATGCCTAACATTTTGCAATTTTATCAGTTTGTGTATAATTACTATTATCTTAGTGGCGCAAATAGTACTAGTATAGTAATAGTAGTCTACGCTGCTACAATGTAATTGCTACGGAAAGGAATTGAAGGGAAAGGGTTTGGAAATAACAATTATTACTCTAAATTTTTGGACGTGATGAATATAAGGATAATATTTACATTATCCGTATTTACGACCAGCGTTTATTTTGTTACAGAAGTATAATTTTCTAACCCAAAAAATGTATTATTTACCCAATACAATTATTACAATAGTAACTAACTTTTAATAGAAACTTACTTTAAAACTCTATTTCTATATAATATGCACAAATAATAAATATTTTAATTTTACATTCTTACAATAACTTTAATGTCTTATTCTATTACGGCCATTAACTTATTTTATCTAGGAACTTTGTTTTACATTCCCTTTATTACTAGTTAAATGCCAAACTTTTAATTATTATCATGAGAACGTTCTTTCTTCAAGAAAAAGTACACGAGGTAGGTGTGTTCTCCTATTAAAAACTCACTACCCTCGCAAGGAGTCTATTTTCGTAAGAGATTTACACGTATACGAATATATTTCATTAAGGAATTTTTCCCGGCATAAAGAAATTTATATATTTTTTCATGTGTGCACATATTCTGTTATTAGTTTTCTTTCCTAACGAAATATATTAATTTCCTTTAGCATACGTTTTTGGTTTTAGAAAATAAATGTCTATAAATATAATGTATAATGATAAAAACCGGAATATTAATGTGAAATAAAAAAATTAACTTTTTTCAATTGAGTAAGAAACGAACTTGAAAGTATAAGATAAAATGATAAAAATACAAGCAATAATTCGAAATTTTGCAGTAAATTATTGTCTCCGAACCAGTTTCCGTGTCAGAGATTCCTGGATTTGGTGCCAAGTTAAATGTTGTGTTTCTGTATCTGTGTGTAAATGTGCATGTATTTATCAGAGAGAGAGGGAGATCTAGATACTGGGCACCGAATCTGATGTAATAAAGTCAAAAGTTTTTCAAATGTTTATGCTGTGTTTGGATGGACGGACGCGTAGGTGAGATGGAGAGGCAGAGGCGTCGACACTTAACAAGTATTATTTTTGATTTAGCACCTGATTCGATTCTGAAATCTTTGAACTGAAATAATATTTTACAGATTTATTCATGTTTGGTAATATAATATGATCGAAAAATTTTCAGTGAAATTCCCAAATGTTTATAATTCTAAAATCTCTAGCGTAACAATAGTTACGCTAAAGATTTTTGAATAGTGAAAATAGTATAAACGGAAAATAAATTTTATCACAGAAATTTGAATTATTACTAGTATTTTTATTATTTCACAATTTTTGTGAGTTTTCATTGAATTTTAATTTGAATTTTGTTGAATATTTCGGTTTAAAAATAGATTTTTCCCTTTCTAATGCTCATATTACCCAGAATAACTGAAAATAGTTTAATATAATCTAAGCACTACCGCCCTAAGCCAAACAAAGAACTACCAAAAGAACATGCTCATTGACTGTCGATGTTTTTGTTTATACATACCTACTTATTTTATTACTTTATTTACTACACCAATATAAGTAAAATGAGTTCAAACTTGCTGCAATGAGGAAATCTCGTCAACATCTTTTAGCTTCATCATTAGACCCTGGTTACCACTCGTAATCAAAGGACTAACCAGATAAGTCAAACGAGTTCAAAATCAATAAACTTACCCTTCATTATTCAGGAAATCCTATCATCACCTGACCGCTCCATCAACAGACTCTAGCCATTACTTGTGAGTAAAAGATGCATGAATATATTTTAAACGTGCCAAAACTTAATGAAGTTTCTCGTTACCATTATAAGATACTGTCATAACCTGTCGGCTTGTGTAAATTCAGTTTCAAATTAAGATTTAATCAGAGTTTATTTTCTACCAAAAATTATTTAGTGTTATAAAATGCGCAAAGGTGATGAAATATTGAATTTTAATCGAATCAAATACAAGCGTTGTTAAACTAAATTTTTATCATTAGGAATTCTTTGTTCTTTTAATGTAATTTATAAAATACACATAACTCATTTTAAATGTTTGCTCTATATGTTTACTCTTATGTTGTTAGTAAATGTTGGAACATAATATAAATGCCGCATATAAGTCTATATTTTTTTTTAACTGAACCAATTTTCAAGAGTTTTAAAATAAAAAGTCTAGTTTGTCTTTTTATTCTAAGAAAATAATTTGTGGAGACTTAATTACAAAAATTTCAGATTTTAAATTCCATCTGAAATTTTTGTAATTAAGTCTCCACAAATAATTTTCTTTAATAGATACGTGATACAATGGGAATTCGGCAACTGGGAAGTATCAAATATATCATTCAAGTGGACTATGTTGGACTTGGTCATATAAAAATCTGCTATGGTAAATTTTAACGTGTAAATCAATTTTACGCAAATGGGAAACAAGTTATTAGAGAGTATATCTTTTGGATTTAGGACGTGCTGCAAATATTTGTCGAACATTTTTGATAGGTTTTTGAAGATTATTTTGATGTAAAATCCATTGGAGTTTCATAAGGAGTCAACAAAGAGAGCTACAACGCCAAGTAAAATTATCTAAGACAATTAATTTTTTAATTTGAATATTATGTGCGCGCATTTCACGTAGCAGCATTTATAAATCAGGGTTTAAAATAATTGAACATGACATACAAGCTAATAAGCAAACGTATTTAAACTGGAATATGATACGTCACTAAGCAGCGAAATGATATAGCAGTATATTACTTCTATTTTATCGGTAGTCAATCTTCATAAGTTTTAAGGTATTTTCAAGGTATTTTTAAATCGAATAATATGATTCGTAAATTATTTTGATAGAAGTTGGGATGTCTAATCATATCTAACATTTAATGTCAATAGATATTCTTTTGTATAAATGTCTCCTGATACGTAAACCTAACCGTGATATGTATATGCTATAAAACAATTCCTTTGTCGCGTCTATCTTTTGCATCTCAATGACTCTTGAACTTGAGTTTCATTAGTGAATAATACGGTCTACAGGAAAGATTTATCCACATAATTTATCAACATTTTATGAAAATTATCCGATCGGTGACGATGAATATCGATGAAATCCAAACAAAATAAAGCAAAATCCAAAAAAAGTCAGTAAGCTTGGCGTGCTTTGCTTAGATCATGAAAGATACATGGAACCAATATACATCAACATTGTTCTTCCTTAAAAGTTCTGGTCGGCCATCGTATATGTATATGATTATATAAAAACCATAATAACAATTTTGCTGTTTTCAGAAGTCACAAATTTTGTAGATTTAGTGCAAAATTGTGTTAATATCTATAAAACAAACTTTTGGAGTGATCTTCTTCAACTTATATATATTGATTTAATTTTTCTTTTATGTGATAATTTTCTAATAAGTACTTAAAAGTTATTAAGGTGTTTTGGTGCGAGATGTCATATACTATTAATCTCTGAATCGGTACAGCAATATTATTGCGAAGCCGGGACTAATAATTTTAACGTGGTGTATAAATAAAAAGTAGTTTGTGCAAAATCTTTATCTACCTGTGAAGTCACCATGAAAATTAACGCCAAATATATTCAATATTAGGATTGGTACTCCATATATGTAATTGAGGAATGAAAAAAAATCAGCATACATAGGCGATGATACCACATCATAGGATAGGTTTTAAAAATGAATTGGTGGTTCCAACAATTTTTTTTTATTTATGTCAGAAGGTGGTCAGATATGTACTTCTAAAATTTTATAAAATGTGTCCCTCACTCCTATTTCAACTAACGTGTGTAAAATTTTGAAGAAATTAAGTTGCAGAAATAAAAATTACTTTCAAATAAAATGGTTTGAATAAGATGTTTAGTAATTTTGGAGATATGGGATATTTTCCGTACCGACAATATCCCATAATAGTGGAAATAAGTTTGTTTTCAGAGTGTCTTTGAGAAACACAAAATTATAAGTATGATATTGTTTGGTGCTATGAAACCTTTCGTGAGTGGATCCAACTCGCACTTGACCGGTTTCTTATTTGTGCATCTATCAATTTATTTCAGTTATTAAGCGAAATATATATAAAGTTTAATTTTAAAAATGGCATTAAAATATGAAAGATAATTCAAATGTAAGTAAATTTGAAAAGAAAATATCTACCTAGCCGTGTAATGTGTTGTTAAAAAATTCTTTGAATAGACTACGTATGTATATTTTTAATAAAAACTTCAGTCAGTTAAATTGTTAACGTTTGCAACCATTTTTAGAATATATTACATTTTAATCACTATATAGTGCAAAACCGCTACTCTGTGTCTCTGTCTGGATGTCTGAGCGTGATAATATAAAAAAACTATATTTGAGCGTGATAATATAAAAATGATATACTCATTTACAATTTTATGGTTTGACTTTACGATCTATAATATATGCAGTGATACTCATCACAAATTTTGACAATATTATGACAAATTTTGGAATTTTGTGTTTTCTGTGTATATTATAAACTCTACTGCCATTTTATGAGCACTTTAAAAATCTTTCGCTTATATTTCAATTAATCTTTAAAAAAATATAGATTTTTTACGATAATTTTACGGGAAATTTAGCTTTATAGATTTAGCATCTCTAGCATGCCCCAAATACTTCTCGAGCTATTTGCGACATTTAGTACAGTTAAGAGTACGAATAATTAAATTATTTACGGGTGCAATGCCGGACCAATTGTCTTAGATAATTTATAAGGAGGCGTTACTCTCATTGGATATATATATATATATATATATATATATATATATATATATATATATATTATACGAGTACCTTCATAAGTCTTTACTTTATGTTGTTGATGATTATTTTTGGATGGTTAAACTCTTTAATCCTATTTGTTTTAGGGTCTAAATCAGTTTAAATAATATAATATGTGAAGTTGTACATTTTCATACTATTATACTATTATATTTATATACTACACACAAATAATTAGTTAACAAATAATTTTATACTGGTAATTTAGGTAAGTTCTTTCATTTCCAGTTTCCATATTTATTTATGAAACAACTTTAATGTGCAGTACATATTTATGTAAGAGTAACCCTTCTTGTAAACTACGAGAAACAGTTTTGAAATTTGACAGACAATACAGACAGGTATGACTTCCGGAAGAAGGATTTTTTCAATTGGTCCACCGATAGGATTTTTTAATTGATCCACGAAGCCATTTATTGGAGATATTTTCCTAGTGCTAGTATCCAGTAAATTCTGAAGTTTTGTTGTTTGGGGAGTACACGATTTTCATAAGAGGTATGTTTTGGAATAAAAACACTGAGCAAGCTTTCAAAACATAATACAAGGCAGTGAGCGAACAAGATGTTAAATCTATCAAGAAGATAATTAATGTATTTTTTTTATATATAGAGAGAAGATTACTTGAAATTGGTGTTGGCCGTAAATCTTCAATTATTTGAGACATAATTTCTATTCAAAAGTGTATTTCTACAGACTGAGGTTGAAAATATACCGGATGCGTAATTTTGAAGGCATTCTAACTTATTTAAATATACTCCACTAAAATCTAACTTATTTAAATATACTCCACTAAAGTTTATATACAAAAAACCTTATAAATTTTTCTAGATGTTTTCTTCAACTTACTTATGTACTCAAAGTAGCTCTATGTTTGTTTTAAGGATACTACGGTCTAATTTGAACAAATTTACAATAAACTCATTTTCATGGAAAGAGTGAGAATGTCGCATGACAAATCTTAGTTTTCTGAGAGGTTTCAATAACATCATTGTAAAATACTAGACGGCCATCCATAATAACACCGAAATACCGTATGAGCTATTGAACGCCATTATGTTTAACTAACAACTGTGCACCGTGTGATTGTAGGCAGGATTATGTTGAAAAGAAATTTAATTAATTGCCCACTCGAAGGTTGTGAATTATTGAATTTTATCGAAATTATACACGAACTTTACTTAACTCATTAGAATTTCTGTGTTCATTTAATCTAATTTGAAAGAACATACATAATTCTTTTCTTTTCAATTTATTTTATTTTAATATTTTCCCTAAATGTCATAGTATTTATTTTCTTCTTATTATGAGACTGAACAATATTAATAGTACGTTTATGTTTAGTTAATGTCTATATCAAAATTGTCTTGCACATGATTAATTAATAGATTACTGAATAAAATTTTATTCACTAATCTAATTTCACAAGTCAGATTTTTGAGGTGAATAATTTCTTTATTAATTTCTCATCTCGCCGTCTTGGTGATTCAAATGTAATGATTTCAAAATTTTACTTATGTTTCAAAACTACGCATAAAAAAACACGTATTACTTAGTCGTTGTTATTCAATTAAAGTCATTTTTGCAAATTTACTCCCAATTAACAGCATTTTCCTTGAATGTATATTGACTTTCAAAAGCAAGTGGAAATTAATATTTTTATTTTCAAGCTATTAAAAAGCTCATTACGAATTTAATCGCAAGAGAGAATTTTTAAATGTTAATATTATATTCATTACCTGCTTATAGTACAAAAGTAAAGATCCATAAAATTATTTTAATGTAGGCAGCCTTTGCATCAAGCCATTTAGATAAGAAAACTTAATTTGTAAACTCGTCTTTAGGGTCCAGTTAACTCTAAACTAAACGTCTTTTAATTTAAAGTAATTTCTTTTAAAATATTCGCTCAAAAATTTATTGGAATCTTTTCCTTTATAAATAGAATTTATGTGTAATATATACCTTAATTAGATTAATTTAATCCATTACAATAACTACTTTTGTAAAATGAAGAACTTTTAAATCAATTTTTCATCAAATAATAAACGACAGTTTAATTTTTAGGGTTCCACACCAAAATTGAAAAAAGGAAAATTGATGGAATCGCCCTATTGTCTTTATATCATATTGTCTTTATATTCTTGGAAACGTTTGGCAGATAAAATTTAAGACATAATGTACAAAAATTGAGTTTTCCTTCTGGGGTCAGTTTTAAGGAGAGATAGAGAGGATAAAGATTGGAAGTCGTTAAGATTGGAGCAAAACTAAAATTATTTAAGATTTCTTTGGTAATAGTGTATAAGGTATTAAAGAATTCTGTGTTTTGATGGTACTTTGTAAAAGACGCTGGATCAAATTCAAGACCGAGATTGGAAGTAAAGTGAATAAGATCTATAACATCTAATAACTAAGAACTGTAACATATGATTTTTAGAATGGCGCAAACAGAGGTAAACAAAAATGATTTTCCTATATCATCTGAATAAAATAAATAAGCTTATTAAAACATGAGTAAATAATATAATTAAAATTTTCAAAATAAATCCTTCTAAAATTTCTCTTAAATATTTTTCAAACGAAACCTGGAAAATGTACAAGTTTTGATAATTAGGTCTACATTGCCCAACTATTTCCAGCACAGTTTTTCTACCTTGTTACGAGCAATTTCAGTTTTAAGGTACGAATTTTAATCAGTCAGCAAAAAATAAGTTTTTATATAACTTCTTTAAAAAGGCAAACCGGCAAAAAGTTCTATTTCACTAGTGACTGAATTTGGGTTATGTTTAATTGAAAAATATATATCGCACCTAGTCTGTCTTCGAATATTAATAGTGACGTATTGAATTTCTATTTAAATAAATCATTTTGTATACTTCAAAATTTGACGTTTTTATGTATTGATTTTTACTGAAAACCGATGGTAATATTTACAATATTTTTATATGGACCTATTGCAAAAGTGATTTTCAATTTTGGATAGTTACAATGGCTGAATCATTTATTTTTACTTTAATTAAAGGCTAGTTTCCGTTACATAATATTTAACAAGAAATAGTTCACCCTTATTTTTAAGAAACTTGCGTTACGTACTAAATCAATTTCGACAAATCCATATAAATGTAGATGTATTGTATATTCGATTATAATTAGAAATAATAAGACAAAAAGTGTACGTTAATCAAAAATAAAAGAAAACAATGATCTTACATTACTTATTTTAATATGGATCGCATTATAATTTTTTTGTAGATATGATCGATGGCTTACTTCATGTCATTTTTATCGTTCATCCATATAATTACATTAAATTAGACTAACCAATATCCAAATTCATTAAAAACGCAATAAAAACAAAGCAGGAATGTATATTCTTAAAGAAAAATTGACATATTCAAACAGTAATCATATTAATTTGATTAAGTGTAATCATGGCTATTGAAATTGCAATGCAAGGGATCTTTCACGTAGATGGTGATAAATATACGTGAAACATGTTGTAGGTCCGCGATGATACATCTATTGAAGCTTAGGGTATTGTTGATCATAAGTGCACCTTCGGTCGCTTTTGCACTCAGCCATCTATTTCCGGCCTAACTTTTTGTGACATGGTTCCAAATATCCAATTTATTTAAATCTATATTTTATAAAGATTCGCTAGAAACAAATCCTCCGGGTGTGCATAAGACATATGAACTGCCATAATTTTAAGTCCAATATAACTGTAACCATAAGTAGAATAATATAAGAAATAATTCAATCAATCTCGGATAGTTTAATAAACTTGATATTATATTTTCTATGCATATAAATATATTAAGATTTCAGTTTATTGTTACTGCCTTGTCTCTAGATTGCGATATTAAAATAGCAAATAGCCAAATATATTTACTCAGGTATTATCTATATCGTATCAAATGAGAATGAAATTCAAGTAATTTTGTCAAGCTGTAAGGATTTATTTTATATAATTCTATTCTACATATTTACACATAAATTGGATCAAAATCTTTGATAAGTCCAAAATTCTCTCCCATGTATTTCTTTTTATTCATAATTTTAATACTGAATATTGTTATCATGTATATGTAGGCATTTACTAGTTAATTATATTTTGTATTCAAGCATAAATATAGCCCCATTATATACGTAAAAAAAGAACTTAAAAATTTAAAAACAGCAGAAAGGTCAAAAAGATCAGCCCAAAAACGAAAAGTCACAGGGCAGGAATAAAGAAAATTTTGGAAATTGTTTATAAAAAAAATCACATATTTGACAGTTCATAAACTTTCCTTCCAATAGATAACCAATGGATTGAAAAAATAATGACTAAAATATGTTAAGAATCGCAACCTGTTGCGCGTGTACAGAGGTACAAACGTATTTGAGCACGCTACATGCAGCAAATTTTTATTCATAATAAATATCTAAAAAATGTGGTTGACTTATTACTTAAACAAAATTATTTTATGCCTTGTACTTATTCCATAAATCTTATCCTTAATGATTAAATCAATAAGTTATTTAGAAAATTTTTTCTAGTTATTTTATATAAAATGTACTTGCATCGAAAAATCTGAATACTACAATAAAAATTAAAAATTACAATTACAAAAAACCTACTAAGTGCAAATGGAACTCCAACAACGGGGGTTCTTTATAAATTTAGTATTTCTTTTCAAATATTGTTATTCCTTTTTACAACGTCTTGTTACAAATGTCAGAAAAATAACTTAACTGTAACAAAAACTAAAAATCATTGAACTGATTTGTTGTGTGTGTGTGAGATTTTTTATGAGTATACTTTTTATACAAAATTATTTATTGCGTAGTATTTTGTGAAAAAGTTGCCTTATCAGATGTATTAATGAACATTTTTGATTCTATTTAAAAAACGTTTTCAATGGTATTCCATCATTAGAAAAAAAAGTAATAAAGGGAGGAAAGAAATTAAAAATATGTTTTTTAATTTTATTTTGGATAGACATTATATTTATGATACTATTTACAATTAATAACATTGTTTTTCACGATATGAATATGTTCCCTTGTATAAGGTATACTAAAAAGGCGTAGAAACTAAGAAATTTAGGATCGTAGCTATAGTTTTTTGGAAACTTGAAGTGAACTTCTTCAAGTTTACATCATAAGTCTCTTTTTTCTCGATTCACTTTGTACTCCACACGATATAAGAAAATTAAAAATATGATCGATTATTTGTATTACCCTTCTAAAATTGTTAATTACATTTTATATAATTACAAAACTATATATTTTTTAATAAGTGCGCTTTGTAATAATATGTCAAATTACCTCATTTTCTTTTTAGTTGCTTTATTACGATCAAACTATATTTTAACCAAGACCAAACCGAATCCACTAGTTAAAGCTTCATTGTGATTTTATTTTAACCATTCTTGCACGGCACATGAAAAAAGTATATTCTCACACTAACAGACAGAAATTAAAAGAAAAACGGGTTTTTGTATATTTTTGTTATATTCCCCAAAATATTGTCTTTCATAAATACCTTCAATGTACAGACAGGCCAATTTTACTAATTTTTTTTAAATTTTAATTTTATTTATACAAGCGAAACCAAATTTATACACCCTAATATTAAATTTGCCATGGAAAAAAAAATTGCAAATATTGACAACACATTCAAATTTTAAACAAATTGAAGAAAAAATGTTAAGATTAATTAAAAGCTTAGATCGAAAACGTACTTTACAAAAAAAAATTATTTGCGAAAGACAACCGATTACGATGTCAATTTTCGACTTAATGACATCTCAAGCAACTATTTCTCGCACCACTCCCTCAACAACTCAAGTGACATCTCAAGCAACTATTTCTCACACTTATTGGCGTGGACACACCATTTTCGCCACTATTTGTTCTGTACTAAAAACGGTTTTTTATTTTATTTTATGGTTCAAAACTAAACAGTAAGTCAATCTATATGCAGGATCAATATGAAATAATGTAGACCTCGGTCCCTCTAGTTTGTGAACTACTTATTTCCCAAGATGCCTCCGGATACTGTTTCAAATTTGTGAGAGGAAATATGATTATCAGTTGCTTAGAGAGGAGAGTGTAACTTCCTAATTGTTTTTATTTCTTTTACTTCCTTGCACGTTGGATTAAGTTTCTTTTATGTGGAGTTTCGAAGTAACGTGAGTATATAATTTATTTCATATGTAAAATTAAAAAATAATGCATATGTATATTAATATAAATATGTTTAATTGTTGTTACGTTTCATACCCATATATATGTATATAAATACAAAAATATTTAATTTTTACTGCTGAAGGTTTCCTTAAACTTTATAAATATGTGTAAATAAACTATTTACAACACGTCCGTCAGACAAGTGATCATGAAAAATACATGCATAAAGCTTCCGTACACCGTCAGTACCAAAAACGTCTCTAAAAATAAAATTGTTTTGTTATCATAAAACACCAAAAAATATGAAAATATGGTACTATTTATTTTAAAACTCTTTCCCATATCATTAGATTTGATAATTTCTATCGAGATTTGATACAGTAAAGATAATTTTTCCTGTAAATATTACATTGGGGGATAATGAGAACAAGCTAAATAGCCTTCACTGGATTACATCTTTGCGTTTAGAGAAATATATTCAAGGTGGTGCATATATTAATTACATCTCGGATAAACGTTAAATCGCTTTTACTCGGTGAGTGGTTGTAAAAAGCTTCAAAATATCAATTCGACAACAAGACGAGGATGTCTAATTGTTGAATTGAGTAAAATACCATTTTTAACATATCGGTGATGGATAAATATAACTTACTACATATTTAGCAGAGAAAATTGCCTTGACTTTAGGACCAGCCCAAACATTCTAATGTTTTACATATCAGCTATCGGCATATTAAACGTTTTCTAATATACATTGTAAAAACTCCTGTGAACCTCATTTATTCTATAATTTAATTATGTTTTCAAATATTGAATATATTTGGCGTTAATTTTGTAGAAATTCATTATTCACAATTAAATGAAACTACGTGATGTAGTATTATTTCTACTCTCTTTAATTTCTTTACCAAGTCCTAGGTTTCGTTGTATTACAACTTCTTCAGGTGGGATATTAGCAAAGATATCTTTGCTAATATCCCACCTGAGGATGTTGTAATACAACGAAACCTAGGTCGTGTTAAAGAAATTAAAGAAAGTAGAAATAATACTACATCACGTAGTTTCATTTAATTGTTAATTATGTTTCTTAAGTTTTGTCGTATTTATTTCATTTAGTTCCAATATTTGAAATAAAATTTTAAGTGCTTTAAATATTTCAAAAAATTTTGGCACATTTAGCAAATGACCCTAAACATGAAAAAATAAAAATGTAAAAAATATTGGAAAATAAATAAAAATTTCGAAAAATGCAACAAATTTTCCACAGCTAGTGAACATTTTATGTGAGCTGTTTCCAAATACGGTCGGGTAAAATATATTTAATTAAACTTTGCGATTAGCACATGTAAAACCATCTTTTATAATAATCATTAAAATTAACTTTTTTAATACAATTAAATGAAACTACGTGATGTAGTATTATTTCTACTTTATTTAAATCCTTTACCACGACTTAGGTTTTGTTATATTACATCCTCAGTTCTTTGCTAATTACCCACCTGAAGATATTGTAATACAACGAAATCTAGGTGGTGGTAAATAATTTAAATAAAGTAGAAATAATAATATATCACATAGTTTCATTTAATTCTGAACAAAGAATTTCTACAAAATTAATGGAAATATATTCAATATTGGAAAACATTTTTAACTAAATTCACTTTGTATTGAAACTTCAAATTGCCATATTTCTTTGTTTAATAATAGACTGCTACTTGTGATATACAAACAAATAAATAGGTTCACAAAAAAACAGACAGACTATTTTAATCAAAATTAATACAAACTGCTAGAATTATTTAGTAAGTTAAATAATAAAAAAAGTAAGTTAAATAATAATAATAAAGATTGTTCTGGTTTTATATTTCTATCCATTTCAATAGAATTTAAACTTACAATTTTTGAGCCATTTTTAAAAGTGTATTCGGCCGAAGATTTTAGAACCGTCTTTATATGACTGCTGTTAGTAATGAATATTTTAATCAACGAAAGGTTTCTAAAAGTTGGGGGAAAAATCATAGTACCCTTTATATATAGTTACGATAAGTCAAACATATAAAATATGAGCACAAGTCGATGACTATCAATAATTAGCCACATTTGTCTATTTTTACCATGACTATATTTGTTTTTTTTTGCTTTCTTTAAAATAATAATTAAGCGATATAATTTATTTATTCTTTTTTATATTTTATAATTTATTTATATATTTATGTTTAATTTATTCACGGTTAAATCAACGAACGTTTAGTTATTTATTTTGTGTATATGTCGAATATAAAATTGTAAGACCCAACATTATAACATAAAAGCACATAAAAATAACAATCTATGTCAGTTAGATATATATATTTTGGAATTTTTTTTTAGATTTCATTGTTATTTGTAAATATCCAGGATTTTATTTTGATGTAGAAATAAAAAAATAGATTATGTAACTGAAAAACCTTTGTTCTAAACGGATTAAAATAGAAAATCTGTTATTATTAGGAATATAAAACCACAGAATTATTTAAAAGATTTTTATGTCGTTTACAATATATTAATTAATTATTATAATGTACCTCTTTATCGTTATATTGGTTTAATTAAAAATATCCCGGAGCCCTTCGTTTCTTTCCCTTTGCATAAATCGCCATTGCGTATCCTAACATCATTATGCAAATGTTCTAAGTAAATATATATAAACCAAGTCCATCTTGATACCATAAACTCTATAAGAGTTAAAATTTCATATAACTCTTAATTACTCTCATGGGGTTTATTTAGCCTAATACGTTTTTAGAGCTTTGTAACTCCGCCATTTTTAAACTTAATGTAAAGGCGTTCCCATTAGCTGCTTAAATAACTCCTCTCAACTCGGTGCAGTCGCGGGGGTCGCTCCGTACCGTGAGGTTGTGCTAGAAGATCTCGTCTGGGGTTTATATTGACCCACGCTAGTGTTAGTGCCACTTTTTTTGACGAGTATTATCACTGTGTGTTTTTAAATGGGTAATAATGGTTCGAAACGTTGTGCTTTTTACTTATCCTTAACTACGTATTTTTTAGGTTATAAAGACGATAATGGCACATCGGTGGCTATTTGACCACAAAATTGCACAAAATTTATTAGAAGAGTAGGAAAAAAGCATAGACAATTCCGACGAAAACGAAGTTGAGGCTGAAGTGATTCAAAATGACCACGACTCAGAATCTCAAGAAAGTGCCGATGAAACGGACACGGAATGGAGTATTGATGATATTGAGCCAATGTCTAGTCATGTAAGAGAACGTAATCAATTTTACTTATCAAAAAATAAAAACACAATGTAGACAAAAGAGCTGCCGTGTGCCAGAGTTCAAGTTCGTAGTCATAATACATGAAGGAAACATTCCGACTTAAGGGAACAGCCAGAGCTATTAATACAATATCAGATGCATTCTCTTGACTGTTTTCAAAGGATAATATAAATTTAGTATTACACAACCCCAACGATTACATAAAATAAATTCGAAGAAATTTTCAACGCGGGCATGAATGTAAACTATAAAGAGCTTCTGGCTTACTTATGTTTGCTTTACACATCGAACAGATATTGATTTTTTTTCTAAATATCTGTCTTTCAACAGATTTTTTTTTATAATTTGGCTTTCACAATAAAAGTACTAGAACAGAAAGACAACTGACAACTGGCATCAGTAACGGAGTTCACTGATATGATGAATAATAATTTCAACTTAAATTATTCTGCGTCTTATAATGTCACTGTGGTTGAAAAATTACAAGCCACCAAGTATGGCATAAAGCATTACACCCTCGTCCGTTTGGAAACATTTTATTCATTGAAATTCAAAATTTGTGCTGGAGTACAACCCGAAGGTACCTATCCAATGGCTATTGATACAGGGAGTCTGATGGAGCGGGTGATTGAATTCATCTCGGATACTGGGCGAAATATCACTATGGACAATTCGTTTACTACCGTTCCTCTTGCGAATAAACTTTTTGCAATTTTTTTTAAAGGATCATCAGCTCACTATTTTTGAAACTATTTGTAAGAACACGCCAGAAATTCTACTTTTATTCCTGCCCAATGAAACCTGAGCTGAGCAATCCAGTTTATTTGATTTTCAGAAGACCTAACTTTTTGCTGTTATGTTCCAAAAAAATCCAATGCTGTACTGCTAATTTTGAATCATGAAAATGCTGTGGTCGAAAGTGTTATTATATGAATATTATTTTGTATTATAGCCGCACAATAGTGGGGTAGAAACTAACGACCAAATGTGTGCTAACTATAACGTTGGAAAGCGCACAAAAAGATGGCCAATGTTTATAATTTATCACCTTCTCGACGTTACAAGTATCAACGCTTGTGTCATTTATAAAAACAAAATTGACCAGAAAATATTGGGAAGGGAAAATATTGAGTTTCTCTAACACATTGCTGTTGATTTGACAACAGTACACTAACAAACTCAATCTACAATACCACAACTACCCCAGGTCATACAAAAACATATTAAGAGAAGTATTGGTTTTCAAGATGCTGGCTTTACGTTAAAAAACTGTAAAGGCTGTTAATCTACTAAATATAAATGATATCATATTTTTCCTAAGGTCGAAAGATAAAAAATAACATTTGTGTGGGCTAAATCCCAGCAGAACATCTATCATAATCACTACATCATGATATCTAATGCATGTACTGATTAAAAAGTTCCTAGATATTTTGATTGATCTCTTTATTAGTTTAACAAAAATGTTGATTATGGAGACTGTTACTCTTCAACACAACATTGGTAGTATCTATTTTTTATAATAAATATAATACAAAGCTATTAAGAGTTTTTTTTCTATTTTAGCTTAAAATTGAGGTTAGATATACACCACAAGCACTTTATTGACGCGAGTAACTAATGGTTAATCACATAAGCTACTTTGTGTGAAGCCTTGAAAAGCGAAGAAATAAAACTTTGCTAAAATTAGTAAGAAAATAGTTCAAAATTCGTCAGAATTAATGAAAATATATATTCTTGGTACTCAAGGACCATTAATATTAATCGAAATATAATATCTCCAAATAAGAATTTATTTATACTTTTTAATGTTTGAATTAATCTGCATACAAGAGTCATTCACTCTGGTTAATAATTGCAGCATTATTAACAAAAATAGAAAAAAATCATAAAATCTTAATTATATGTAACGGTCTACTATTCAGTAACAAATTTGTTTGGTATAAGTATCGTGTATTTTGATGTTTTAAGCAATCAGGCAAATTGGCATCTAAAAGACTATGTGTCAGCGAAATATTTGAAAATAAACGAAACTGATTTTGTCCAAATTTGAAAATAAAAATTCGTTTATCGTAAGTAAGTAAGTGGTTCGTTGTATATAAGTGGTTTGCAACCTTATTTGTTATACTTAATTTACAAAAGCCTTGAAGTATATAAAGGGCTTAAGTCATGATTTGTTATTTACAAAAGGGTAGATAGAGAAGCTTATAAAACATGAAAATAAATTCCGAGCCATCTTTTTTAAATAGTTTGGTTTTTAAGGCACCAGATGTTAAATTGTATATTTCTATATACGAAAGTAGAATTCAGTGCTTAGCAAGTCGTGAGATTGATAGCTGCAGCAGTTACACAATTTTCGTGAAAGGAATATGAGTAATTGGAAAAAAGAAGAAAAAATCAAATTTGAAAAGTAATTCGAAATGTGTTTTTCGAAATTATTTTACATGTTTAAATAAAAAGTGGAGAAACGGGTGTGATTATTGCACAGCACATGTAATGCGGACAGATTTTTAAAAAATTATAATTAATAATTATAAATTGACATGGAATTAAAAGTAACAAATTTCATCGACGCATGTGTCAATTACATAATAACCGGATGACAGAAATACAAAATGCGTATAGCTATCGCATAACTGAATCAACCATGACAAGCGCTATATCTGGACAATTATTTATGAATGGCTGAACGCAAACGTATGGAGCTAAACGCAGCGGGTGACTAAACGTAAACGCATAGAGTAGCTGCATGTAAACGTAGATAATCAGCCAGCCTCTTACTTACTTTAAGACCCACAAATTAAATAAATTACTTTAATTTGCAAGAATTTCATACAAAACTATAAAGTCGGACGATAACCCGAGTTGGTATCCCAGTTTAAGATACAGCAAGAAGGTTATCGATATGAAACTTATTCAGGCTTTCTAACTCCATCATGATCAAAGTAAATACGGCAGCCATGGTCGCACTTTGTTCCTTATATTGATATTTAAGGTCATATGTGCACATACGATTATGTTGATGATATCAGAAGTTGGCGTCGTCCAGTTTCTTACTGTTTAGTTAAATACTTTAGATTTATAAGAAAATTAATTGACATTAAATTCAATATCTTTTTACGAGCTTAATTTTATAAAACTTTAAATAAACAACCGCTTTTAAAATTGATCCTTAAATACTCACATTTATTTGCAGGTTTATTTACGTGAATAGTGAAAAATCTACATATATAATAAAATTACTGTTTACTTATTTAATATTGTAATTAAATATTATTATCTTTTTAGTAAACAAAATATTATTTTTCTATTAAATAAAGACGCAATTATCTGTTTCCGTAGTATATAATCCAGGACTTTATTGTCAGTATCGTTTGAATTATCAATAATATAATTCAGAATGTTAATAATATGTATAATTCAGAAACCTTGCGATTTTCTCTCAATTATTGGAAACATTTCATATTTATATAAATAAACAGATATATAAATAAATACACACACACGCACACACACACACCCACGCACACACACACACACACACACACACATATATATATATATATATATATATATATATATATATATATATATATGTGTGTGTGTGTGTGTGTACATATATATTCGCTCAGTACGTAATTTGGGCACGTTGGCATAAAAATTATATTCAATTTAATCAATTTATGAGCAATGAAGCGGAAAATAAATAGCCTTATAATTTTTAGTAACTTTTCAATTTATATAATATTCACTTTGGACGAAAATCCATGGGAGTGATATTAGATACAAAAAATACTAATTCGTAGAATTTGTAGCTCTTTATTAAACTGAAGTTTATAAAATAATTATGTTTTTGAATTTAATTTCAAAGTATACTTAAAGAGCAAACTTCAAAAGATACATTATAACTGAAAACTACATATACTCATAAAAGTGGATATTTTTTACATTAAAATTATACGTCTCTTTAAACATAGAAATTACTGACTAAATTATGTAAAAATTAGAAAAAGGCAAACACTTTTCAAACCTAAATTATCACGTAAATTCGTGTTTATTTTTTTCTTTCTATTTTGTTTATGGTGCCTTATTTTAGAAAAACTTTTTCATATTTTGCATTCAAAATTCCGACGTAAAATTAAATGTCAGAAGACAGAGCACAAGTTTTTCCATGAGCGCCATTCATGACAACCTTGTGAGATTTATTTTGAAAATTGTGCACGTTTTATTGTCAGAGACGCTTCATTAGGATGACCGCAAATTTTTCCTTTCTTTTTTTGATAGTTAAGAACAAGTTTTTCACCCGAATGTAGGAAAATTTTGTATTTACAAAGTTTCTTTGGAATAAACTGAAATTTAATGAAATGTTCTGCGCACAGAAATACGATAGCAATATTACTAAACATTTATCCAATGAATAAGTAAATAAGAAATGATTACTGAGGAAAACACTCTAATTTTATTTTTATAACTTTTTGATTGAATTTTTCAAAACTAAATGGACTATGTGATGTAGCATTACATCTACTTTATTTAAAGTCTTTGTCACGACCTAGGTTTCGTTGTATTACAACATCTTAAGGTGGGTAATTTGTAAAGATACTAAAATGCTGCTAATTTATTATTCTTCTGGAGCTACATTCACAAAGTAAATTGTCTCACATCTATGCTTTCAAACATACGCATATGAGTATATTTCTTCTTTAAGCGGCCTAGTTTTTCTCATATTAGATATTTTCAGCGTATAATATCTTAGTTATAACTTTAAGCCCAATGGCTGTAATATACTCGACAACTTCTATATTCTCATTCGTTAAAAATCAATGATATTATACATGAATCCAAATTCCAATAGGAAGCAATAGTACCTTAATACTGTATTTTATATCTTATTATTTTCTTTCTGTATAATAATTAGCATCGCAGTCATGTGTGGTATTTTTGCATGTAATGCTGTAATCTTGCTAACTGAGGAAACACATAACGCCGTTTGACAATCCTTCGAGTTTCATAATTTGAAGAATTCAACTCGCATATTTATTGAACGAGTCGATTTATTTGGTCCACTACGCTTGCCATTACTATGTAACCTAATATTTGTAATGATAGACAAATTTCTTCAAAAAGCAATATGTTGAATCTAATAGGTTGCAGGCACTTAAGCAGGAACAACAACATCATGTCTAAAATAATGAATTACCCTTTTGGATCAGAAAATTCATGTAATCTTTGAAAATAACTTATTACCCTACTAATGTGTACTAAATTAATTTGTACTTTTGATATTTAATTATAGAGCGCAGTTGTAAAGTTAAGTGTAGATATCAACTCAAAATATAACCGGCAAGACATTGCATGATGAACCGCAGTACCATCGACTAGACATAAATATGCAAACAAACCAAAAAAAAAAGCAAAGACCAACTTGACAAACTTTCCAAAGCGGTAGGTAAATCAAATAGTTATAAAAATACTTCAATCAGAAAGGTGAAGGTTTTCTTTGAAACTCATTGTAGTTATCCTTATTACCATTAAATTCTGAATGTCTTCAACTGACATGCCAAAATTACCAAAGAAATAAAAGAAAACCTAACAAGTTTGATCGAACACTGGGCCAAACAAATTTTAATTAATTTTTGACGCGAAAAAACTAGAAAAGCAGAACATGTCGATTGAATCTGAATTTAAATTTTATCTTTACCGTATATTATTCAATTACAAGTAAATAAACGGAAAATCGATTATGTCCTGGCTTGTCTTTATGAAAATCGATGAGAACAGTTTTCTTATAAATACTGGTTTGCATTTAAATATTTTCATAAAACCGGGCAAAAAAGTAAATGAAGGTTAATTTAAAGTTGAAATTCAGACTTGCTCGACAAAAATAAAGACAATAAAAAGACCCGAGAATAAAAACTGTAAAATCTGCATTTAGTACCAGCATGCTGAAAGCTAATTTAAGCAGAGTTCAAATAGATTTACTCGGGAATACTTACACAAATTGAATTTCTTTTAAAGTATTAAAAATGTATGGTATAAAGTAAAAGAAGATATAAATTTTTATTAAAACAACAGAATATATGTACTTAAAACAAATTGAATGAAACACGTTTTACAAAATATTATATTAATTTATAAAGTTCAATGAATTGAAAATTTACATTCGTGCCTTTGCAATATCGAATACATTTATATCAAATAAAATGGTTTTTAATTTACATTCATGAAGAATTTAAAATATTTGTACATCAACAATATTTAAATGAAACTACTGATTTCAATGCACTTTTTTACATATTTGACACTGAATATTTCTACATTACTACTATTGAAATACCTTGAAAATAAATTGAAAACCAATATTAATAAGTTATATATATATATATATATATATAAATGTATATATATAAATATATATATATAGGAATATATTCACGTACAATGATATTCGCTCCTGTGAAATGACGAAAAAAATTTAGATGATATTTGATACCTCATAACTTGTCATGGTAGTGAATACTGTCATTACAAGATTACAAATTAATTTAATTGCTAACGCAGCAGCTGCTAATATGCCGTAACTGAGAAAAATGGAAAATTTTACAAAACTCCCGTAAAAAATCGGATTATTTTAACAAAACACGTAGAAAGAGGCTGTGATCCTATAATAATTTAATTTTCTTAATGGTTAGTGGTTCAACCAATTTCGATAGCGTGACCTCGTTCACAACACAATTCAACAATTTTCCTCAACATAAGAAAGTGTTGAAGATAGTTCCATGAACTTGGCGACGTCATTTAAAACACAAAACAATTAAAAAAAACTAACAGGAATCCCTACTAAAAGAAGTTAAATAATGTTTTATCTACTGTTCTATCGGAATCAGAAAAATATCGAAATTTTATTGAAGAAGTTAGAAGGATATATAGAAGAAAAATATCAAAGAGGATGTAGTACTTTCGAAAATAAATTACTATTGGACAACGAACGAGAAATCTACAAGACTTATCTATTCGAAAGTAAAGTCTATTCGAAAGTAAATAAAACAAACCTTAAAGAGTTTAAGTGGTAATTCTACCGGTGCTCCTTTGCACTTTAGGCTAGTCATTGCCAATCAAGTGACATTTCACATATTATTCAAAGGAAAAGCAAGTGAAAGAACAGCAAGCCAACAAAATCGCATGTAATGAAATATGTACCTAGAATCAACAATACACGAAATACTTCTATCTAATATACGTTGTTGGTACTTTTCTTTCGTCATACCTCAACCCCTTCGAAAAAAAATCGCAGATTGTTTTTAAAGAAGAATGAACTCCATCAACTTTCGCCACTCTCATGCAATAATCTCTATGTAGATGCATAAATATTCCGTCTGTTGATGAAACTTTGATTATTATTGGAATAATAATGTAAAAAATAACTATTAACGATAAGCCTTTATAGTATAGCGTAAATTTTTAACATGGTGGCATCTATAGATATGAAATATAAAAAGTACAGATTCTGTGGATTAATTACAGGGGTAAATCGAGAAATAATAAAAAATAAACTTCAAGCGGATCGTAAAGAAAAAACTTATTAAACAATGATTCCGCGATATATATGAAAAATTTTTCTTAAGAGTCTGTTTTCGGAAAACGTATAAAAATTGCTGTCTCCACTCTTTTCAACAAGAGGATCGCTTATCAAAATTCTAAAAAAATTATAAACATTGGAAATTAAGTATAGATTATACCATAATTATCGAGATTACAATAAATCATTTAATTGTTCAGTTTATATGCGAAGAGCTAAGTGAAACTTTTCCCACTTAGCTCCCCGCTTACTCGAGCTGATAGGTCCTTAGGGTTGTCGGCGGCGGCATCTTGGCAGATGGGAAGAGAGAGGGCGACGAAGGTTTTTATAATTTCAGTGGCAGGCTGATGACATGATCGATTTTTATAACGACTTTATGGTTTTGACGTTATTACACAACTTCATTTACCTTGTAAAATTCTATAAACTATTCTACTTTACCGGAACATGCTATTTTGTGATTTTTTGGTAAAATGATACATCTGGAAGAAACTAATGAGAAAACAAAATGAAAATCAAAAACTATAAAAACACAAAATGAAAATAATACCTTGCATAAAATTAAGCGAAGTGAAAGATCTGTGGTAGGAGGAAGAAATATTTTCTTCCATTTTCATTGCTTATTGTGCCTAAACGGGAGATAGAATGTTACTAACATTCTATAAAGAAAAAAAGCCTGTTTGACTCGATCGAGAAAAAACTCAAGCTCCCATTAAGAAGTTCCGAACATACTTAAGTATATATAAAATTTGAAACATTTAATGATGCAGAGAGTTTTCATTAAACTATTCATAAATGTTAATATTACTATAGCCTTATTAACACCTTTCACAGGTATAAATTATTGCGCATTTCGCATAACTATATGCTTAAGACGATCGCAAGAGTTTTCTTATAATTCCCAATCGTATTCAATTAACCATGTATATTTGCGATTTTTACTTCAGAAGTTTCTACTCTGAGGTTCTGAGGTTTGGCTACTAACAATTCTAAAAAATATGAGAAAAAAAAAGTTTGTTTTTATTGTAACCAATTTTTGAGAATTGAAAATTGGCAGCGGCATACAGATATGTGTTTTTATAAAAGTTGCATTTTTTATTTTGATGTTCATAATCTTGAAAAGGATCGGAAAGATTTTGAATAAAACAAAATGTGATTCCCGGGATTGGTCGGCGTGGTGAAGCACTGAGGGTGACATTTATTCTGTGAAGCAGCAAAAGATATGAAAAAGAATAAAAATGTGTAGTAAAAAAATTTATAATTGTTTTAACAGAATTTTTTCTGTGAGTAATGAGTAAGCAGAGTGGAAAATATTGAAAAGTTATAAAATCTTATAATTTTATGATATATTTTACTCTACGAAATAAAGGCATGCAGAGATTACATATTCATTTCTTTCATAGGCATAACAATGTTTTATCTCTAATAAGCTGGATTAACTGTAAGACAAGAGCATTATAAACAATAAGGTTCTAATAAAACGTCCGAGAGTTTCAAAATCCTTACAGATTTACTAATATAATAGGAATAGTTAATCAAGGAGATATTACTCTACGTAATGCAGGTAGGTAGAGATTACATGTTCATTTCTTACATAGGCATAATAATGTTTAATTTCCAGTAAGCTAGATTTACTGTAAAACAAAAGCAAAATTCTTGCACATTTACTAATACAATAGGAATAGTTAATCAAGGAGATGGTTTTACAGTACTGAAGATAATGAGCAGTCAAAGATTATATACAATTAGGAGAATTATATAACTAGAAATAACACATTTTCCAGGAATATGTAATAGTGTATTTATTGCATTGCATGACATACTTTCGATTCAAAAAAAGATGAGCTGCTTACGAAATGTCAAATATCGTATTTTTGAGGCAGTGTTCTAAACTGAATGTAATTTACGGGATTATGGCATTCTTTGCAGAAAAAATGAAAGTTGTAATAAAATTAGGTGGTATTTTATTTTAAATAGCTACATTCATATAGAGAGAGGTACAATTTTTTCTAACTTTGTGTGCCTTATGAAAAAGAGCTTTTTTAATTTTTATACATAAGCACTTAGATTTTTCGATCTCGACTGTTTGGTAAATTTCCTTATTTAGGCAATAAATATGACTTATTTACGTTATCACGTTTCTCGTTTTTATCATTTATATTTTCAAGATTGTATCTTGTCTACTGTCATAAAATAAATATTTTGAGCTACTTTACGGAAAAAAGTAGCTGAAATAATGCAAAAAAAGAGACTATATTCTCATAAAATTAAATGATTGCATAATATTTCCAAGAAAGGTGACAAAATTAAAATATCAAAATGTTTAATACCAAAAAAGGAATTCCCACACAGTTTGGCACTTATGAATCTATTAGTGCTGTACTAATTGCTTAGTATAGCATTAACAGACTTCAAATTATGGTGAAGATTTGAAAAAAATTTTAAAAAATTTAATCATCACTATAATATTCCTGCCACTTTTTAATTCTATCAACCCTGTCTTTACATATTGTGGTACATTTCCATGAGGGCATGCAACATAAAATTCTAAAAAAAATATTTTAGGTAATATATTTTGGTAAAGTAATACTGTAAAATATGCAGATTAAAATGATTTATTACTGAACCAAATTTCTGCATAAAACTAATCCTAAGAAAATCAGCTGTGACAAACAATTATAAGAGTTTTTAACCCAGCCCTAAAAATAAAGAAGTTACTGAAACAGATATAGTACTCAATATTCTAAATGCAGAGTTATAGTCCATGTCGCATTAAGTGATATGGATGGAAGTAAGGCGATACGTAATTATTTCAGAAAAAAAGACTACTGTAAAATAAAAACAAATATTGTAATTATAAACATTGAATTTTAGAGATATTTATTTGTCCTTCTGGCTTATTAATCCGTATGTATTTTGATTAATGTATAATTATATGATAATAAAAAAAAACAATTAAATCAGACAGGATGATTTAACGGATGATAGTATTAAACTAATATCACATGACTTAACTAGGCTGTACAAAAATTCTCTATGAAGATGAAATCAAAATTTAATTTACAGGGAAAATAAATAAATTCAAGTACATAGGAATGCTATTTACATTGTTATTTGGTAATTACGAAAACTCAAGGCTAACACATTGCTCATAATTAATTTTATTAATAATGAGCAATGTGTTAGTCTTAATCTTTCACATTAATAATACATATATGACATTTCTAAGGTAAATGGCAGAAAATATTAACACTGAACACCAAAAGTAGCTTTATCCATATTTTATATATGTACAAAGTCACCCAGTATATTCATACGGTAAAAATATCTTTAATCCTAAGTTATGGTTTTCATTATTAAATTACTATAGAATTAAAGTGCCTAAGTTTCGCTAATTTTTTTTAGTCAGTGCATTTCTCTATGTACGGAAATTAATCTTGCATATTCTTGTTTGTGCATAAAATATGTATATTGAATAATGTAACAGTATTTAGTAATCTTAACAATATATCTTAGTCCTATGGTAGATATACGATGAGTTTTCTCTTCCATTACAGTAAAACACAATTAACTTTGACAAGTTACACCGCATTTATATAACTCACCACTCACAGCGACATCAGAAATTTACGTTGACTTCTGCCACTTGATTACATCCAGTTCGCTCCTCGCACATAATGATACACCATTTATTAAGGTACACCTTGGATATTAATCTGGATTTACTACGAAAGTAATATTATTGCTCGTGATGAACAAGGGAATGATGAACAATATTTTATGTTAGTCTGTACCAGAGATACTTTTTGGAAATTAATAGTAGCGGTTAGTTTACTCAGAATTTTATATAAATTAAAGAAATAAAATATTGTGCGTATGAGCTTGGACGCGCCACTGGAGTTTATTCTTAATTATGGTCACCTTGGAATGTATAAAATAGGTAAAACTGTATATAAATATAAACATCAATATCGTCTATCAATATTTTAGAGATAGAAGAGATATCTCTTACTGTTAAGGCATCGTTCATAAGAAACGCATTCGCTCGACTGTTTTTTGTTGATTTACTTTGTAAAACTGGTTTCCATAATTTTTTTTACTGGGGTAATACAGAACCTATGTCCGGAAGGTCCTTTCTAAATATTGGTGAAAGGATTTTTGAAATCGGATGAGTTGTTTCGAAGATTACCTCCTTCATCCAAAGTTATAAAATTTAACTTTTTTATAATACATAAATTTTTTTAACGGGATAATGTACAACCTATGTCCATGCTGAAGTTTCTTTCAAAATATCGGTGAAAGAATTTTTGAAATCAGATGAGTAGTTTTGTAGATTAACTCCTACATCTAAGCTTAATTTTTTTATAATGTATGAAATTTCTTTTAACGGGATAATAAACCTAACCCATGTCCGTCCTGAAGGTCCTTTCTAAATATTGGTGAAAGAATTTTTGAAATCGGATTACTAGTTTCCGATATTACCTCCTACATCCAAACTTACAAACTTTTACATTTTTTTAATGCTCTGCACTTCCGATTTTACTCCAAAAACATCATACCGGGCGCGATATATGAAAATAGATTTTTAAGGAATAAACACGAAAAAAATATATCGTTATGAATTTCATCAGCTTTCGATACAGTATTAATAATTTATCAAATATTATGAGTTTCTTTGAATGATATATAAAAATGATCGCGTATTTGATTATTTCGTAATAAGCTTTTAAGTGTTCGTGTCCATTTAGAGTAGAAATATAGAAATTTTATTTCTTTTCTTTTAATAAAAGCTATTAAAACTTTTTGCAGAACCATCACTATGTTTTATAAAAGAGTCGATATAGAGCGAATTATTCATTAGAAAATAATAAATTATAATGTTACAGCAATCGTTTTTAACAAGTTATTTTTCCAGAGAAATTTTGCCGTATATTATACTAACACAAGTTATTTCACCTAAATTAACACAATATCTCTTTCTAAATAAAGGAAAAAATATAACTTTTTTGCGCTAATTTCTGAAGTTATAGTAAGTTAATATATATTTTCAAAAAATTATTTTCATGGTTAAGAAGTTATATTTCCGGGCAGATTATAAACTAAATGTTATTATGGAGCAGTTTATAAAGATAGAGCCAAATAACAAAAGTTTCAGAAATTGGGGAATATTGCTTTAACAGTGCAAGGTATTCTTCATCTTATCATTTTATTCATCGACTGAATATACACCCGATCCCGCAGAGCGATGTCGTTTGGCTAACTGAACGGAGGAGTTTAGTAACCTCGAGGGAAGCGCAGCATATTTCATATTATTCTATGGAAGTGAAACCGTGGGACAGAGCTAGTAAATAATATCGTTTCATTGACGGGTCCTGTATTTTTTTCAAAACAATTTTATTTGTCCGTAAATAATTAAAATGTTATTTTAAGAAACTTAATATAGTAAATGCTGGATGATGAATGATCGATGAAAATATTTATACATTTTGAAGAAGCATAAAAAATTTGATAGAAATCTGATAAATAGTTTTTAAAGAATCGAGGCTATCAATTTAAAAAAAATTGAGAAAAATAGTTTCAAAATTCGAAACGAGTTTCCCCAAAAATAAAATTAATTATTTCCTTACTTAATACTTTTTTTTAACAATTAAGTGTATATATATATATATATATATAAAAAATAAACGACCCAAGTAGGAAATTCAACCACGCAGATGAAAAGGAAAGTCAATTGTTGTGCGAGCAGCCACCGCTTAGTCGCTTCTGTTTGCCGAAAACTTTTTCGCGGAACATACATTTTACAGGAATATAATTATATTGATTTTTAAAATGTTTTCTTTTAGAATAACGAAAACTTTAATAAATTTTATAAATATTACAGTTTTTAATTATTCATGGGTCCTACTTTAAGAATTTTTGCTTTGTTTAAATGGATATTACTTGACATTTGTATTAGTGATAACTATTAAGCTAACAGTGATAACTATTGTACATTTAAATTATTAGAATCATCATAAGACTTGACTTTAAAAGACTTTTTTTCATTTTAATTTGCAAACAAATATTGTTCTCGCCGCTGTTATTCGTATTTCCTTCTACAAATTTATTAAGCCAATTTTTAAAACTTATTTAAATTCATAACGATTTTCTTCACTATGAGGCTTATCTTTCCTTCTTCGTTCATTGTAAGATTTTCCAAAGTGAATTAAATTCTGTTTTTAAATTCTGTACTCTAAACGTACTATCTAGGTTTAGAGTGAAATTATATTTTCTGAAACCCGTTAAGTCATTTACAAAAGAAAATTATTTTAACGATATAAAGTTGAAATATATGGTAATTAGTGTTAATAAACAATATCACTAAATCTAATGTAAAGAAACAATATATTATTATTATTAGAAATCAGTTTGGTAGTGATTTTAATTATGCGGGTATTTTTAAATTGATGTAACAGCTGCATTCTATGGGTTTCTGAGTACAAACTAAGACGAATAAAATCATTAAAAATTCTTGCATCTTATCTCGATCTCGTGAAGCACTATTTCAACGTTACCGCAAGGTTAAACTTTCTGTAGTGCATGCAGACCGAGGGTCACACGGCATTTTTAAAGTGAAAGTAAAAGCAATATTTTAAATGTGTATAAAATTGACACACTTTATTTAAAACGATAACCGAAAATTAAATTCGCGTACATACATATTATACGCAAGATTTATCACAGAAAAATGTTCATAGATATATGCATCCAATACATTGTTGAAAAGAGCTTTTTAAACCAATTTGTCAGTTTTTAAAAATTAAAATTATAATTTAGAATTAGGAAATATTTAAAAATGTAATATTGAATACTGAATATATTTGGCGTTCATTTTGAATATTTTAAATGAAACTACATGATGTAGTATTATTTCTGCTTTCTTTAATTTCTTTACTACGTCCTAGGTTTCGTTGTATTACAACATCTTCAGGTGGGCTATTAGCAAAGATCGTGTATTTTTTCGAAACATTATTTAGCAATTAACATTTTCATGACAAAAAAGACATATGCAATGAGTTAAAACAAAACATTGACATAATATTTGTATTTTCTTTAAATTTTATGTGCTTCGTCGTCTGTTAAAATTTTTTGCAAGATTTTGAATAAAACTGGGAAATAACTTGTATTTAACGTAAGAAGATTTATTTTCAATGTATGGAGTTTTAAATCTTCTCCGTTACTGACTAAATTCTCCTCCAATATAATATATTGGTGGACAATTTATTCAGTCAAGATATAGAAAACAAATTATTTTTCATTATTTTATAGTTCTTATATTTTTCATTTAATACTTTATTTTAATCTAGATAAAATATCACGTGTGACTAACTATTTATAAGATATTTTAAGAAAGTTCGAATTTAATTTTCAGTTATGTATTAAAAATCAGGGAAAGTAATTTTTTTATAATTTTTTAATGTTTGTGTTGAAATAAAGAGTATAAAATATTAAATAAAATATTGGAAAACGTAATTATTTTGTTATTTACAAATTTTCATAATCAACATTTTTTCCGACGATTGTGCTTAAAATAATTTTTCTTTACGACTTATTTTTCAATTTAACTTCATTATAGTAATTTAACTTCAATTTTTAAAGCGTATTTACTAAATGAATTACACAATACGTAATATAAATAAAAAAAACATTATAAAATATTAAGAAACACTTACTTTTGCAAAATTTCAATAAAAAAGTTAAATGTTGATTAGTGTTCTCAGTACATCTTCTCGTACATATTCTTACTATAAATATAATTTCAAGAACTATACAACGTATAATAAATATGTCACATTCTGGATACATAAATTCCCATAATTATTAATTGCAGACGTCCGTAATCCGTGCGTCTTTGTTTGATTCTACGTTGACACGATTTAATGTCCCGACATACCCTCGGTGGTCGAAGGTTTCGATGCATCTTCAGTTGTTAAAGGTTCTTTCTTATTATAATGCATGTATACATGTATATAGTCAACCGTTTCTTAGTACGACACAAAATATTATAGAGTTTAGTCGTACGACACGATCATTTTGAATTTTGTATTTAATAATTATTGTTCCATAATTCGACTTCGTTATTTAACTTCTTATGATTTCTTAATTTTACTTCTCCTTTCTTAATACTATTTCAAATACGGGTGTTTTGTAAGAAACCTATCAAATATAATGAGCTTCAATTTTAACTTGTAATACCTACAACATACACACAACATTTGCACTAAAATATCCAAGTAGGGCAGTTTATATCTACACATAAATTAATGGTCCTCTAACAAATACTCCTTTCATAAATTCTTCAAATAAAAACACGTCTGTGCTGAAAATTAATGATGTGTCCGTTTCTTTTGGTATATCTTATAACAATAAAATATTAAGTGAATAATAATAGATAATTTTAATTAGCTTAAATCAGATATAATTGCTATTTATTTAAATAATACATATGTCTCCTGTACAAGGTTAAAATTATATGAGCTTACCTCAGTAACCTTTCACGAAAATATAATTGAAGAAACACCATGTATACATCAGGTCGCCAAGTAGTTTATACGACAATCTTCCCACGAAAACAAGCATCAAAATGAAGTTTATTTACGTGACAAATAGCTTTAAGGGCAAAGCGGAGACACTTCCACACGCAATACGGGATATTGAAAGCCGGAGGCAATGCGTTACTTATTATTCATACATTCGCATGAACGAAACTGAGCACAAGAATATTCTCATAAATTCAAATCAGAAAGGTTGAAGGTCGCTTCTAAAATGTTCACAGTGAAGCGCCTGCGATCGAAACTCTTTAATCTGTCTTTATACCACTGGAAATAACATCCATTCACCTTGTTTCATTTTTATTATACTCTAAGTTTTTAATATCATCAACGAAGCATTTGTGCAGAATTAAACGAATCTGAATAACTATATCGTGGAAGTAAGGCTGCAAAAATATTTTGTAGACGTATCTATTGAGATTTTAAAAACATTTCTTTTTATCATGTCATTGGTCATGATGAAAAAAAATGTTCTCATGGAAGACGCTTATAATCATTATATAAAATAATATTTTCCAAAAAAAATTTACATTACTTTTTAACATATAATTCGTAAATGCACGGTAAAAGAAATAACTGGTTATCTAAACTTTTAATAATTAGGGATCGAATGATGTAAAAAAAAATTAGGAAATGCCATCATAATGCATGGCTCCTTTGTTTCCAAATGCCTATATTTAGACATTTAAAAATCTAAATCACCATAATATTTTTCTTAAAATATAATCTGTTTTTTATTTATTTTTTGACGGTCATATTATTTTCATACAATTTCCATATTACAACACACACATACACATATGTGTATATATATATATATATATATATATATATATATATATATATATATATATATACCCATATATATATATATATATATATATATATATATATATGTATACATACACACACACAGTTCTAAGGAAAATTCCATTCAACTTGTTAGCTTTAAAATCGTAGCATCGCAATAAAATAACTGGCGTTAATATTCTTTGTTTAATCTCCCTGGACTTTTCACTATAATAATGTTTTTCCGATTATCCTCACCACATTAATCCATTTTAACATTTCACTCTCTTTAACAATTTCAACTTCCCAAGTACCTTATTTGATTTCTCGTATCCATGATCTATCTCTTTTTTCGTTAAATCACGTAACATCTTCTGTAAAAGTATTATCTAAAAGATTCACTCTTTCTACCTGTTGTGCTTGGATGAAAATGGCAAATTTAATGACTGGGTTGCAATCATACTACAAAAATTGTATAACGAATAGTATATAGTAAAGTAGATCTTTGCTAATAGCCCACATGAAGATGGATGTGGAAAATTAAGATTAATTTGGCGTAATGCCTACGCTTTAGAAAGGGGTAAACATGCAGGTTAACGTTAAAAACTAATAAATTTTAATGAAGATTGATAATGTTCTCCCGACTATGAGCGTTATTATTTTAGAAATTGCAGAGATAAGTACAAAATACAATTTTATTTTAAGTATGTTAAGCTGTATGAATCTACCAGTTGACAATGAGCTAATAAATATCGATATACAAATAACAAAGGCGCAATATATTTTGACGTGAAATTTGGTTATGGCTTTATATCTATACTTAAAATTTTATTAGCTTAAAAGTTTGATGAAAGATCGAATTTCACGTGGAATAATATATATAATATATAAAAAATATTCGGTTTAATAGCAGGTTTCTCGAGGAATATTCGAATAATTCGGTTTAATCTGTTAATCGTTTGATTTTAGATAAAAATAAAGGATATTTGTTTTTTTTTCGTACATCACTACAAATCATGAATAAAAATTTAGACGAAATTTATAACTAATTTCGTGAGCGCGTTTAAAGTCTTTGGGCTATTTATGTCTATTTTTCGATTCATCTACAGTTTGTCATATTTATACAAAAATAATTTAATTTTTTCTTTCTAACAACCTCATGATTTAGTTAAATCCATTTTTTTTGTTGTTCCTCCTTCCCTTTGTTCATAAATTCTCCATGAAGACAATTGTTTATTTGTCGTCACAATTTCTTTGATAGTGCGTTCAAGCGTTAACATTCTTATTTGTAATTTCATCACGCAGCATCTTTCTTTATATACCTCGTTATTGTCTCATTTCCACGACATTTATCCTTATTTATGTTACGATATTAACTATCAAGTTTGTTTGTTTTTATTATTTGTTTATATTACGAAAAGTTTAAGATTAATGCATCATTATTAATATATATGTGAGATATATATATATATATATATATATATATATATATATATATATATATATATATATATATATATAGTATAGATAGCAGGTTAATCGCAAATAAACCAACAAAAGCATTCCTCCGTTTTGCTAGTTTTTTTCATAAATTAACAAAATTTTCTGACTTTGCCTAAATTTTACATAATTTAATTTTCGATTCTTTTAAGTTTATTTTCTTTTAAGGAATATCTATCATATAAGAACAAAGCATATAACTACTAAAGGTAAAGAGTGTACATATTTTTTATAATTTGAAAAGTCATAAAGATACACAAAAAATAATAAAAAACCTTTCCAATACTAGTAGATGGATTAATAGGATTCCTTAGATATTTAGACAGTAATAAAAATATAATGAATAGTATTTCTTTTAAAATATTTTCAAAAATTGATTTTTTACAAATTAATACGTTGTCGACTACATCTTTCGCAGATTATTAGTGTTTTCAGTTTCATATTTACAGTACTAATATTCTGCATTTAAAACGACAGTGACTTACAGGTGGAAGGACAGAAATAGAAACAGAATATAGTGGGGAATATATAAAAAAAATCGTTTTTAGTAAGAACTAACATAATAAGATGGATAAACACTGGAGTCATGGGAAAAAAGTAGAAAGAGGGTATGGTACCGAATAAAAGCTCTTAAGATAAGCAATATTTAAAAAACATATTAATGTTTCTGGAAATAGTGAATATATTTTTCGTTAATTTAGTAGAAATTTATTATTCACAATTATGTGATGTAGTATTATTTCCACTTTCTTTAATTTCTTTACCACGACCTAAGTTTCGTTGTATTACATCTTCAGGTGAGCTATTAGCAAAGATTAACTCTTAGGAACATCCAACAGTCTTTATATGTTTGAAGTAGAATAGCGGAAGCCTTCTTTATGTGTGTTTTCGCACTGCTTGTGTTAGTGAGTTTATTGCAGTGGAGCGGTGTAGGTTTTATTATATTTCCGAGAGTTATACGATATATCAGTATTTTAGTGAGGGCAATAATTTAATTGTTGTTATTATATGAGGTTGTACAATGCAAATGTTCTGGTGTATGTAATAAAATTAAGTGGAAGTTATTCTCGGTAATATATTTATACAAAATCAAGGGTATCTGAAAGTTAGAAAGGTTGTACCACTAACTCAACATATCTCCGGTTTTATTTATTCATATATTTATTTATATATATTTCTATCATATATATATATATATATATACATATATATATATATATATGTATATATATATATATATATATATATATATATATATATATATGTATATATATATATATATATACATATATATATGTTTTTTATATTTATTTATTTCCTTAAAATTGTGACAATTGATGAGTTATAAATATTATTTACTGCGATTTGCTTTTTACAACAATTTAATTATTGATTCGAACAATTGAGTTATTACCCTCACTAAAATACTGGTACATCGTATAACCCTCGGAAATATAATAAAACCTACACCGCTCCCCTACAATAAACTCACTAACACAAGTAGTGGGAAAACCCACACAAACCAGGCTTCCGCTATTGTACTTGAAACATATAAAGGCTGTTGGATGTTCCTAAGAGTTAATGTTTGCTAATAGCCCACCTGAACATGTTGTAATGCAACGAAACCTAGGTCGTGGTAAAGAAATTAAAGAAAGTAAAAATAATACTACATCACGTAGTTTTCTGGAAATATAAATGACCTAGATGATTGAGAAAACAACTCACATTTTTTTTTATTTATTTCCAAATCACTAAAAATTTAAATTAAAACTTAAGGAACATAAAACTTTACAAATATATAACAATATTAACTTGCTAGTTATTCTATAATAAAGTTCAGAATTTATTTTTCATTATTTTGAATACGTGTTTTATTACACTGTTAAAAAACACGCAATTATAATTATCAACCAACATGAAACCTAATTGGAACTTCACTAATCGTCACCAAATTAAACTAATCAATATTTGATGCTTCGTTCGAAATTGATTCAATGATATATATGTATTAATAACCAAAAGAAAAATAGTCAAAAGTCCCACTGAAAAAAAGATTAACGCCCTACACGTGGTAGCGAATAGATATTAACTACGAAGTAACTGTGAGGAAAATGAGTTGAATTCGAATTTATTAGTTCCAATTAACCTATTAGAGCTTGAGTTTTTAAAATTATATTTCTTTTGTATTTTATGTATATTGGAACTGATTAACATCTAGATAACACAAACAAGTGCAATACCTTTTATTTTTTTCAAAATCCTATTTTTGAGTTTTTCCCTGTTGCCATTTGGCAACGCTAAGTCAAAAAGAGTACAAAAAATCTATTAATCCCTATTTTAGGAAAAAAGAATATGAGACATAAACCAACGTCACATTTTGAGCACATAGCTCTTCCAGTAGTTTTATAACTAGCTCCAACATATCGACTTTTTTTCTATTGGTTTTGGAAAGTGATTTACTCCATCATACCTTACTCCTTCCAAGACTCTGGATGTAGACGGACGGGCACTAAGTTTAAGGGTAGTTCCATAGTTCTTCAAATATATTTAAACCAACTCTCGACGGAAAGGTACCTGGGATATATTTTTTCTGTTTGGCGCATCAATATCCAGGCTTATTTACGGAAAAATCTATAAGTCAAGTAAATATAGGCTATCACCATTCTTTTTATCGAATCCCAATCTCCACCACCCATGTACTGATTATAAATTGCTATTAGATTGGGTCTCGGTACTTAAACTTTTTTCTGGCTAGCTTTCGAATATTTATCAGCGAATCCTACCAGATTTACTTTGTGATCTGTCGAAGCTACTAAGTATATTCGTAAGAGAAGAAGTATATTCGTAGGATCCTAGTGCTTTCTTTTTCATAGATTTTACCTTAGTAATAGGGCTTTCTTTTGGTAATCTATTTTGGGGAAGTGTGCCTGTTCTTCCGTAACCTACACTTTTCAAGTGAATCAGAAGTGGAATCCACGTGAAAACGTTGCCAAAATAAAATTAAATTTCTGTTTCCTCATTATTTCTGGCAACTCGCTAATCATAGAAGGCATTGGCGCTGTTGATGTACTTGATTCGCTTGGGGACTCGTCAGGTTAATTTATATTTTGTGAAACAATTTCTGCGCCCGCTAGAAGTTGTCTGGCTGTCAAATTTTCAATCAACCCACCAGAATCTACATCAGCACAATCCTCATCTGTAAACTCGGCCATTTCAGGAGGCGTCATAAAAATGTCCCGTAATTCATTGTCAACCTCTTGTTCCAGTAAATCCGCAACTGTATTGTAAAACCGCAATGTAACTTCAGACTGAAAGGAATAAAAATCACTTTAGAAAATTATGTAACTGTAACAGCCTAGCGTTGCCATAAGGCAACATGCGAAAAAAATCTTCGTAATAACAAATATACATATCAAAGTAATATTTATTCCCTCTTGTTATAAAACATAGACATATATAAACACAATATTATATAAAGAAACAAGAAACAAACTACCTGAAATAAATAAAACAGGACTTACTATTTTTACTGTTCACCATTTCTGCATAATTTGTAACAGCCCGTAAATAAAATCACAACTACCTTTAAACTTTGAACCACAACTGACCATTAATTGTTTTTTATCGGTAACTAGTACATCTCGCTTTGAGTTACAAATTTTAAACAACCCCTGTGGTCCATAGTTTTTTATATATGATTTTACAAACAAATTAACTACTCACGTTAGGCTCTGATGGGTTAAGTCGTGTACGTATTTGAATTTTTTTTAGCTTTATTCTTTATCACCACATTTATTAAAATATTTTAGTTATACTTTTAACTTGTCTCATTACAGAGAAAAAACATTAAAACGCGATATGAAAATACACGATATAAAAAATAATATTTTAGGAAAAGATCTGTAATTATAAAATTACGAAGTGAATCTCATATAATTATATTCTGCTAGTTCCCAATACTTTCTGATGCTTTTTTTAGTATACGCAGAATTATTTATAATAGTTAGTATACCTTATTTACTATCACGTTATTTCAAGAATTAATAATTTAAATTTAAAAACTAAGAGTTTTCTTAAATGTTTACTAAATCATAAAAAAATTAAATTAATTTCAAATTATTTATAATTTGAAAGTGTATATGTTTAATAGAACACGAAAATCTTTTGACGCATTAAAATATAAGCTTTTTTATCAAAATGTTTGTATAGATCTTAGTTATTAAAAATGTTACTTGAAAAAAAATATGGGTAAAAAAAGTTCAATAATTTACTTAAAGTGACATGTAACATTTAAGTACCCACTCTAAGTAACAAAGTTTATAGTTAAATTTTACCTTCAATTAACTCAAGTGACTATATTCTGAGCCACTTTTTCTTCAAAAGAAAATGTCTTAAAAATCGAGATCGGCAATTTGCAATATCCGGAAATACACAAAATTGTAAGGAAAGATTCTTTAATAATTGTTAGAATATTTGTAAAGGATTTTATATATACATATATATATATATATATATATATATATACACACACACACACACACACACACACATATATATATATATATATATATTAGCAAAGATCTTTGCTTATAACCCACCTGAAGTTGTTGTAATACTACGAAACCTAGGTCGCGATAAAGAAAGTAGAAATAATACTATATCACGTAGTTTCATTTAATTGTAAATAATGACTTTCTACAAAATTAACGCCAAATATATTCAGTACAATGATACAGCACAGTTACGAATGAGTCAAATGACCAGAGAAACACTTGCGTTTTCATTTGGTTCATGAAATCAAGCGTTTCTTGAAGTGCAATGAAATTGGAAGCTTTTAATTTTTGCATTGTTAGATTCGGGGCGCTAAAATTAACTACATTAATTACATTTGCGTATTGTTTTTGCAATGAAAACGGGAAAAACTAATTTCACTAGGGTCTCTTCCGTAGCGCTTTGAAAATATCATGAATAAAGATCTTGGAAAAGACGGTCATATTATCCGTATGATAAATAAAAAGAAAGTGGAATCAAGATCAATAAAAAAAAGTAATTGATTTGGTTTCACGTTACATTTAAAATTATCGATGCGCGTGCATGAAATACCTTTTTAATATGTTTTTGACAGTAGAGAGAATGATATATTTAACTTTATTAACTTATATATGATCGCGTGTTCTGTGGACTTAATACTTTGGTTTTAAATTTTGGAATCCTTTTTAAATTTGAAACAGCACTTCAGTAAGTACTACGCGAGTAATTTAAATTAATTTTTGTTATATGAAATACGTGAAAATATAATAAAATCTTTCCAGTCTTATAACCAGTTTGAGGTTATTTCTTAGCCGAACACGAATCTCTTCAATCATCATAATCTGTGGACTTAATACTTTGGTTTTGAATTTTGGAATCCTTTTTAAATTTGAAACAGCACTTCAATAAGTACTACGTGAGTAATTTAAATTAATTTTTGTTCCATGAAATACGTGAAAATATAATAAAATCTTTCCAGTCTTATAACCAGTTTGAGGTTATTTCTTAGCCGAACACGAATCTCTTCAATCATCATAATCTGTGGACTTAATACTTTGGTTTTTAATTTTGGAATCCTTTTTAAATTTGAAACAGCACTTCAGTATAGACTATGGGAGTAATATAAATTTAATTTTGTTCATAAACAGTTTGAGATTATTTCTTAGCCGAATACGAAGTAGAGTTACTATGGATCCATTATTGAAGTCCGTGCCTAGTTTTATTATTAAATTGTGTATTTTTAAAACGATATTAAAGTATGATATCACAATTTGACACTATATAGAAACGAAAAACGTCCATCTTTCAGTGTGTCGGAGCCGTTATTCTCAGAAAACGCTTAACGTAGAAATATTAAACTTAGAATATAAATAAAGCATTATAAATAAAGAAAATTTAGAATATTAATAAAGCACCAGTAGATATTTTAATAGCTAACATACAAAAATTGAAAAAAAAATTTAGGGTATATTTGACAATTCAAATATCCCCTAAAATCATCCATATCAAATTCAAATCAAATATAATTAATCTTCAGCAATATACCAAACGTTCTGTAAAAAATTGTGATTCCCCTTATTTTTTAAATTATCAAAATATATAATAATGAAAAAACAGTGTTGTTAGAAACATATATGATTCTCAATTATTACAGCAATCTCGCTAAGAAATTTTATTTATTTAGTCAAGCTGTTGTTATATTTTTTACCACCAATATATTAATACTGTACAAAAATAACTGTATCTAATATAATTCAAAATATATCAAATCTAAATAAAACAGAAATCTAAATAACTAAAAAATACAACTGCATTCTTCCCATAGAAGATAATTAATTTTAAACAAATATTTGCATCACCACGAAAATATATGTTATTATCGTGTAGTATCATGAGAGATATAAAAAAAAGCAAAAAAATGTTAATGATTAAAAGTACGTTGATTAAAATATTACTTCTCAACTGGCAAAAGCACGATAATTGGACTACTTTTGCCAGATTTTGTCTATAACATTATTTAACTTGCGAAAACTACCTCAATGCGAATCCATGAATACTCGTGATATTTACGTACAATTTCAGAATGGCAAAAATTAAGAACACGTAAAATCTAATGACACTAACACTAACTAAGTCGTCACCGTGGTGTGTTGGGTTGAGTGCATGACCGCGCACCGCGAGGACCCGGGTTCGATTCCCGGCCGCTCATCAAAGCAGGACTGGTAGAAGTCCAATCTTTCGAGGCTCTGGCGACCATTTTCCCATATGAGATATCTCATGTGGACACGACAACAACAACGAACTAATTATGCGCATATCTTAATATTTGCATCTAGTACCGATGAAATTATACTATAGTTTAAAGGTTATACCCATTTCTGTCTACTTATTTCTTATTTGTCGCCGAACAAATTAAAATTAATATTATGCCTGTAGGGAGAAATACATGGGAAATTTTTTTAATATAAACTAGTTGACTTATGCTTTAATTGTAAATGCAAAATATTATTAAAAGATTGATAAGAAATTCTATTAGAATAGCGAAATGATAATTATTAAAAACGAATTATCGTATTCCCCTGCTCTCGATTCATTCTGAGTCTGACAATGTAATTAATGAATCTAATCAAGTTAACAAATTTTAAACTATTAACATAAATAATTCAATCAGCCATATAATGGATGCTGGAGAAGGCGGGCTATTGCAAGAGCCGTATTGCCGAATAAATTACGATATTATTCGTAATGAATATTTGATGTGCAAATGAAACCAAAGTAGCTTTGGTAAGCAAGTCTAGTTAGAAGACAAAAGTGTGGTGGGTCCGTAGCACGACAGCCAATAACACGTTTAGGTAATGAGTATGATAGTGTGCGTGCGTGTGTGTGTACGTGCGAGCGTACGTGCGTGCGTGTGTACGTGCGAGCGTGCGTGCGAAACAGAAAAGTTAAATATTTGCAAAAGAATAGGTTTTGCTTATTTCTCAAGGAACTATTTTATATTCGAGGGTAAAAACTCATCTTATATGGATGAGGTTTTACCGTGGAATGTCTATTGTCCTGTCCACGAAAATGTTCCATACATTTTACCTTTAGGTGCATAATATGAAATCGATTAGCTATAATTAATATTATTCAACAATTATTTTACGAAAATACGGGCAGTGAAAAATTAGAAGGAACAAGATTTTTTAATAAAATTACGGCGAACGAAATTAAAACTGACGTAGTAATCAAACGAAATTTATCGAAATACTCACAAAAGGTCACAAAAACAGTTTCTAGGGTGATTATATTTTTGGGTGATTTAAAGAAAACAACTTGCAATCAAACATTTTAGACCATAATAAATGTTATTTATTGCCTAACCATTACAAAAATATTCCACTTATATTTATATGATCGTTTTTCTAATTTTTGCAACTTCCATCAACAAAAAAGTAAGTTTTCATTTAATATATGTTGATCATAATTTTATTTAAAAACAAAGAGTATTTTTATTTAAAAAACACCCATTTTGTACGTTATAATTTAGTAATGGAATCAGTAGAAATTGTTTATATTCTGAATAAATCTCATGTGTGGGTAGATTGAGATAGAATGGGATGTTTATACATTATTCACTCGTTATTTTATTTACGAAATATTTTCTTTAAATTTCGTCCTTGTTATGTAAAACTATCAAAATATTTTTCTTTAATATACGTGAATTCATGAGGTTTAATACGTTTTAACCTTTTCAGTTCATGGGTAATATCCAAAAGTCGAGGAGGTTGAGGAGTCATTTTTTGTGTTTAATAGCATATTCTTGGATAACTTCGTTAATCCATTTTATATCTAATACGTTGTGAATTTCTTGATTGGTTACCTAGCGATATGCATTGGTAATTATACGCAAGAACTTGTTTTGGCTTCGTTGGATTTCATTACGATTTGACTACTTGGCGCATCCCTAAAACTGGATACCATACATTCAAATCGGTTTAACGATGGAATGGTAAAATAGTCGTTTATAGCAGAGGTTAAACTTGGAATGATGTCCGACCAACCACAATATTTGTCGTTGTTTCAACATGATTTGCTCAGATTTTACTTTACCTTGATATTTCTAATTAAAAAATTCTAAAATCCAGATGGAGTCGTGCGATACTCTGAACCTTCTATCAGATAAATAGGACTTAAGTAATTACAATAGTTTGACGGTAGCAATTTTTTCATTTTATGAACGAGACTTTTGTATCATATTCTGTCAAAAGACTGTGATATGTCTAGGAATACTGCAGGCTGTGATACGTCTAGGAACACTGCAATGAATTAACATCATAAATAAACTTAGTATATCTGGAAGCTGAACATTGGTACAGTATACACGCATACGATTTACTTGAAAATAAAATTAAGCACATTTCATCAATGATAATTAATTAATTATGTTTATAAAAAATTAATACATGTAATTAATAATTATGTTTTATTTTACATGGGAGTTATTGAAATTAACTTCAAATTGAAATTGGGTAATTGTACGGACAACCATTATTCACACAACATTAAAGAGCAAATAATTATGGCATTTATGAACTCAATATTATTAGAATCAAACGATAATTGAAACGTATAATTGCTACTAAAAAAATTTGGAAGTTCTGATAGAATCTGTTATATATTTTTTCAAATTATTCAAACCGTAGTGGAAAAATTGGAAAAGGCACATGTCATGAAACTATATATTTTCACAATTAAATGAAACTACGTGATGTAGTATTATTTCTATTTTCTTTAATTTCTTTACCAGAACCTAGGTTTCGTTGTATTACGACATCTTCAGTTGGGATATTAGCAAAGATTAACTATTAGGAACAACCAACAGCATTTATATGTTTCAAACACAATAGCGGAAGACTGCTTTGTGCGGATTTTTCATTGTTTATGTTAGTGAGTTTATTACAGGGGCGCAGACTAGGTTTTATTATATTACAGAGAGTTAAACAATATACCAGTATTTTAGTGAGGGTAATAAATTAAATTGTTATTATTAGGTGAGGTTATACAATGCAAACTTTACGATGTATGTAATAAAATTAAATGAAAGTTATTATCGGTAATATATTTATACCAAAGCAAGGGTATTTGAAAGTAAGGACAAGGTAATACACTAATTCTACCTGAAGATGTAATACAACGAAACCTAGGTCGTGGTAAAGAAATTAAAGAAAGTAGAAATAATACTACATCACGTAGTTTCATTTAGTGGAAAGTAAGATGGTATATGTTACCGAGACATAATTTTGAGATAATTTTCAAAGTAATACCACTCAATGAGCTACGCAAAAAAAAAATGTTCCGCCCATATTTGATATAGGTAGAAAGTTACAATATAGAATAATTTAATACTTTACAACATATTACTTAATATCTCCACACAAACTTGACTAAAAAGAAGAACATACTGGTTTAAAATTCCATTCGCATTAGCCACTAACTATAGAAACTGAATGGATCGATGACATGACGAAATTGTGTGGGTTTTATATTTCAGTATGCAACTCTAAAAAAAGATAAAGATCCATTGCTTTCATCAATATTTATCAACAAATGCCTAAAGAGAGTTAAATTCATTAATTAGTTTATGTGGGTGATTAAAACTTGAAAACAACTCTACATAAAAGTAGTTAATCGTAAGCAATATCTTGAACATTCTTCGTACTTCATATGGAAGAAAGAATAAGCATAAAAAAAATAAGAAAACATTATAACCTTAATTCGTGGAAGAAAAATTACATTAATAATTGAAAACAAAATTACAAAGGTAATTGGAATTGAAAATTTTACTATCGCTGAACTGTTTATAAAATTATACTTATATTTCTTCGAAGCAGTAAAAATAAAACCCTTCTTATATTCTTATTTACATGAAATTCAGGAATATTTAGATATGGTAGTAGTCAAGTCGGTATTTTTCATTATTTTTTAATATTTTGCTGCAAGTGGGCAGTCGTATTTGCTAACACTGGATGACATAACCGTCATACATATAGCGAATAACTTTAGAAAATCTATATAGTTACATTTTTAGGATATCAAATATTATTTATGAAGTGACGAGATTATAATAATTTTTAATATTTGATATTTAAATTATAGGTTATATTTAAGTTATAAATTATGTTTTGGGCATTTACATTCCTTTAACGTGTTCAGTACTACAGCTCTATAGAATCTTAGCTTCCAAATGTAACCCACGATAAGTTAAGTAATATACGCCTTATAATCATTGATATATCGTGTCCTATATAGTTATTTTCTTATTCTAAAATCGAATAACCATTTATCATACTTTTTAACCGACTCCCAAACTTAATTTTAATTTCAACTTAACAATTTGCATTTTTTTTCTGCACAAATTGTTTTAAATCCAGATATGTTTAATATCACAGAATTAAATTTAAATTACATTTAAATTTTTGTAAAATATTTATAAAATTTGCTTTCACTTGAAGTTATCAAGATTCCTTTTTCAATATATAAACATAAACATAAACATAAACATAAATTTAACTTAGACGATGCTTTTGACATTTTCATACTCATGTTTTTGTACTGAAGGATCCAATAATTTAATCAAGCAATACTCGTAACTTGTAAACTTCCTTAACAATTAAATACCTGAAATCAAGTCGAAGTTAAGAGATAGGGTTTGAAACTTTTTTACCTAAGGAAAAACTCTTTATTCAATTAGCGCCTTAGTCCGTCACGTTGTTTTAATTACAGAGTTCATTTATTCGTTTATTTGCATAAAACCCTTTATATGAGGTTAGGTACCTTTTCATTCATATCAATATTTTCCACGAATTGATATTACTAATTGCTAAATTAAACATTATTAATTTCAGATTTAAAGTAATATGATGTAAAGAAAATATTTTTCAATCCAATATAATGGTTTCTCACATTCATCATATAATAATAATATGCCACATTTATAGAGCATTTATTATCACAATATTTAGGGTTGAGCAACTCATCAGGAAAAATAGAACCTTTACAAGATCATTCACATATTCCCCTATCAGTCTGTTAAATCTCTATACTAAGCGGAAAAACCTTAGAATTGCATGACGTCAAAATTGGAAATTTGATATAGCAATAAAGCATACTAACCCGCAAACTAACAAAATGAAAATTTTAAGGAGGAATATTTAATATAACAAATATTACAAAACATTTAAAAATTTCATTTAATAGCCAACACTTAAAATATTAATAGGGAAATTTAGGGACGGATAGAGGGGGGGTGGGGGGAGCGAATTAAGAACCCCAAATTTCTTTTTAAATTTCAAAAATTTTCTGGATTACTCGTTAAAAAATATAGTTCTAGAACTTCCACACATAATGGTTATAGATCTTCAGATGATAAGATTTCCAAAACTACTCAAAATGAAATTATGAAAAAAAGGGATTTTTAGAATCCTATGCAATAGTTGTAGAAAAACAAAAATATAATTTCTAGTTTTTGAAATATTCAGGAAAATTATTTCACCTTCTTAATGGGTTATCAGATATTTACTGCGCAAAGTAGTTCATGTTACTGATAAACTTTGATAAAGTAATTTCTTTTCAAACGAGGTACGGAATAGGCACTTGATCGGTTTTGATTATTTTTTTGGTGCTGACTTGATAACTACATTTTAATTACAAAAGAATCTCAGGATTTGTTTATATACCGTTGAATTTATTCTACTCAAATTATTGAAGACATACTAATACGAATTATAATTTGATTCAAAGCCTGTTTCATAGCTATTAGTATTATATAGTATGTCAACATAAAGTAAATGAAATCTTAAATGGGGACGAATTAAAAATCATATATATATATATATACATATATATATATATATATATATATCTATATATATATATATATATATATATATATATATATATATATATATATATATATATTCAATATTTGTTTTTATTTGTCCGTAATAAAGCTGTTGACATTAATTTTAATAATTATTCGATTCGAAAGGAAATTTTCATAAATTTTCTCAATTATTTGTTCTTATAAATTTGTTTCAATTATTTCTTCATGACTACACTAAGAAATAATCAACAGTGAAATATGTAAAAAATTTTAAAGAAATCCCATTAAAATTTTGACGGTTTTCATATTTAAGGGCTAAAGATATATTTATAATTTAAATCCAAAGACATGTTCACAATTAAAAGCAAAACACCGATTCATAATTGACCCCTATTAACGAATTTCAAATTAAGAGCTGAAGACTATTTATAACAGAGAGCCAAAGATTTCTCTTGCAAGAATTGAAAACGGTGATAACTGAAGATACTTTGCTATGATACGGCACTCCTAAATATTGTATCTTCTTATTAATTACCTTGTAATTCAATTTTATAAGGAACCTGGACTGTTGTGAAAGTTTTTATCATGCACTTTATCTTAAATATAAGAACATATTTAAAATTGTCACAACAATGTGTTTGTTATACATTAATGTAATTTAAAGAAGTATACAATTTAAAAAAAAAGTGTTATCCTACTGATTATCATAATGTAATTAAGTAGTAACAAAGGGTACTACTACTTAAATTTGATTAAACAAAGAACATGAAACTTACTCAGTAAGTTATTTTTACTCATTAATGATTTAATGTGATGAAAAAAAGTGATGACAAAATGTTACAGATATTTTAAAGATGTTCATTGAATATTTCGGATACATTGAATGTATGATGATTTTACGTCTATGGAAAATTAATTGAAAACAACAAGAAATGTGAAAGAATACCAATGTTGGACTTCAGAATATATTTTCTCACAGGCATAGTTCTTTGTAAAAGTGAAATATGATTGAATTAATTTTAAGAAACAAATAATTACAAATGGTACCCATAAGCCATATAATAAATAATGTTACAAAATGACGCCTTGAAACTTTTTTATGAAATTCAGATGGAAGAAAATGCAAAGAATGATTAGTGCTAAATTAATTCACTCACTAACGTTAATTGTTCGTATGATATTTTTTATAATGTTAATTTCGAATTTTATTCTTATTCCAATAATTGAAACGTGAAAAAGTAAAATTTATTGTGTCACAAACAATTTACAGGTAAAACTGTATTCCAATAGTGTTCGCGGCAAGTCATCAACTTTATTTTGTCATCAAGTAACAAAACAATATTTAATTTGACAAATACCAAACGACCTAATTTTTAAATTCTAAACTTTTCATGGACATTCTATTTATTAAGGGTTTGTTGGTTGTCGAAAAAAAATATTTTATTATAAAAGAAGTTACTTTTATGTAATAACAAACGAACATATTTTCGATAAGGATATATTAAACACATTGTCATCACATCTAGATTTTTCGTCCATACCTTCTATCTGCTTAGATTTGAACAAAGCCGATAAAGAGATCACGGGGCTGAATATTAAAATGCTAAAATAATAGATAAACTTGGTTCAGGAACCTATATAATCAAGACAGGATTCAAGTCATACCATCAAGATGTTCTTGTATTGCGTAAGAGTTTAGGCGTTGCTTTGGCTCTGGAAATTGTATATATTTGGTGTTTTTCTATTTTGAATGCTTATTTCAGTATAGTGCTTATGAATCTACAAACTATAACCTTCTTTATGGGATAAATTCAAAAAACATTCCCATGTATCTTGTGATTCTGGCAATCTCAAAGAAAGTCCTATATTATACAAATATATAGAAATATCCTACAAATTTAGTGTTTAATATATTTAACAATCCATTAATATCCCAAATGTTTTTTTGGAATTTTTCAGCGTTTTTATTATCATTGTATTTTACAAATTATCAGTTTTTACCCAATTATTACAGACGAATTAGAGCAAGTGGAAAAATACTTAGTGAGTATGCTTTTATTTATTTCCTTCTCTTAGTAATTTATCGTATCAAATACTAAAGATTATAGCCTATACATAACGTATTACTACTGAATAAATTGCAGAGCAATTGTAGTCAGGAGTATTATGCTCTAGAGGGAAAACTACTTCGAACAGTATTTAGAGAAACGCTTGTTTTTCGTTTAAAAAAAAGTTTACACCTAATTAATTTCCAACAACGGTTAACTTGAAAGAAGTTCTGTCAACACAAACTCATTATATGTTTTCATTGTGGAAATATTATTTCCATCACAAGTTGGGTTTACTGGGAGAATCAACATTTCTCAGTCAAACGATCTTCTCAATGTTAGTTGGTATTTATATACGTAAGTAAGTACAAATATTGCATTGACAAAACATTAGTTTGCAAGTAGGTAGGTAAATAAGCATATATATAAAATATTAGTATGAGAGTATATAGAACATAAAACTATGTAATGTAATAAGTATTAAACAGCAACAAATTAAATAAAACGGTAATGCGGAGAATGTCCCCAAGGAAAAATATCGCAAATGGCGGTCAATTCGCGTAAATCGTAGTAATCCCGCGATTTAGGCTACAACTAGCAATTTCTCAGTGTAAGTGGTTGACCTTGACTACGAGACAAATTTATATAAAAGTAATTTGATGCTCTAAAGAAGCTTACTTATTTTCCAACTTTTTTTTTATTGTTATAAATTCATAGAAGTTATAAATTTATTATATTTTAAGTCGTCCATTGCTCGTATTATAACACGTATTTCGGCTGACGCAATTAACAGCAAAAACAAAGGAAACTAATCAAGACTCTAATAGAGTATTACCAGCAAAACCCTTCCATCCTAAACAACGGTCAGAATCGCTAATCTCATTAGAACTTAGCCCGCAGAGGAGAAACATCGTGAACAAATACCCCAGATGAAACGATCTTTTAAGGCTTGAAGTAAATAAAATGAGGTTTGTTTGTGAAGGTTGTAATTGAAATTATATAGTAGTCCGTGTTAAATAAGCGAGAATTCTAAATGAACAAGTTGTTTTGTCTTGCAGAAATAAATTTGATAAAGGAAGACTCTAAAAGAGATTTGCGATTTTTCTGACAATTCTATGATTAATATTTGGATAAAAGTTCAACAATATGTACAATGTTAAACTGACTCATACGGTGCATCTCTTTACGCAAAACAAGTTAAAGAATATTTCGAACTTAGAATTTTTACATTTTTTTACAAAACTTTTACATTTAGCTACAAGATTCAAATACTTCATAATAAAAACCACCAAAATAAAAACACACGAAGAAAGGTTTACAAAAAGATTGATTATATTACGATAAATACCAATTTATTATAATAGGACCAATTTATTGTTATATGACAAAGTCGAAAATTTTATTACCAAAAGTTTATTGAAATGTTTCGACCGGAAAATTGCAAACTACGTAAATATAATGCAATTATATTTAATTACAAATGCTTATGGAATATCAATGAGCTGCTAACTCAAAATAGATGAACTGAAAAAAAAACCTCTTTAACTATAATAATAAATTATTTATAACAAACAACTTATCCTCTTTTTGATAGAAAACTTGATGAAAATGTGGTTTTAACTAAGGTATAGTTAAAACCACATTTTCATCGCTAAACCAAAGCTTTGTTTATTGATGTGCGATTAAATATGAGCACGAAAGTTACCTTCAAACCAACGAGTATTTAATAGTGAAATTAAATATTTCACAATTTTTTAAAAAATCGATGTAATATTTATACAGATGATTAAAATTAATTTTTAGAAAATGTAAACTTGATTTATTAATTTAAAAAATCAGAGATATTCAATTAAATTTTGTTGAAAACTTCTCATTTATTCTTCTTAATCAAATAAAATTTCCGTTTAGAAACCTAGTACTTATATAATAAATTAACCAAAGAAATATCGGTAACACACGAACAAAATTTGATATTTTTAAAAAGATGATTACAAATTGGTTACTGCAAAGGATTCCCTAATCACTGAATGAAATTAAACAAGTCGGATCCAAACAACGCATGTAATGTAACAAGTTGGTGTTTCAGTGTGTATTTTTATGCGTGTGTCGTTAGTATATATGACGATGAATACTTTTTTTTTAATTTTGGTGTTTTCACAACAGATGTGAAGACTTTTATTTATTTTTTTTGTATTTCACTCTAAATTTTTCACGGTTTTAAATCTGGTAAATAACCCAAGGTTCATTTTATTATTTTCTCCTTGTCAAAGTGTAAAGCATGGTGTTTAAGTATCAGCTTCCTTTCGAAAGAAAAAAAAATATTTTCTACTATTTCCTGTCTAAAAATAACAATTGACCTACTCTAGAACTACAGATGAATTTTTTATAAGCAGTTTCTACAGTGTAGCCCACACTTAATTGAATTTTTAGTGTTCTAACAAAAAAACAGTATTTATCTCTTAACATTTAAAAATAAAGAAAAATGCCGAGTTAAATAATAAATACGACACATATTCCATAAATATAATTTAAAATTTTGATCACTGATGTCTATCGTGTTTTACGTTATAGAGGTATATTTATTCCACTGCAGCTGGAATTATTTTTTTTAATTCTTACTGAATTCTTACTGTTGAAAACAGTGCTTATTATTTCGATACTTTATTCAGTTTAATATATTAATAGCCTTTATGGATTTAGTTGCAATGTAAGGAAAATCAGATAAAGAAAATAAAGAGAGCAGTGCAGCTAATCTTAAGTTATTGGGAAAGTTTAAACAGTTCCTATTTTCTATAAAGTTGTTGACATTTACCGCCATTCCTCAAATTTTATACACTAAAAGACCAGTGAAGTAAATAACAGATTAAATTTTCTAACTAGACTTATTTTATTTCGATAAATATTTTTATTGGTAACACTAAATTTCTATATAAAATAGTACATCTATACATCAGGAACGTAATTGTTACGGTTAAAATTCTTTAAAAACGACTAAAAATAAAGCTTGTATTTTAAATGATAACCATACATCAATACGAGTGAACCGCAACCGCGTTTATAAATAGCGGTTTAAATAATTCATTAGCGGTTTAAATAATACATTAACGAACACAATTCGAAAAATTTACTTTCGGATAAAGTTAGTTTCCCTAACTATACACGGGTAAGTACACATATCGACCAGATTAAAACCAACAATTGCAAAGTAACAAAAGTTGAGTCCAAATGAATTTTAAAACAGGACGCCTAGTTTTATATGTTTGAGAAGCATCTCACATAAAGGTTTATAAAATATGATCCTTTATTTATAAAAAAATATAATTTATCAGAATTATTAGAAGAAAGAGATATAGTTTCAGAGAAAAGTCATTGTTCCACTGAATATCTGTGGTGATGTAGAAAAAAAGTAATGAACTAATAATTAAGTAAAATATTATACTAAATAGGAATAATCATAAATTGATTTTAAAATAAATGTTCATATTTAAGAAAATCATAAGTTCGGTGTGTTTAAATTTTGAGCTGGTCTGCAACTAAACTCACGACTTTGATTTTTATTCTTAAGATAAGGTTGAAATCACTTACTTGTAAATCACTCATTCAAATAGAACAGCCTAAACAATTCTCGCAGATAATCGGGGTTAAATGCAAATATGATACGTTCATATAGTAAATACGACAAAAATTAATTGAAAGATAAATTTTACCGACGAATAAGGACCACATTCATCCAACCTTCGCTGTGCACGTGTTGTGCATTGTTGATGTTATTGCAATTAAATATAACTGCTTGGATTTTATCACAGTTGTTCGATAAAGAGGCTATACAATATCTATTTTCAATATCAGGAGGTATCGATATTAGCATAATAGAGAAAAATCTTATTTTATAAACAGCCTCTTTCAATGGATGCATGCTATTGCAGATCGTTTGAAATGCATTTGTATTGAACTTGTCAAAGACACAAGGGAACACCCGTTATTCCTTATGAAAATTTTATTGAAACTCTAAGACAAAAAAATATCTTCGATATGTATGTCGTCGACGTCTTCTATAAACAGCGTGGTGAAATATTTTAGAGTAACTTTTTCTTTTCTATTCAAGTTTGGAAAAAAAATTACGCAATAAATAGATGATATGATTTTGAGCAATTACACTTTATATGATTGAAGCTATAAATATCTAGTACGTATGTAAATGTTGCTAATTTTTAAATAAACTGCCACATAGCCAATAAGCGTGGGATGAAACTTGACATTATATATATTATGAGTTTGATAAAAGTGATAGTGCAATCGAAGTTTGTCGAAATATGTGTTTATTTGTATACTAGGAGATCAATATTAATGAAAACGTATTCCGTAAATTCAGAGAAAGAATTAAGAATTGCAAGGTACAGCCACATAAAATAAATAACCGTTGAAGAATCATGAAAGTTTTTAATGAATTTTTAAATTTTCAAACAAAAAAAACAAGTTTTTAATGTACAAAACTTTAATCAAAAGAGAGATACATGTGTTAAGCTGTATGTAATATGTAATATCTTCAATAGTGATAAGAAAAACATCGAAGGACAAAATGTTTGTACTTTTTCTGGCACACTAGCTGAATGAATTTTTTTTTAAATATTAATGACGGTTGATAAAAATATCCGTCATAAGAATATATAATGTTCAAAGTCGTAAGGAGATGAATTCCTCAAAACGAGTAACTTATAAAAAATTATTACGTATAAGAAATATTAAATGTTTTGTGGAATATCAAAGAAATAATCCATGGTGGGTTATTATCTTCTATTCGAACCGTTGATGCCGATATACACAGCATACCAGTAAAGAAAATAACCGAAAAGTAGTAATTAATCAGAAAGGTGTTATACAGGCCCCTTGAATAATTCACACATTATCATTTATCTATTCAAATAAAAATTTCCAAACTTGCGGTGGATATTCTCATCCCAACTCCATTTTCTTCCAACCTGGCTTGATCCTTGGACTACTGTATATTTCCATTTTAGTAAAACAAAATCCAATCCAAAAATATTAAATCTTTTACGCCTTATGAATTAGAAGATATTATTTTCAATGGTGTTGTTCTAGATTAACAAACATTCTTCTTCTCTACAATATTTATTTTTGTGTACGGACAAAAACTAATACAGTTTTCTATATATTAATGACTATTCTCATCTATACGATTCTTTAATAATAATAATTATGTATATATATATATATATATATATATATATATATATATATAAATATATATATATATATATATATATATATATATATATATATATATATATATAACAAGGATGAAAATAATAAAGTACAACAGTAAATCCTGAAATTGGAAATAATGTTTGCTTCCATTCTAAAGCGCAAATTCATTATCAGGGTCGAAGATTCTTTAAAAATATTTACTTTAAAAATTTGCCAGAAACCTGATAACAACTTTGATTTATTTCCTCTCGAAAATCTCTTCTCTTTAATCATACGCCGGTTCGTACAAATTAAGTTAAGAATCCGGATGTTTTCGAAGGTCGCTCGCTACAGAGCTCTGTGTTTATTTAATAATAGCATCCCTCTTAAAAGAACTCGCAGGAAATTTTTCCGCGCCGTTTGCAGAAACTTTAGATGCTTTTAATACAAATTTATGTACATATCTTGAAGATACTACGGCGGATATTAATCAGCCACCCTGAACGCAAAGGTCTTTCGTTGATTATAGTATATTGTTTACCATAAACGAGTGATCAGTAAATAGAATAAATTTTCCAATTTCATTGAGATCAGTTATTTTTCTTAATTAAATTTTTTAAAAATTACGACAATGCGTTGTGGCTTGGTTAGGTTCTACAAATTTGTTAAATCCATATTTTTTTAAATTTTCAACAATTATTAAAGAAGGAAAGCGACAAGAGTAAATTAAAACGAATTATTAAATAAAGAAACATATGAATTAGCAACATATTATATTAACTAGAACTTAGCTTTTTTTCTAATTTAATTTCTTTTTGTAGCTGAATTAAGACAAAACTTGCAACGAAGCTAGATGTGCTTATTCACGTCAATGTTTTTAATGAGATTATTAGTTTTAATACAAAATTACAAAACAAATAATTTAAATAGTGAGACATAAATTCAATAAATTTCTGCAAAATGTAACTTTTAATTTCTGTTTTGGGTTTAAAGTATAATAACATTCCCGAGCGTCTTTGTGAATCTTCTCATCTTGTTACTAAATTTCATGAGTATATTTTGTGTCTATCTTATAATTGTACGTTTTTAGTTTCCATTATTAAATAAAGTGTCAAAGTTTAGGAAATTTACTCTTTATTTTGCATTTGAATTTTTGTTCGTACAAAATCATTTAACAGCACCATAAAACCATTGTAATGTTTATTGTCCGACATATTTGATTTTAAGTTTCTGGATATAGAAAATTTTTACGCACACCATTCAATTATGATATTTTCCAACTGCGAATCAAGAACCGGCAATTTTCGAATACGATTGCAAATAAAATTAGTACGTGACGACAATTGGTGACCCAAATATAAGCATGAAAATAAAAACAAAAACTAAACGTCGTTCGAATTACGAGCACAGCATTTTTTGAGGGTCCCGTACTGCAAAAGAAAAAAAGACGGAATGCTTTTAACACTGTTCATGTGTCGGCCCGTATGTCTATTTGATTGTCACAGTTTTCTCAGAAGTTTGTTTTTCGGAAACCGTTTGATAAAGAAACATGAATAAACCTTTTAATATTCGTGCGTCTCAATAGATCACTTTATATAAAGTTTATAAGAAAACTATAGCCCTAAATCTATTTATCATAGTTTTTGAGATATTCACGATACATTTACGTCATTAAATGGTGTACTTAAATATATATCTGCACATTTAAAAATTATATTAATATTTGTAAATAGTTTATGATACTCTCAAATGTTTATATTTTCGTAGTCTACTCGCACTTAATAGCTTTTTTTTATATTTAAGCCATCACTGAGTAATTAAACGAAAAATGCTAATTTAATGATAAATTTAATTTATAAATATTTCTATTAATTTTTTAAAGAAAAAATTAAGCAGACAAATAAATATTTGTCCTGATTATTGTAGTAATTAATAATGATAAAAATTCAAAAACATCTCTATTGAAACACAGGTCCAAAAAAATTGTAAACAATTAAACACTTTCTTAAAACATTGAAAATTTTGGGAAAAGATCCTTCCTCGTGAAATAAAGATACTGGCTATGTAAAATTGTTTACATGTTAAACATATTGTTTTAAGCATAATATTTAAAAGTATTTAAATGAAACTACGTAATGTAGTATTATTTCTGCACTCTTTAAGTTCTAAAGTAGAATAATACTACATCACGTAGTTTCATTTAATTGTGAATAATGAATTTATACAAAATTAACGCCAACTATAATCAATATTTAAAAACATTTATTTGTAAAACGTTTGTGGTAATAAAATTTACAGTAAACTTACAGATAATATCAACAAATTTCTTTTCTAATCAATTCAAAAGTCAGTTGGACAATATAGCACGCTAACCAAAATATTGTCATATAATCAGTAAAAATTTAAGATTACTTGGAACAAAATATATTTAATTTCACAGGTATTTGATACGAAATCACAACACTAACTATATATTCTTTATAAAATACTTTATCGTTAATTGTTTTAAATCACGATCATTCCAGCTCAAGAGATGGCGTTACTAATGTTTTAATCTGTGGTAAACAATATTTTCACATTAAGTACATATGTGATAAATAGTTTCAATGATATTGGCTCCTTATATTAAAGGAATATTATAAATTTTATTTAGTGTATTATTGATTTTATTTTTAATGGTGTTTTCATATAATAGAATTTCTTACTTCTTGATTTTAAATTGGATGTATTTTGTTATTTATTAATTTTCTACAGAAGCTCGTGAAGTAATATAAAAAAATAAATAGGGCGATTGGGGATAAACTATTCTTAAAGCATTTTGTTACTTTAATAAAGAAACATTTTTAATTACATAAAAAAAAAATTAAAAATATTTTGCCCAGAAATATATATAAATTTCAATCAGGTCTGTTACCTTATTACGGCATAAGACAATTTACCTGATCTGACATTTATTATTTGTTGTAGGCCAGTACAGTGCGCCACAGAGTTACGCAATTGTATTCTTTAATAAAATGCTACACATTATTAACAAATGAATTAAGCACTTCAAATAACGTTTTAGTACTTTCATACATAAAATTAATAGCAGCATATTCCATTTTTCATGCGCGAGCATAATTTTTTCAACGTTTTTTTCAGTATTTAACTCTTTTAAACGACGGGGTATTCTAGGTTGTTTTTAATTTTATCACGTTAGTAGGTATTTAGTTTCAAAATTTCAAAACAGTGGTACTGGTGTATTTATGTGGATGTGTGCTCTTGGTGTATTCACGGAAACACGTGAATAACCCAAAACAATGCAGTACATATTAACACAACCAAGTAATATAATAATAAATATGCTATATTATTATATATAAATACATTTAATGTATTTATAAATGTTTTACAATTACATATAAAATACGCTTCAAAAAAAAAATACGTTTGTCTAAACAGAAAATACACGTTTTTATTATAAATGTGGACTTGATACCGCCGTAAAGTTTTTTAAATACGTATGAATTAAATACAAGTAAGTACTGGTACAATATGAAGTAAATGTTTAACAAATGTATGTTAATTACAGTTAAAAAATTACAGTCTTTTGAAAATGACCTAAAAATCCATATTTTTTCCAATAATAAAAGTATGTCATTTATTTAATTATGTTATATTTAACGATTTATAAGAACTTATTCATTGTTGTCTACTGCAAACAATCAGTGTGTTATTTTGTTCAAAAGAAACAATTAAAATATAATATTAGTTCTTGACTAGGCAGACCTACGTAATTTTAGCAAAGAAACTATGCTAAATTATTAAAAATAGAAAGGGTAAAAGCTTTGCAGACCTGTTAATTATTAGCTATATTAATATATCGGATTAAGGAGATGCAGCAATTAAGGAGAGAAACATTTCAAAGATACAACCTTTACAATTTTTACAAATTGCCCACCATGTTGTAATACAACGAAACCGTAGTAAATAATTTAAATGAAGTAGAAATAATACTACATCACATAGTTTCATTATGTTATGAAAATTTAAAAAAAAAAAAATTAAAATGAAAAAATTTAATTTCTACGAAACTAACGCTAAAACTATATTTAAGGTATTATTTAACCAATATTTACAATATTCTATGAAATTTCACGTCAAACACGGCAAATAAGTAATGTATTAAAAAAAGAATTAAAAAAATATATTTTTACCTTTTTCTACATTCTAGATAGAGTAACTTAATTTTTTATTATTTTACTTATTTACTTGCTAAAAATGGCGTCACTTTTACACAAATAAACTTAAATTGATCTTGATTTAGATCTCACCAAAATATCAATATTTTTACATTGTATGGGAAACTGTTTAAAATCAATTATATTAATCTTTCATTTCCTTTTCATATTCATTGTATGATTTATTTCTAAGTTATTACACATTAATAATCTGTAAAGTATCATTAATATGTTTAATAAATAAATAACAGCTCGATAAAAATTTCTACACAAACTATAATAAAAATTAAAAGTATTCTAAAACTACGTATATATAATTTAAATAGAAGAGGCATTTCTGAATTTTTATTCAGGATTTTATACAGAATTTCTATTCTAAATTTTATGCCTTGAACTGGTTTCAAAATAGCTCAATTTTTATAATGAGTTACTTCACATTAATTTAAAGTATACAAGTTTAAATATCATCTGTAAGATATTTATTATATAAGCAAAAAAATCTCTATTTTCATCATTATTCCAGCTTACTCGGCAAAAAATAAAGAGGAGCCTTGTAAACGATGATAATTATCTTAATTAAAAAAAATAATGAGCGTTTGATTCAAAAAGATTTTCATTGACGCGGAAATTAAAGTCTCCGGTGATGTCAATTTAAATTGTCTCTGTACCTACAGACTATCTTGATTGTACGGCCCAATAGCCTCAAAAAATCTTTCGTTTCATTTATGAAGCGACTTTAAAAAAGGAGGAGGCTTTCGATTCGACGTACGTATATTTTTTTATTCGTTAAATATGAACTGTTCCTTGCCTGTTTATATGAACTGTTTCGTCCGTATTGTGGTCCCACGTTTTAGGAATAAATATTAATTATCAAATAGTGGTTAGTGAATGAGTTGATATCTGCCATTACACAAATTTCTGCATCACCATTCATGTACTGTGTAAAGGATGAGTTCCCATTATTGTACATGGCGGATCCCTAGGAGGCCTAAACCATGAACTTCCCACCCTTTCCCGTACATAAAATATTGCTTTCGAAATTTTTGGGAAAAGTTAGATAAAACGAAAATAGAAATTTGAACCAGTCAAAAAATGAAAATGACTTGATTTTGAAAGTTAGAAGAATAATAAACGATCGTAAAATAATTTAGAAAAATAATTTCGACCCTTTTTCTTGATTGATAGCCATACAAAATTTTAAATATTTTAATTTCAATTTATAACCTGTTCAGCAAAAATCGATACATAACATTACACATGATATAAAATCAGCATTATATAAGACTATACATTAATATTTAATTAATATAATTAGAAATAGATGTAGCTAGCAGGTTTTACGTAATGGCTATGACGTTTTATTATCTTCGTTTATATCTTTCTAAGCAATATTTTTAGTATTTATTTCTGGTGCTAAAATAAAGGGATTATCAGGATTAAAAACTCGAGAGCAAGCGACATAGAGTTGACTGTGTTAAAAACAGTTGAATCGAGGGTCAATTCCTACGGCTCTGAGCGTTTGTCGCTACGATTTATTAATCATTATTGTAAAATCAAACGCTTACAGGGAAATAAACGTGTTTAAACTAAAAATAGATATTTTTAGATGAGTAGTATACGTGATATAAAGACAGTTTCCCGCGTACCACAACCAGTTAAAATGTTATTCTTCTATCAGATTTCTCTGTAAAGAAATTACTTTTAGTCTGGTTTCCATGCACAACTTTGGAGGAGTTAAGTTACAAAGAAGCATAATATTGATATCAGCTTTAAGGTTAATTTGATAGACAATAATATCATTTATACAAGAAAGGACAAGAATACGACTGTGTTAATTGAAATATTACTTCATTTTTTTTAAATTTCTGATATAATTTTAGACATTAAAATTGCCCGTTCACGCAGCCAAAAATTCTATTGCGTTAAATTTGTTTAATTTCGTAAACTGGACGAATAAATACTTGATCAGTAATAATAACAATACTAAGTGATTCTAACATTTTGACTTGACCGTTTTCTTCTGGTACAGTTCCTTCACCAAGTTTTGTTAATACATCTCAGAATTTTTGAGCACATGAGTTATTACCAAGTTGTGCTCTCATATCCAAAGTCAAATGCAGTTTGTTAACTTGAGGCCATAAAAAGGATAGATTTAGCCCGATATTAACCTTATCTACCTTGGTACCTCAAGTTACTACAGGTAGGATCTGCTGAAAGTCATCACAAAAGAGGACAGTGGTATGACCCATAGGCTGATAATCTCCTCTTACATCTTTTAAAATCACATCCCCTATGGCTATGCAGCTACATTTATTGGCAGTTGTACATTCGTCCCCCACAATTAGAGAACAATCGTCAAATACTCTTGACTTGTTGCTGTTACACAACTCGGCACGGAGAGGAGTTTAATTACTATCTAAATCTGGAAGAATTTTAAATATATTATGCGCCGTTTTTCCACCAGAAAATAGCGTGGCAGGGATACCGGAAAATGCTACAGTAAGAGCAATTTTTTGCTGCCATCTGATCTCTGTGAATATGGTCGAGTTAGTTCTCTCCCACCAGGAGAAACCAGAAATAATATTTTTCCTTCATTAAGATTTACACTTTTGACAACTGTGATAAAAATCTGCTTCTGTTTAGATGTAAATTTTTCAAAGTTCTCATTTCCAATGGTAGCAATCGTTGTTGGATTGTATTTCGTCTCGTCGGTATAGTCTCGATTTATGTAAGGTTGATTCAATAGTTCAAACTCTGTAAAAAGTCTTCAGGTAGATGATGGTGATACTTTTCCCACAATTCAACTGAGTTTGAGATTCCACAGAACACTAACATAACACCAAACAAATGACGCAGGCCGCTGGGACAGCCACTAACGCAGGCTTACACAAACGTTTCATCCCAGTGTTGGTTGCCATCAAGCAAATTAAAAGCTCTATATGTAGCAAAGATTATTGGATATTCTACGCCATCTCAATATTTTGAATAGGTTGACGGCTTAATTGATATTCACGCTGCATTACCGTTTCCGAAACTCGAGACTCAGCGTTATGTTTTCGAGTCATGCATACCCGAGCTTGATGCTCCTCGTTAGTTTCAAAAGAACGAACGAACCGCATCTTTTTAGCCGCTCTTGAGTTTTGACCTAAATTAATTTTCTTCTTTTTAAACTTTTTTATAAATCAAAGTTCAATTCGTTAAGACGAAATTATCAAAAGCTGAAACATAAACACCAAATTAATATTTGTTGATCAAGTCAAGTAATTAGGATTTCAATAACTGACCAATAATAAGGCTTCGTTTATAATTAGCCAAGACCACTAATTCCTCTTTTTAATTATTTAGAAAATAATTTCAATCAATATGAATTGAGACCGTCTTTTAGGCTTTTAGAAAAATTACAATTCAATTAATCAAATTAATATACAAAATTAAAAGTATTGCATAAGGAAATCAGAGGAATATTTCAATTTATTGAATAAGTATGTATTTTTTAATTGAACGAGAGCGCGCTTAAAAGAATCGGCAGCGCAAATTTATAAATTAAATCTATTTTAATTCATAAAACTATACAATAGTGTGCTTAAAAATGTGATCAACGCAATATAATAAATGAAATTAATATACCAGTCATTAAAATAAACAGCAGTCTGCTTACAGAATCAATGACACAATTTAATAAATCAAAATAATCTATATTAAATATAACTGAAGAAGCTAAACGATAGCTAAACAACGCTTAAAGGAAGCATTAGAATTGAATAAAACAAATTAAAATATATATGACGAAACTAATAACTAAAATGCTTTCGAAAACAGCATATCGATTCAATGAATTAAATCAATAAATATATTGTGTTAGCTAACCTTTTTTTCAAGATTTCAAAAAAATAGTTTAACAATTAATCTATAACTTACTTGTATGTAGGTTTATTTTAATATTTTTATTATATTTCTAAAATAACCAATTTTAACTTATTTTCATTTCAAAAATAAATGTCAAAGTTTTGTAATAAAAGATCCACACAAATTAAAAATATTTTAACGAAACCAAGTAATTGTTATTTCAATAGTCCATGATTAGGTGAAATTAATTAAACTTTGTAAAAAGAATTAAAATTCACTAAGCTATTTGTAATTATCAGTTAAAATACAATAAAATATTGATATCCAATGAGTGTAGATTTATATAGAATATAAGACTATTTTACATGTAATTTGATAAAGAAAATGATAGCGTGTTTTGTTTTATGCGATGTACAGTCGTTGCCTGCTCATTTTGCTGAACATGGTGAAACATCATATAACGTTTGGTTCTAAATCTATTTTCTTATTTATTTCTTTGAAAAAAAAAACATATGTCCATATTTTTGTTTATGTTTATATTCAAGTTTGTATATGTTTATATTTCAAGTGTGTGCTCTTATTTTAAATAAACCTAAAACATTTATTTTCAACGCACCCGTTGTCTTGTGTAATCTTATTTAATTTTAATAAAATATGGGCCACTTCTTTACTGAGTTAACGATACATTCAAAGTCAAAATTTTTGACTTTCTTCTGTTCGTTCACTAATTCTTGTTATTTGTATTTAATCCATATTTGCGTTACGTAACGATTGATAAAAAAATGTCTTTTAGTTTCCGCGAATTTTCTTATTCCTTTAGATTGCACGAATATTTGAGAGTGGAGAATCGGTTCGATATGGCGAGGCGAAAATCGCGCTATAATTTTTGAGCACATAAGCGTTTTCAATGTGGTTTTATCGCTTGTTTGAACATTTATTTGACTTGATTTAATCTCAGTTGGATCTTGATTTAAACTAAATAAGGTCGGATTGCCAATCAATTTCGTATCGATTGAATTTTCTTGTTCAATGTTCTTGCCTTTTTCACGTTGACGTTTTTGCTCACCGCTGCTCTCTGTGTGAATATCATCATATCGAACGAGTTCATATGCTCCTGCAGTGGCACAGTACTGACAATGAATAAAAGGGAACTCTTAATTCCAAATAAATAACTAGCTGGAAAAAACTATTCAGTTTCATTATTATTTATCAATTTTATAAATTAATTAATATTTTATGACGTATTTTTAAATGGGTGATAGATTTTTATTAAATTAAAGAACAATACATTTAATGTTGTTCAGATTGCTTTGAAGCCACTTGTATTTGTTCTTTGCGCTAGTTTTAAATTTCTGCCTTCATTTTAGATAACTCAGTTTCCATCGTTTGTATCGTATAGAATATTCTCACATATTTTTACACAAAATATAAATGTATTTTCAATTATAAACGCATATCGTATTTATTAGTCCTAATAATATTTCCGCTCCGGTATGAAACATTTTGAAGATCTCGTTAAAAGAAATAGATAAAATATTAAAAATACTTTTTGTTTTTGTTTTGTAGAAAACAAAAAATATATAAATAAACGTATATGAAATAATAATATTCATATAAAAATTGTTGGTATGTTTTTTATTGTTTTCAAATTAACAATACTTGGTCAGATTGTACCTATGTGGACAACACTAAAAATCAATTTACGATGGCAATGGAAAGAAGCTTTAAAAACAAAAAAAATTATATTGAAATGAATTGATTACATCAAATAGGCAAAGAGCAAGACACTGTCAAAAAATTACTTAGAATACGAAAAATAGTGCAACGGACTATGATAGATAATATATGTTATTGGTAGCATAAATACTCGTTTAGAAATAAGCATAAAAATTAATTAAGTACAATGGTAGAAAAGTACTTGGTCAATAGCCATATGGTACTAACGGAAATTTTATTTTTCAACCACTAAGTTTGTTTTTCCTTTCAATTCTTACGGAAAGAGTGAGGTGTGCTGTAACTAATTTTCCAGTGAACAGATAATCTATTTATGCATGATAATTATCAGAAAAATTGCAAATTAAAAGGAATTTCCTTTTCTTTGCCCTTTTTTACATAACTCAAAACGTACCTCAATTTAATTTTCCAGTAAACTTCAACAGTTTTTTTGGTTAGAGAGTCTCTTCATGTCGAAACCTATAAAATATTATACTTTCTAAACAAGTATTTTTGTGAGGAAAGTTCACGCTGCAAAATTAATATTTTTAAAGATTACAATAATAATATTTCACTTATTTAACCTTTATAAAAAAGGCCTTAAGTGATTAATAATACATTCGGTATGAATTTTTCATTGTAAAAACGATACTGACCAATATTTCAGGTACTTCTCTAATTGGTTTTGATAAATAAAATATATAGTCACAATGTGTGAAGTTAGTTCATATATGTAAAATAGATAATTTAAATGTCTTTCAATTATTATGTAAATATAATTATATTACCTTAGAAATTTCTTTGACGTGTGGCTCGCTAGCTACAAATCAAAATTAGTGCAGGTTGAGTAAAACACAAAACAATTACTAATTTTTACCTTCAATATCCATAGTGCATTTATATTTATGATTATTTTGTGTTTATTTTTAAAAGTTTCAACAATTTATTTAGCGATAAAGTAGTTATTTTAAATGACATAATCAATAAAGTTATCTGTAAAGTTTATGTCTTCATCAATTCATAAACTACAGATGAAATTTGGGCTAGTAACTGTTTTCCCAAAATAAAGTATATCAAATTTTTAAAAATATAGAGAAATATTTTCAAATTCCAGAAATAACTTTTATCTTATAGTGCACAATTTTTCTCAAAATTTACTTTATTGATACATATAAGCACTCGGTATTTCCTGAAGTGAGATAGAAATTTTAGGAATGGTATTCAATAAATGAATATTTACGTATTCATATCAAGCTTTGGACGCAGTTCTATGCTCATGCAAACCATATCAATTTTGATTTTTGACCAATTAAGTAATAAATAAGAATGATTACAAAATTAATACAATTTATACTCATTTCTTGGTATAAATCACCACATGAATAGAAATTCATTGTCAGTTTATGAATTTTTAATATTTTGTAGTTTTCCCAGAGAAAAGTAGCATTATTTTGTGTCTCACTTTCTCAATCCTTATGAAAATTGGGAAATTAACTAGAAGTACTCGCAAAATGATTCCGTAGACGACATGCTATGTACCGCGCTCTTCTCCAAGCTATTTGAACGGTATTTAATTTGAAGGGTAAGAAAGGAAGCATAGGATAATTGTAGAACGATATGTTTCAATGGAACGGACAAATGCCCCCTGTGATGGGAAAACGAAAGAGACTTTTTCGGTAAGCAGCGAAAGTGATACTTTCATCACTTCGAAATGCAAAATGCAAACGATTTGAAATAATTGTTGTTTAATTTTTTTCTCATTCATGCACGTGCATATATAACAATTAAGACCCTAACAGAGGATAATATTTTCCGATCCCTGCTTATTTAATATCACCAGCTGCCGACGCGGTACCCATATAAATTAATATCTATACACTATGCGTCGTCGACAAGATTATTCTTCTATTGTTGTGTTTTAATCTTGTAATTTACATTTACAGCTGGTTCAGCTCAAATAACAAAAAAGATTGACGTAAAACAACTTAAGTACTTAAAAATAAATGAAAATTTGTTTTTTGATACAATCGACAGTTTTTTTTTTTTGTATAATATTTTTAACCAAAATTTTAAGTGCTTTAAAATCTTTTTAATGCTTATCATTTTGTATTTATTCTCAACTTGATTTTCTATGAATAAAAAAAAATTACTCATAATCATGAGAAATCATTGTAGAAGCTTATCCAACACGTAGGCACATTCTGATAATTAAGTTGTTCATTAAAGAAGTGAAATACTTCGTAAAGACTTCCGAAAATATCGTGGTGATGACATTGCTTTCAAAATATTATTTTAAAAACATTTTTTTAATATGTTTCCTTGATATTTAATGGCGTATCTTAAAAACCATAAATAAAAGAAGAATTAAATATCATATAGATGTTATACTTAACAAAGAGTGATTTACGTCAAAGCCTAAAAAATAAATTCACAATCGCAACAAAAGCAAAATTTGAAGGGGAAAATCATGTTGACATGAGTGAAGAGCACGAGTCTGTCGAAAAACTTACTCAGAACATGAAAATTGGCCAAAGTGGTTATCGAAAAAAATGTACATGATCGTAACAATAAATATGTTTTTGAAAAGAAGCATAAAGATGTATTAAACCAATAGAATTTTTCAAGAATGGAGCGTAATATTAAGTATTATTAAACTGAAAAATAAACAATGATACCAAATTATATCGTTCATATTCACATGGACTTAATTAGTTCTAGAAGGGTTTAAATAATTCAGTAATTGACGACATTGGCACTCGCATTTTTTTCAGTTCATAGTAAGTAATATTAATTGGCATAATATAATAAGGTACGGTATGAAAAAGTATAAAAACTATTTAAGAAATATAGATAAGTATTATTCTAGTCGCATTACTGTTGTAATTAGGTTAGTTTTAAAAACAGGATTTAATTATAATCATTATTAGCATCAGAATGTAAATTGAGGTTTATTACTTGATATTACATTACGTTAAGTAATTATGTCATGATATACATTACGAAATATGAAATTATGACACTAAAATCTAATTGAATTTTTTATGTCTAACAGGTGATTTATATATTCACACCAATAGAAAAGAAAAATGTGAAAATATAAGTCGGAGGTTATGAAAATATACACTAGATTATATTTTTCCTAAATACGGATATTTAATAAAAATATTCCATTGCTAAGTAAGGTCGATATCATTCTAAAAATATTTGTGATCACAGACTGGCAGAAGATGTTTCGCGATACTGAAAGTTGATGGAACATTTTTAGTTATCAAAAGAATAGAAGATATTATTATCATAATGTGTGGAAAGAGTAAAATATGATAAAACATGACAAGTGAATACAAAAAAGTTATAAATCATTTATAAAAATATTTTTATTAACGCGGTAAGCAATATAATTAATTTCATCAGGGTATTGTTTCCAGCAACAATATTGAAAATATTTTTAAGGTTACGTCTTGAGCGCCCAGAATTCAATTCAGCGTCTATATACTTTAAAAAAAAACTTTTAAAAGTACAAAAATAACGAGTATGAAGCGTTTGGGGTAAACAGTATTTCTACTCTCTGTATTTTCAGCATGGACCTGAGACTGAAGCATGCACCAGAGATTTGGAATTGACCACTTCCCATGGATTATACTCGAATGCTCCACGTAAAAATCTTCTAGACAGTCATAATTTCTCTGCAAGGTTCTTAAGTTGACACAATTTCAATACCAAAAAGAAAAAAAGAAATCAACAAGCCATAAGTAAACTTTAATTCGAGTTGCTTCCACACAAATTTGATTACAGCGGAGAATGGGTACTCTCAATTAGTAATGCTAAGCACAATTATAAAAAAAATAATCGCTTAAAATGGCTTACTAATATTTTTTAAATATTTCCGCTTAAAACGAAACCTCGGCGGGATTTCTGATACGAGGAAAATCCGATATCACGGCATTTTATCGTTTTATTAACATTAAATTTTTATAGTTAATAATGTATCTATTCAATGAATTTTCAATATTATAAAAACTTAGGAAAAGTAGAATGCAATCTTCTTTCACACACATTATTTCATTTTACGATATGAAATAATTTCTTAAGTTTCTTTACTTCAGGTTTAATCTAAATAATATCTAAAGCTCCAAAAATTATTGAACTGCAGCTGCAACTGGATGCCACTTTTAAACATACAAATGTATTTACTTGAGGACTGCAGAGCTTGCGCTATGTCTCGTCCGCTTTATTTAATAAATTGCATAGCGCTATTTACGTGTCGCCAGCTTATTACAAAGCTATCTGCAATTTGAGATTGTATACTATTTTGCCAGACGGTTCAAATAAAATGCAACTCTCATACAAGACGTCTTCTCATTTTACATATTTTCCGTGCAAACGAAATTTTGGATTAATTTAAGCAACTCCTATTAGAGCTTGCTATATAAAAGAGTTTAAGATCATTTAAGTAAACAGACGTTTTATGTACCAGTTAAGTAATATATTTTTTTAAATTATTGTACAAAATATTTTTGAAAACTAATCATTTAAATTAAAAAAATATATAATTAAATAACGAAATATTGTAAAGGATTTTAACTACTAAATCAATTGCCGATCTTTGCTTTATTTAAGAAATATACCTTGTATCTCAGAGATGATCTTTCACAAAAAATATATTTTTACTTATATTTGAATAGAATACTCTTCTTGAAGTGCTAGTTAAATAAATGTTTCAACTTTATAGCAATTCACAGTAAAATCAAGCTATTAACGAAGCAATTTTGGTTGAATACTTATAATCAATTCTTTTTCTCATGAATGCTAGAACATTGATATCTTTGTGTGATAGTGGTAAGTAGAGTAAGTAGTAATTATATTATTAACATAATATGTTAAATATGAAGTGAAATGTAATAAAATGTTACATATATTATTTAGTACATCAGGTTTAGCTAATAATATACTTGTATAATTAGTTTCTAGCTCTCATTGGCGCATCCACAAATAATTTATTTTTTATACTGATGTCAGTTAATACATAAACGACTTATTTATATCCAATAGCCAATAGGCTTCGAAAACTAGCCTTGTTTAATTGAATCCACGATATTATATGGAAGAACCATTACTTACATTTTTGCGGATTTTCTCATCATCTTCAATTGCTGACGCAGAATACATAATATTTTTAAAACAATACTGTTTTTTTACTATGGATTTTTAGCTTCAAAAAGTAGATATACATAATTCAAAATAGTACTCTTAATGCATGATATTTGCTATGTTTCGATCTCAAAAGTATCTAGTATATGCCGGGTACAAACTATTTTCTATATTAGCTTGAACTTAAGCAGAAAGATTGTGATTTTCGACAATTTCTACTCATCAGTTTTAAGCCCGCGCGTTTCGTCTTACTCTTTGAGGGTAATTTAATATATTGCTACATATTTCCTTAGTATAAATTTAATCCGAAAAAAATTTCAGGTTTATATTTGTACCTTAAGCGTTATGTATCAGAAAGGTTAATTTAGACCGATCTAGAAGTTTATACGTAATGCTCAAATAAACTCACATTCAGATCAACAAAAAATTGACAGACAAACGAAACATTCGTATTCCCAAAATCTGAGCTAGAAATTTCCATTTACCTCTAATTTGGTGGGGTAATAATTTCCTCTAAACTCTGTCATAAAAGGATTTTAGACTAATGAAAAGTCAAACCTTGTTAATTTGTAAATTAGCGGCGAGATTCGAAGTTATACAAGCATCCAAAAGTAACACTTCGTTGTGAGGAATAGTATTGAATTACTCGAAATGGAAACGATAAATCAAAATTTGCCTAATGGTTTTTGTTTTTATTTTGAATTAAAAGTGCTTCATTGGGACATAATTGTTAATTTAAAAAAATATCGCGATTTACTAATAAAATCAAATATGACTTTTTATACAGAAATCAGCCACCTAATTCATATGTAGGGAACTCATTAAAATAACTATATAGTAAAGTGGGAAGTGACAGAAAAAACACGCCATGAGGGTGGAAAAAAAGGTTTGATTAAAATTTGAAATTTTTAGTTCAAAATATGGCTTTTTTATAACTGAATTGAAAAGAAATGTTATAGGCTTTAAATATTAATTCATGACACAATATTTTGAAAGTCAATCATTTCATTATCTTGATAACAATAATATCTCATTACCTTGATAGCAACGCTGTTAGAAATATACAGCTGAAGTTCTCTCCACATCCTTTGTTTCATGTCATCCCTGGTCAGTTTGTCCAATTAATATGTTTCAAATCTGCCGAATCGTCCATTCCATAGTATCATTCTCCTCCTTCATTCGCATAGTTTGTACGTTTCCGAATCTTTCTCATCCCTTAGAATCTTATAATGGGCTTAATTAGCTCATTTCACATATGTATTTAGATTTAATTAAACAATAACTTTGATCTTTTACGGTAGTCATCACATTTACATAGTATCCTAACATAATATAAAAGTTACTTGCCAAGGAAAGAACAACGAAACCAATGATGTTTTATTGTTGGTTTAATCGTCCAATATTCCTCTTGAGGGTATATTAACATATAAAGTTTTTGCTTTCGCATTCATGAATATTTGCGTAACTTTTAATATCTGTGTTTGTAAAAATATTGCGAACATTTTGCGAATAAGATACTATAACTAAAATTTAGAAAATACTTTAAGCCAAAAATACTTGGTAAACTAAAAATCATTTGAGGTTTTATATATAAATTGCAATTTCCTCTTTGTTCAAATAAACATTATCCATACAATCATTTATAGAAGAAAAATTAAATGTTTCTTTTTAAACAAAAATCTTCCACAATTACTTTACATAACAGCAAATTGTAACTTTAAATAAACTATTGAAAATTGTCTACTGTTACGACAGCGGGAAACAGAATTTTGAAGTATTTTTTCTTTTGCCACTTTAATAAAAATAAAATTTATATCAATTAATAATTAACAATTAAATTGAAGAAGCAGAATTTAGTATTTCGAAAATGAAGTTTTGTTTGCTTTCGCTTAGATTTTGCTTTTAGTTTCGCCTCTTTCTAATTCATTATATTTAGATTTACATACTTTCCGTGAATATTCATTGCTACATAATTTGAATATAAGGTGCTCAGCATTACCACCCGATAATGTATAATAAGTTCAATTTCAAAAGTATTTATGAGTTCACTAAACACATTTTAATCTAAAACTTCAGTTGTTATTTTCGTGAACAAAACGAACAAAAGAACAATATCGATTATTTCCAAGTTTATATCCTGAAATAGACACGGTTGGCCTATTCACACTTAATTATAAATGTGTGAACGCGTGCAAAATTATCAATTTTCAATCATACACAATGAGCACTAGATTAAAAAGGCGGTATTCATATTAGCGAATACTGGTATTTATGTATTTTATATGTCGCGAATACAAATGGGAATGTTCGGGATTCGCATTCGCATTGATATTTGCGACATATAAAAATTTATGAGCATAACATCATTAATACCTTCATTGCTTGGGTAAAGATTTTGTTGTATTGTAAGTGTATATATCATAAAAGAAAGAAACTTCCCATGGTGACAAATCTCACGGTAAAAGAATATCCTTGTCATGTCCAAATAAGTGATTGTTATTGACACGATGCTTCTAATTCATTTTACATATCTCAAGCGTGCTCAAAGTTTTTGCATCGCCTTCTATAATAAACAGTTTTGTGATATGTGAAAATTATGAAAAAAAAACAATTTTCTCTCAAAACACGCGTATTTAAATAATACCCCACCTGACATATAAAATTTAAAAATTATTAAATTCTCTTTAGTTTCTATCAAATTCAATGTTTATTTAATAAGTTTTTGGTAGTGATACATAAACTTAACTTTAGGCTCTTTTAAATTTTTGAACTACATTTTGGAATCCTTATATATTTCTTTTTCCATTAATTTACTATGCCATATAAAAAATTAAATAAAATTTTTTGAAGTATTTCATTTGTCCCCTTTAAAAATATGAAATAAATATTTAGGAGTGACAATGTAACAAATATTTTTAGTATGCTCTATTAGTATTTTGAGAGTAATAGGGGAAGGGGAAGGGGAAGGGGAAGGGGAAGGGGAAGGGGAAGGGGAAGGGGAAGGGGAAGGGGAAGGGGAAGGGGAAGGGGAAGGGGAAGGGGAAGGGGAAGGGGAAGGGGAAGGGGAAGGGGAAGGGGAAGGGGAAGGGGAAGGGGAAGGGGAAGGGGAAGGGGAAGGGGAAGGGGAAGGGGAAGGGGAAGGGGAAGGGGAAGGGGAAGGGGAAGGGGAAGGGGAATGGGAAGGGGAAGGGGAAGGGGAAGGGGAAGGGGAAGGGGAAGGGGAAGGGGAAGGGGAAGGGGAAGGGGAAGGGGAAGGGGAAGGGGAAGGGGAAGGGGAAGGGGAAGGGGAAGGGGAAGGGGAAGGGGAAGGGGAAGGGGAAGGGGAAGGGGAAGGGGAAGGGGAAGGGGAAGGGGAAGGGGAAGGGGAAGGGGAAGGGGAAGGGGAAGGGGAAGGGGAAGGGGAAGGGGAAGGGGAAGGGGAAGGGGAAGGGGAAGGGGAAGGGGAAGGGGAAGGGGAAGGGGAAGGGGAAGGGGAAGGGGAAGGGGAAGGGGAAGGGGAAGGGGAAGGGGAAGGGGAAGGGGAAGGGGAAGGGGAAGGGGAAGGGGAAGGGGAAGGGGAAGGGGAAGGGGAAGGGGAAGGGGAAAAAAATCTAATACTAAATCCAATTCCATTAAAAAAGATCTAATACTAAATCCAATTCCAAAAAAAACTCGAAATACACCGAGTATCCCTCGGTCACCTGGGACTTATATATAATGCACCTTGCATAAGACTTTCAAAAAACAAAACTAGAATTAAATATGAATAAAGATCTTTTCTTTAAACGTTCCCAGAAACTTGTACAAAAACAAGTAACGCTATTCTATTCATATTAAAAGATCCGACTGTTTAATCGGAAACATAAAAATGTCTTTTTCGGAATGTATAAATTTACATCAAAATAATTTTTCGGAATGAATGTGCACTAAAATATAAATATATACATATATATATATATATATATATATATATATATAAATATATATATATATATATATATATATATAATGTCATGTTTTTTAAATATGACTGTTTTAAAAAACATGACTTGAAAGTATACCAACACAATAAAAGAAAAAAGGTCACAAGCAAATATATCATAATAAGCGTGTAAAGTGTACCAATACAAAATATTCAAAGTGAACTAACAAGTAAACAGCTGGATTACATAATTTTTTTTAGTTTCATTGTGAATCAATACAAAAATAAAAGTTTATGGGAAGGTCCTAGAACAAAAAAATTCTAGATAAATGGTTACAAATTTCATTAGAAAGTTAGGGTCTCATGTAATTTGCGACAAACACCTATGATGACTAATGTATTTTGTAGGTAATAATAAATTGTAAGCAGATCGATTTAAAAATCAACGAAGGAAGGCTATTGGAAAAGTATAAGGTAACAATTGAATATTTAACAACAATATCTACAATATTTTAATGGTTATTAACAGGTATCGTAAGTAATGGAACATATACTGACTCGAGCATTAATGTTTGTTTTTTAATCAACAAAATGGGAATATTTTCTGTGCCCAACGATAAAAGTTATTAAAAAATTTACAAGTTAAGAACAGTATCATAGAGGCACAAAGAAAAACATACAATAATATTTTCAAAATGCTGATGTGAGTAGCCCGTAAATACAGAAAAACGAACAAGATAAAAATGGTATATTCGCCGAACTGGGTTAAAAAACGTGTTGCTAGTTTGAAACAAATGAGTTTTAAACACCCCAATAACAATTCAGTGCTTGCCCACACCTCGGCTCATAAAAATCCAGGAGGTGCTAAATTTGTTCTCGTTTCCGCATACTTGAGTCGCATATTCTTATCCCGCTTGCAAAAAACATTCTAAAATTTTAGTATGATTAACAAATTTATCGACGGCGAAACTTACATTCTACGAAATTGTGATGTTTATGTACGTACTAAAATATTTATTATCTACATGCGATACTACAATAAACTGAGTAATGGAAACACAAGAGTTTACTAATATGTTTTCATCGGTTTCACAGCATAATAACTAAAATTTTCGCTATTTTATTTAACAAAATATTTTCTCTCACTTTTAATTTTGGGCATAACTACATTACTTTATTGTACAAAGAATTTAATGCTATATCATGTAGTTTCATTTAATTGTGGATTCTTGACTGAAAATTAACTGATATAACGCGCGATGATGCTGGTTAAAATGAAGCTATGTAGTTTAATGAAAAGTGATAAAATGGGTGAATATAGCAACGAAGGTAGAAACAAATAAAATGACTCCTTAATAAAGGGAAACCACGCAATCAATTATCACCACCACGCAGTCAAATATTTGAGCAAAAAAAATTCAAATAATTTGAATGTTTAAAGTATATGTAGTTTAATGTACCATGTATTTTAAGGAAATAAGAGAGATACATCCTGAGTGATCAAATGGGTGAATATAGCAAAGAAGGTAGAAATAGATAAAATAACTCTTTAATAAAAGGAAACAACGCAATCAATTATTTAATATAATTATCAAATATTTGAGAAAAAAAAAATTAGTTAATTATAATATTTAAAGTCCAAATTAAAAATAATTTTATTATCACAATTTGAATTTATAACAACTGTCAATGATATATTCCGAACGAGTTTAGAAATAAGTTTAGAAAGAAAGAAGAAAGAAACAGTTATTCTTTGAACTTTCCCAAAATTATTCTTCACATCATACAAAACAATTTATTTTATTTTTAAACATTGCGAATTTATGATAGACTTACATATAAATATTCAGTTATTATTTTAATAAATAAGCGCTCTTTTTTATATTGAAATATTTCCTGTTTTATTTAGTCATTAATACCTGCTAGAAATATACGAAGAGAATTAAAAAAAAACAATATGTTACTATTGGTTGTCGTATGAATAATGAAAATTACTTATGTTTTTTTAATGAAAAATATAATTTAAAGGAAATTGTATGCGAACACAAGTCTCCAAATTCGAGCTCTGATCTTTTGAAGTGCGAATAACATTGCGGTGCAAATTTCCATCTCCACTCAAAATCATTTACGGAACTGTTCTGTGGTCTGTAAGTTTTTCAAACTCTCAACACGATATCGAGCAAAATCAAGAAAATAGATCAGGGGATACTTTTAATTTTTATTTTTAAAATTAAATTCTATGAATTTGTTACGGGTACAAGAATATTAATTTTTGGCATTTAATATAAGAAAATAGTAATGCATATTGTAATTTCCAAAATTGAAATTAATAACAGAATGTCAAGAAAAAAAATTAAATAAAAAACAGGACTTAATTAAATGCAGCACACAAGGGTCCTAAATTTCCAAAGGAAAACCAAGTTCTCAAAGCAAGTTTTGGCTCGTGATGACCAAAATGATTTTAGCTTCAGTTGTTTGTCAGGCTTATCAAATAAAAAACTGGATAAATAAATTGGTGTTATTTTGGTACGACCTAAAAAATTTAAGGATAAGATAATTTCCATTTGGCGGATAAACTTCAGAGCACATATATTTTTCCTAAATATAATAATGAAGAGAAGTTAGAAATAAATATTATATATTGACAGATAATAATATATACAAAATATTTTCTTATTTCAAAAGGAATGGTTATTTTTATAATCTTTAAATGCAAATTACCAAATCGAAAAAGTTGGGATTTCTCTATTTGTTTTATGAAATATTTCTGAAAATGTCCAAGTTATTCCCTGAAAAAATATATATTTATTAAATAGTTGACGATTTATAAATTTGGTATTATGGTGTTTTGTTAAATAAAGTAAAAGAACATTAATGTACTTATTAAATACGGCTTTCATTAAATCGATTACAAGATTGCTTGTCGAAAAGTCTTCATACTGAAAGAAAACAATGCAATCAAATATTTTCGTTGATGTAACCTAATTTAAAGCTTGGACATTATTTTTTCGTCTTTCCTTAATCGCATATGCTATTTAAGTAACGTAACGCAAATACTGGGTATATGTCAAATATAAAATATATTCAAACATTTTTAGTTTGTAACTCAGATTCCATTGAAAACAAAAAGTAAATATTGATTTCTGCTTTGTGCTAAAATAAGATTCAAATTATTCTTCATGCAAAATAGAAATATTTACATGTAACAGGTACGCCACTAATCATGCACGAAATTGAATTGAATTAAGTTGATAGGAGAACATCGAGGAAAATGTGTGAAAAAAACTAATCAACAATTAAATGAAACTACGTGATGTAGTATTATTTCTACTTTCTTTAAGTTCTTTAACACGACCTAGGTTTCGTTGTATTACAACATCTTCATCTTTGCTAATACCCCATCTGAAGATGTTGTAATACAACGAAACCTAGGTCGTGGTAAAGAACTTAAAGAAAGTAGAAATAATACTACATCAAGTAGTTTCATATATCTGTGAATAATGAATTTCTACAAAATTGACGCCAAATATATTCAAATAAAAAAGTTAATATTAAAAAATTAAAAATGTGGGTATTTAAAGAAAAAACGTTGTCAAAGAAAGTGATGTGAAGATGAAGAAAATATATATGAAATAATTTGGCCATATTGAAAATGCACGCCCGGTTCTAACAAAAACGTACGTATTATTCATATTTGTGTGTCGAAAATATTAGGAAACTATGTGAAAAAGTCACTTTTAAAATAAATCGAAAAAAAATTACATTTATTATAGAAACACTAGCGTGACCCGTGCGAAGTCTTCGCATTATAAATTATTCAACTCAATTTAATAAATCAAAATTGATTGCAGGTATTCAATTCATTTCTAATTTTGCACACTGCTTATTACGTTTATATTCCATTATGAAGCTCAGATGACAGATCAAACAAATATTTTACTAAAATTGACATATAGAGGCGCAAGTATCAAAAGCATTGAGCTAAAGCGCCACTTTATTTATACGTGAGTGGATTTGAAATTAAACAAAAATTTTACCGACCGTCAATCATATTGACGTTGAGCCGTTAGATGGCAGCATTGCTGTTTTGTGTATATAATTTTAATAATTAATTAATTTACAAAAACAATAGCAATAATAAATTTTTTAGTTGTGGATGCCGGTAGAGCAAGAAATTATCTATAAAATGATATATAATTTATGTGGGTTATTTGTGAGGTTTTTTCTAAAAAGGGAGAGTAACATCTTAACCTTAGCGTATTAATATATATGATGACGATGATACTTCACTAAATACGATGCACAGATCCTATTACAAGCACCTTTGTCACTTCGTATATATATATATCTATATATATATATTATATATATATATATATATATATATATATATATATATATATATATATATATATATATATATATATATATATATATATATATATATATATATATATATATATATATGTTTATATATATAAAGGTATTCAGAAACATTCCACTTTTATTACAACACACGGTTAAATATATATTCAATCCAGTCTTTTGAAGACTCGATCAAGTTATTTATAAAAGTTATTAAGAATTTCATTTAAATTTTAACAAAGTTTCACATGCATACTTAATTTCCTACGCTAATGTGGTTTATTAATTAAATTATTCGAATTATGTAGTAATATCTTTAATGTTTTACTGTTAACTATTACGAATTTATACATGTATAACATTCGTATATGGTTATAATTAATGAGAATATTTATTTTTAGCTAGATAAAATAATATTTTTTCAACAAACCATTACATAAGTAGCACATAAAAAAGCACAGGAATAATAAAATATGATTACTTAGTTGTAACTTTTGCGTAACAATATATTTTTCGAACATAAATAAATGTGCAAGTTATTGTTACTACTACTCTATATCATCTAATTTCGGTCGTGACATTTGTCTTTTTCAGTATTGAAGAAATCTATTGTGAATCTTTAAGTACCATAGTCAAATCCTAACCAAATTTGTATGTGCCCATAATCAGAGGATATCTTTAGAAATAAACAAAATCATAAAAATTAATCAATAAATGCCGGAAATACGAAGTAACATTCACATAAATAGTTGGTTTGAGAATCTATCCTTTATTTGAAATTGCTTAACAAAATTAGTCGGAGAAGCTTAATTTACACATGAGTCGGAAAATAAGGACAATTGAATGTTATACGTCTTAAGAGTTGAAAACCTGATTAAATAAAAATTGTAGTTAAAAAGTATATGTCCTATAATAATTTAATAAGCAAATTATCAATATTATGTCGCTTGAAATTTGTAAAGAAATTGCATTAATTTTAATCTAACAGAAATATTTTGAGAAGACACGTGAATGAAAACAATTGAAAAGGAAATCGCATAAAATTTTTTTTCGAGATAAATATATTTAATTTTCGAAAATATTTACTATAGTTAACAATTTCATTTTGAAAACCTATTTTCAAGTTTATTTTTCAATAAGAACACTCAAATTGTAATTAAGGCTGGAATTTGTCGCGAAACTCATAACTTCATGCCTAGTGGGGATCTATGAGTAAGATTATAAAAATATTTTTGTTTTTTACAAGCCATTATAACGCTTTGCATGTAGTGACACGCTTTTCAGTTCCCAAAAGACATGTGCAGTAGCAAATTGTGTTTTCGTTTCAATGAAATAGATGTATCTGTAATTCACTAAATTAAATATGTACATACATATAAACAATAACTATAGTTTGTAATAAACGCGTAAAAGGCAAATTATTTAACTACTATGTTTTAAATTTAAACTGGAATAAAAATAACGGAAAATGATTTGTGTTATTACCAATATCAGTCTGACAATATTTCAGTCTGAATCGTGGAAGTAATTTGACTATGTAAATCCATGATTTTCACTATGTTCGAATAGGAAATTAAAAGTAGTTTCTCTTGCATTGAAATGAATCTTTTAAAGACGCAATCCCATATCAGGTTTTTCATTTTAATCTTATTGTTACATATAAACGTAGTCTCATATTTAACTCAATGAAATTATAATGATTTACAGAAAAACATACATAACATTTTTGTCCACTGAAGTCTAGGGAGATCGAAATGTTAGGGTTTTCATGACAAATTTCAGGTTCCATTAAACAAATGTTTGATTTTATTTTATTTATGTGTATTTGTTCCAGGACATAATACATTACCGGAGCACTCTTCAATATACATTTATAGTAGTAGACAAGGAATTTGACACATTATTTTTGAGCATAATATGATTATTTTTTACGTATATTTCTTTAATGCAGTAATATCTAAATAGATTTCCATGAAATTTTGAATGTAAGTATACAGCATAAGTCCTAGATTAGATCACAGTCTATATAATTATGCTGTAATTTTCAAATCAATAGGTAACACACAGTAAACGTTTCAAGATTAAATCTAGTATTGTCGCTATAGTCATGTAACTACATAACGGGTTCAATTAAAATCTATACTTATTTCGTTGAAAAAATGTTTTCACATATTCGTAATAGGGGTAGGTTAGTAAGTAATAAGTAGAGTAGTTAGTAAGAAATAAATTTAAAAACAAATTATAAACTAAGCTTCATAATTTTGATGTAACCTGAATATTTTAATTATAGATTCTCCTTTATTTCACTACAGACCTTCACAGAAATAAATTTAACTATTTATTCCCATATAATCCTGCCGAGAAATATTGGCTAAATACTAAATACGTTAATAAGCAATTATTTGAAAATCTATAACCGTAATCTTGGCGTAAAACTAAATATTTTGTGGCGGATATACGAGTATTGTTCCAAAAATAAGAATTTGACTATTAACAGAAGATATTATTTTAAAAAAATGTAATGCTTTGATTTGACAACTGCATTGCACCAAATACATAAATATTATATGTAATAGATTCATGTGCAGCAAAATGAGTTAGTATTCATGTAAATCTTTATTGAATATATTTGGTGTTAATTTTGTAGAAATTCATGATTCATATTTAAATGAAACTATGTAATGTAATATTATTTCTACTTAATTTAAATTCTTTACCACAGCCTAGGTTTCTCTGTATGACAATTTCTTTACGTGGGCAAGATCTTGTCATGCTACGAAACCTAGATCGTGGTAAAGCGGAAATAATATTATATAAGGTAGTTTAATTTAATGCTAAATTTTTGTATTGTCTGCATTTGGTTCGTTGAATATTAACAATACGTCCTCTTCGACATTTATTGAAAGCGTCATCAGCAGCAATGAAAATAATAAAATGTGAATACATTTCATCGGCACATTCGCAAATTTTACGTTTGAGAAATTTTGTTATTGATATTTTGTTATCATGGATATTTTTTTTAAATATGCATTGGTTTATTCACATGTGAACTAAATCTGGTGCAAGATGAGAATAAAAATTTTACAACTCCGGGTAGTAAGTAACGCGCTAAGTCTCCATATTTTAGTTAAAAAGACGAAAATTAAAAAACTTAAATACCAACAAAACAAAAAAAAATAGTTAAAAACGAAAAAAATCATCAGAGTTAGGATTGATAGAGTCAAAGGACTTTTTCTGCAAGTAAGACTTAATATTGAAAGAAAACTTTTAAAATATTTTAAGGTTTTCAAATTTGTGTTAACATTAATGTCATTTTTATTATAATAAATAACCATAATATTAAGAATACGCGTAAGTAAATCAGTGAACCAAAGTTATTTCTTTAACTTGTGAATTCTATTAACAAAACCATTAACATGATTTTTCGGAGCCTAAATTATTGTCAACTAATTTTATTTGATTACGAAAAGAGCAAAATCATATGAAGTACCACATTTCAAGTCTATTTCACTTTATTATCAATTATATTTCGTATTACGAGTACAAGCCTTTCACCACAGCGTTGATAGATAGTTCTTGGTACCCATAAGTACTAATAGCGTTTAGTAGCGGTTGTTGTACAGGTGTGGCAAAAATGTATGGGGTTTCGGAATTTTAACTAAGAATGTTTCAGTTTTTATAGAATGTCTTAGAATTTTCTAGAACGTTCTCCAATATTCCGGAATGTCATAGATTTCTCAAAAAACCTGTCTTTCTCACCCTCCTCCGGACTCACAGATTTTCAGCAGGTATCAAATGGATATGCACATTCAATAATGTTCTGACCTCGAAATTGTTCATGCTATGTTCTAGAAATATTTATTCTTGAAATTTCTAGAATATTGGAGGTATATAAAATGAAATGCGGTGTGCGGCGTATTATTTTTAGTTCAGCAACGAAAGAAACAGATCGAAGAGAATGAAAAACGTATATCTAAAGTGAAATTTAGTGTTTTATTAAGTTTTTTTTATATTTTGCAGTTCTGCAGTTTTTGTTGCTAAAATATCAAAATCTAAGAGAGTGTTTACTTAATTTGTTATACAAAAATCGCATAGAGAAAAGACGGTACAGAGAAAACAAACAGGAGAAGAATAATAATAGAAACCGACAAGAATTCATATAAAATCAAACGTAAATCAATAAAAAAAAATCAAAATGAAGATCAATGCGAAAATGTTAGAGCAAAAATGAAAATATAGATAAAAAGTAATGAAAATATTATACACAGGTAAAACCTGGTAATGGAGCTAGTTTGAAATAATGTATTTGAAATTCTTCTTTAGCACCGTTCAGGAGAGAATCTAAACATCAATGGATTGTAAATATTAGACTACAAAATGTGTAAAAATGTGCGTTTTAGTTTTTCCGGAATTTTATACTTGAATCCTCTATTATTAGAACTTTCAAATTATGATTTATGACTTAAACACATTGAGTGTACGGTACAGTAGAGCACAAACACGTACATTTAATTTGAATGAGCGTAACAATTCAGTTTAGTTGTTAGCTTCATATTATTTTCTTTTTATACCTCAAATATGACACAAAATTTGGGTGGAATAAGTTATTTTATTTACTATGTACATTGTTCCTCTTGAATACATTATAAAACGTTATACTTTTTTGCTAACTCTATACGTATGTTATATAAACTACTACCTACTACTATAATAATAATTCAATTTCAAGTATCGAAACATTGACACACGGTTTGTGCATATATATTATGAAACGTAAGTTAATTATCTTCAGTGCATGGTTGATTAGCTTCGTCTGTGAATGTCGATTGTAGTTATTTAGAAAATAACATTTTAACCTACAAACCACATTACGTTTATTATTACAAAAAAACTGCTAAATTAGAGTGAAGTCGGCAAAGTTACTTTTCGTATCACTTTTATTGATAAAATTTCAAATCATGTTTACCAGTAATTATTATAACCAAATAGATTTAATGTAAGTAAATACCGCTTGTCGTATTAAACTCATCAGTAAACAAAAATAATACCACACGTATAAATTGGGTTCCGAAAGAAAAATAATAAAATGTAAATTAAAATACTTGTCAATACGAAATAGCAATTTTTGGTACATAGCTTAGTGAGTATTGATGTCGAACCTTTGTATTTAAACAATCTTCTCTAAAAAGCTATACTAATTGTGTTTGGTGAATTTTTTTGTTATTATTTTTAATGTATTTGTTTGGCTCGTTAGAATATTCTAATTGTAGCTATGGGAATCCTATTAAAAACGTATACTAAATTCAGAAGAAACTTTTATAACACTTTTAAAAAACTTTATTCTCTGCAAAAATTTTGGGATCGAAATAGCGCATACCCTATGTTTAATTTTCAATTAATTTCTAATAGAATATTAAATATATCTTTAGATTCTATCAGCAATATCAAGTGAGCAATAGTAAGACATCCAAAAAGTCTGCTTTATCCGTACTTTCTTTCAGGCATTCGGGTAAATTTTAATTGCAATGAAATACGAAAAGAAATTAAAAACAAAGTCCAACTACACAACACTCGGAAAAGTTATTCGTAATTATGTTTTCTAGGTGAGATTTGTCAATAAAACGACGACTTATAGCAACTGATTGTTCGTAAATAGATTTCGTCTTCAAATTATTGCTCAAAGAATTTTTGATTAAGTACAACTAGTTTGTTTTTTTTTAATTTACAGAGTTTTTTAAAAATTAAAGAATGAAAAAGGAAAAACAAAACCTTTATAATAGCACTCTCGTCTTCCTTTGTTTGTCTGTCGGAACCGTTTTTCTCAGAAATCGCTTGCAAAAATTTAGCACAGCGATAAGATATATTAACCCTGGGTGGATTTTAAATAACTAACTTTTAAAAATGTTTACATGGAAATTTTTGAGATTCAAAACTAAGGAATAAAAAAAACATTAATAGTATGTGCTAAAGTTTAGCTCGGTTAGTAACAAAGGTTTTGATATTATATATACATACTGTAGTATATTTAAAAAATATATTTTAAAAATATTTTCCGTAGTATATATATATATATATATATATATATATATATATATATATATATATAATAGGGGAGTTGAGTATATATTTTCGCCAGTATATCTTCAGGGACACACTGACAAAAAATTCATTCCCCGCTGTTTTATTCCCGAAATTCCCGAACAGGCTATGCTTTGAAACCCTTAAGCAATGATGAAGCATGTTCATGACAAGGAGACCTGGCAGCGACTTGTAGAGAGTTGGAGGGACTCGCCAGGATTTGAAGTTAAATAAAATATGATACCCAGGATCAATCAGCATGGTAAAACACCGTGGATGTCTTCTGTGCTATAAAGGGGACATAGGACACAAAAAGAAAGTATTCTTATTTGGGTATTTGTATATCTAATGTTGGCAAGTTATTTAAGTAATATATACGAGAAAATGATTCAATGTAGACTCAGAAACGGATAAAAATTTTTAAGTACGAACATAATTTGCACTGTCATTGTTCCATACACACTTACCTATATAAGACCATATGGTATGTTTATTAAACAAATATTACCAATTTTTTCAACATTTAAATAAAATGCCTTCTTTACCTTTAACGGACATAAAAATAAAATTAATTTTTGTAAGATTATGAGACTTGAAATCATTGCTATAAATTTTGGATTTATGATTTGTTTAATCCTCTACAATTGAGTTGATAGACTTATAAACGTCAAAAGTGTTCAAAAATACATCCCGCATTGCAGTTGTTTAAGTTACGAATCCTGCGTTCTCAATATATTCGTATCTCAGGCTACATCTTTCTGGTATCCAGAAAAGGTCCATGGATAAACAGGTTATAAATGAATTTGTGAAAATTTCATAATATCATCAGTTAAATTGTTTTGCAGTTTTCATATTAAATTTATTTTTCCAGGTATATGATTTAAATTTCATGCAAACAAATTTCAAAAATAATGACGGGCAAATAGTAAATAGTACCTGAGTATGAGTTTAGTAATTGTGATAATGAATATTATCATCTAGATTGAAGTAGTTGAAAGAAGATCCACTGTCTCCAATATAAGAAATTTCTACAAGTTTAAGTTGAACACACATTTGTAGTGATAAACTTTTTTCACTTGAATGCCGTATTAATTTTTGTAATACATACACTTCTAAAATAGCTGAATATAGTCTTACTAATTTTATTTTATGTAACGGGTTTGATACTGAAAGTACCTTTAATTACCATAACAGATATCAATTCCAGCTAAATATTTTTTGAAACTTGTAAAAGTCGTTGTAGGCTTTAATTATAATATTATGACTAAGAAGATATGCTCTGAAATTTTTACTAAACAAGGAGAGAAAAATAAGGATTTCTCATGCTTTTAGACAACGACAACGTCACAATAGTTTATATCTTTTTAATAAAATTAAGAAAGTCTCGTTTTGTTTTGATCAACAGCGAGAAACAAATTTTGATTTACAAAAATAAAAATTATTGCATTGGGGATTTAATGAGGTTGATAAACAAATATCTAAATATATTCTTTTATTTAGAAATCGTATAGTAGGCCGGCAATCTTTGAAAGACCTGGCAAGCATGGGCCTTTTTTGGTGTCATATCAAGCGTGTATGAACAATTGCGATATAATAAAAAAGGAGGCTTTTATTTTAAATATGGTAAGGTAATTGATGCTAAATTATCCGAAGATATCTGTATATAACAAAAAACTGCCAAGAGTAACACCTATATAACGATCCGTAGTTTTGGGCAAAGAGTATACCGTCCATACCCAACAACGCTGTCTATCCTGACGAGTTGAAGAACACGGTGCCCTGTTTTTCCGACAAACATATAGAAGGGATATGAACATGAATGCCTGTTGATTTGCCCCCAATATACTAGTGAAAAGTGTCAAAATAAAGTATAAGATTTTCAAGCTTCGTCTATAAATCTAACCATCGAATTTTCTTTAGATTTCTAAAACTAATAATTTACCTAAATGTATTTTCACTTTTCGATATTGTGATATATCCAAAATAAGTGTTAAATTTGTTTTTTAATTACACCAATTTTGCATTTAGTAAAATCTATAACGCTACAGATTATTTTTTATTCAATTCGTAATAAATATGGACCCTTTGTTAAATATAACAAAATAATTATAGGAGGTTATTAACTAAGAATTCTTGAAACCTTTTAATTGGAAAATGGTCTTCAGTAACCTACCACGTAAAAAACTTAAAAAAATTAGAACATATCAATTGCAGAAGGTTTAACAATGATTAAATTTTGGTTTATAATAATATTCGTCCAAACCATCTAAAATGATACTACACAGTTGCATTATTGGGCAAGTATGTATGTGTATGTATATTGAAAATATTCAATCATTCCGCTTAATATAATAAATTTCCACTTTAATAAATATTAGTCCAAAGGTTTCATATTCCTTCACATTTATTTACGTTCATATCTAATATATTGCTTTACGAATCTTATTTCCTTTACCTTAATACATGAAAATCCCAATAAAAATCTTACAAAGTCTTCCCTTTATCTACCTGGAGGAGCACAAAAAATACTTCAAAGCTTACGTCTGCCCTTTAATCCATTGAACAGTAAAGAACAAAAATTGAAAAATAAAAGAACACATGTGTCGATATTGAACGTCGTGTTTTCCTTTGCTATAATATTTTGACAGCGCAGTTCGCTTGAAGCTTATTTTTATTAGGAAAAATATTTCAATGCAAAATTATTGAAATATTTATGCTTAACAAAAATAAAGAAGCAGAGCTCAACAGAGCTTAATAGAGCTCATACATTATATTGGCGTAATGAAGCATATCTCATTGCTGTGAATTTGTTCCACAGAAACGAAGTAAAGTTGTTATTTTTTTTAAAAGGACGGAAAGAAAAGAAGTGCAGTTTAAAGATTGGCCAAAATTAAATGTAAAATTATATTTTTGAGTGATCGTATATTTCGTCAATAAAAATATGGATTTAACTAACGAATTTTGTGATTGACCAAAAATTATAAGAGTTGAATTAGCTCTAATATTGTTATTGTTAAGAACAACTTAATCCGTCAAATCTAAATTAGAACCTAAACGTTGAAGACAGTCATAGAGTAAGGGATAATTAGTTTAATTTCATCTACACATATAAAAGAAACTAACTGATTGACTGACATATCAACAGACAGCCTAAACCGCTGGCTCTAGAAACTTGATCTTTTGGACATAGATTCCATATAAAATGTTGGCATCCATTGAAAGTTTTTCAAATTCGATCCATAAGGAGATTAAAGAGAAGTTCAAAGTTTGACTGTAACTTGAAAATTCGCAGAAGCACTCTAAAATATAAATACGCATTTTAGTTTTTTTAGAAACTCGGGTTGATTTAAAAAAACTGTATACTGCAAACAGACTGCAAACATATCCTACTTTTTTTTTATAAATCAACCTTATTGGGTATCAGTGGTGTAAGAGTCATATGAACAATATGTTCTACTTATTATTTGGACAGGTATATAGTAATAGTGCAATTCAATTCGTGTCAATATTTTATAATTTGGTAAGTTCAGTTTCTATAATTTCCATATTAATTCTTTATGCGGCTCGGGAAAGTAAAAACGTAAAAGTAAATTTGTTTTTTTTTGTAAATTAGCCAAGTTTCTACGCAGGGCGGATTCTGATAAAAATCCGGATGTGACAGACAGATTTATAAATCTAGATACTAATCTAGAATCCGTTTACATTTTTAAAGTAAGGAATCAATTGTGGTTGAAACTTAATTTATTAAACTTTTTCTCCCATAATAACATTTTAAAATTACAAACGATTTCTAAATCTCATGTTTTCAGGTCAGGTTTTCAAGCTCCTGTCTTTGATCGTAGTGAATTTTTGTTTGCGCCTTTGTTGAGAAATGTTTACGTTTAGGTAAATAAACAAATCATTTGTACTCTACTAACAGAGTACGTTCATTTTTGTGAAATTATTCACAAAAATCATGAGATCATTTAAGTGTCGGTCGGTTTCTTTACCACAGTTATTTTTACTACGCATCGTTTAACGTGGGAACGTGAAATTTTGCAGAAAGACAAAGCATATTAAGGAATATTTCATCAGCAAGATATATATTCCAATCTTTGAAGTGGTAAACAAGGAACTCTGATTTATTTCCAATTTCATATGTCATGTGGCCCATTTAAAAGAGCGAGTTATAAGGATGCGACGACAATTTCAACAATTTTATGTAAAATCTATAGAGATATTGCACAAAAAACCTAAACATCTGTTTTTTACCTTTTATAGAAAAATTTAATGAATAAAAAAATTGTTTCTTAAAAATTGAAAAAAAAATCGATTCATTTTTTTGTCATTTAAACATAACTAATGTTTGTGAGAAATGTAACACTAAGCAGTGTGCATTTCTCATAAACATTAATATTAAATCTATAGATATTTGTGTTTGAATTTTCTGCAATATAACTTATAAACAATCACGAAAAGTTTTTTTTTGGAAAGGCGTAAGTAATTAATTTCAATATTTTTGAAGATTGTATCAAATGCCTATAAGTTTATCTAGATATATCATTTTGATACGAACCATATATAAATACTTTGGGTACATATATATCGAAAGATTAATGGTAGCAAATCAGCTTTACCACGTTTATCTCAATAATATGTTACTGATGAATCATAAAATAATTAGAAATCAAGAACCTAAATGTATAGTTAAATATCTCTTATATATTTAGATATGTCTAGCAGAGCGGGTGGGTACCGCTAGTGCTCATAAAAACTAGACAATATTTTAATAATAAGACATTTTAACATTTTGTAGGTCACTCTGAAAATTTGAGGAGCAGGCATACTTTTGATAGAATATGCAATTAAATCATCATCATAGGGTCAGACTGTAGAAATACGTGACACAATAACACATGAATGTAAATAAATTGTTCAATAAAATATGATGGAATGTACATATATTTAATACCAATTGCAACCTGCGATTCCGTAGAGAGTAGTATTCGCATAGATTATTTAAATCACTACTTACCTTTATATCATATAGAGAGGCATTCTACTTCATTGATTTACTTTTAACTCTGCGGTCACTAAACGCCTCAATTCCTTTCGCAAAACAACATCCATAGTCGGTACTAGGGATATAATGGTAGGAACACTCGGATGATCAATCAATATATAAGCATGTATCTTTCTACCTTGCATCATTTACTCAGTGTTCACAGATGTTTATTTTTTGTCTTCACTCTGCTCCGACAGATCATAGTATAGTAACACAGAGTCTATAATCTTATATGAAATACGAGCTTTACATTACAGAGAAAGAAATTTTTGAAGTCGGATGAGTGTGCCTAGAATTAGAGAGAATCAACAAAAAACTAAGTTTTCTGCCTTTCACATTTCCGCTCCCATGAATTGTGGTGTAATAATAAATAGCTTAAAAGACACACGAAAACATATATTTTTCTAAATATTTATCAGGCTCGCAAGATATAATAAAATTTCTTGAATAAAAAACTTTAGGTAAACAACGAATACATACTTAAGGCTTTTATTTACGGTCTCCACATTTAAATAACTCTTCTTTGATAATTCCCTATAATATTTAACTTGTTGTGTTGATAAATTCACATGTTGTATAAAAGAACAGTTATATATTTTATGTAAGTATGATGCATGGTTCTAAATTGCATTTGCATAATTACAACATGCAGATGATTCTATATAAAAAAAATGTGCAACAAATTGAATACAACATATTACACCTATGTGCTTTTAAGTGATTCAAACTTACACGAAGCTTTAAAGTTAGGGGTCTTAACTACTTGGAAGTTTCCTCATCTACATCTTTCCCACCATATTAAACTATGTGTACATGTTTGTATCTAACCACATGCGTTACTACGTGATCTTCTCATCAATTATCAAGAAAGCTTGGTTAATAATGCACCTGAGAACATCCACCCACCTGTTCGAAGTGTAATGTTTAGCTAAGTTGGGAAATAGCTCTGCAACTTGACATTGTTTGTAGCGAACAATACAAAGTTTGTTCATTACTAAACGGTTGAATAAACTTAGTTCCGCTTGTAGTTCAACAATGTATTACATTTTTGGTCGAGAAAGCACTAAATTTCCTTTGGTTATGATTTCACTGACATAATTGGAATTCTCAGTTATAAACATTGGGACCTGAAGATAAATTTTCTTTCAGGAAGATAATAAAAAAAAAAATATTCAGATAAAAAAAAAAGAAGTATATGATATTACAACCCTGGCGTCGATTTTCTCATTATCAATTTATAATTACATCCATATCGGCGCTGGGAGGAAAAAATTTATAAATTTATTTCATGTATAATGCGATATAGCTTTTTAAAGTTTTCGTTGACTTTGTTCAAATCTCTGGCTGAGAAATACATATATATATATATATATATATATATATATATATATGTGTGTGTGTGTGTGTGTGTGTATATATATATATATATATATATATATATATATATATATACCTTCTAGATTCAAAAGTGTTATTGAGAAACACATTCCTTGGAATGGTAAATTTTGCCCAAGTCATTGTTGTGCTACGTATAGACTGTATTAAAAATATGTCTAATACCAACAGTTTTAAAAGTAGCTTAGTTGATCAGTCGGTAAATAAATGTTTCAATTTAAATTATTATTTTCAGGTGACAAAGCGGAAAAAATCATGGTTGCAAAATAATTATGTGAATACTAAAACACTTCTTTTTCCGTCACATTAATGAAGGCAGTACAGAGTTTATCCGGAGAGGTTTTCTTCATCGCAAAGGTTATAGGATCTTTAGTTTTAATAAAAAAAAATTAAAAATTTGCTAGAAGTTTAGCTCACGCATTATAATATAGAACGTGAATATTTCCAATGCTTTAAATGAATCAAAAATATTTGACAATTTAATGTCGCACATTCAGCTTACGCATGTCCTTCATCGTTTCAGTTACTGAAAGGTACGGTAAGTCCGATCCCCGATGTTGAATAAAGTAATAATTACGTTACTAATTGTTCTAATATGTGTTTTAAATTTATTCATATTATTTTAAAATTAAATAAACGTGAAATAGTGAAAAATTTTGAAGCGAATGCAAACCAAATAACAATATTATCACTATTTTATTCATAAGGGTTCTTAACAAAACCTTTGATTCACAAGATAGATTGGATTATAATAGAGTGAAATTAATTTTAATTTTTAATCATTTATTCACGATGCACATCAAGTACGTTCCAAAACTGGTTGATAGAAGCGTTGAGCAACTAATAGAAAGTGTAAGGACTATTATGAAATCATGTGCAAAAGAAGCTGGAGAAACAATTTACTTATCTGTACAATTAACTTATTTACAATTAAACGATAATACAAAATGTAAAAAAATTGATTGGATTGTAATAGATTGGCATTAATTTTAATTTTTAAACATTTATTCACGATACGCTTCAAGTATGTTCCAAAACTGGTTGACAGAAGCGTTAAACGACTAAGAGAAAGTGTAAGGATTATTTTGAAATCATGTACAAAAGAAGCAGGAGAAACAATTTATTTATTTGTACTATTAAGTTATTTCCAATTGAACGATAATACAACGTAGTATTTAATGTTTCGTTTGAGGGAACATCTGTTTTTGGGTTTTGGGGAAATATACAAATGAGCAGAAAAATAAAATACAGTCAAGGAGATTTTTAGCTAATCAAAACGAAGATGAGTAGCTAGTAACTAATAAATCAATGGTTATAATTTGGAGACAAGATAGTTTACTCCCATATTGTTGAGCTAGATAATCCATTTTAGAGAGGCATTGTACGATCTGCTACGCCGGCTGAGGGTAGATGCTTTACATTTTTGGCTTGTCGCGCTTACTCCTCAACGCTCAGCTTCCCAATATTTGCGTCGTATTCATTGACAAATACAACGACGTTCGCGAATTATAATTGACTAATCAGTTGCCCATGACAACCTCCTAGAACTCATCAAAACTCATCATTGTGCCAGTGCATCTGTCATTAGAACCCTGGACGAGAGGAGCCGACCAGCAGGTGAACAAATTGATTCTATTTGCCTTTAGTCAGGTATAGCAGATTGCTTATTGTGTGCATATCTGAGTTATAGAAATCATATTGTTTATAAATAAATATAGTTGAATAAATATTGAAGCTATATGCCGCACCAACAGGCATTTTATATCTTAACTATATTTAAAATAAAACGGTACGGTGTTTGTATCCAACGAACCGAGATAGCGGCGTAATTATTAAAGATATAAGTTCTAAAGGAACGACTCTGCCACGTCAAATTTTCGAATCAAACCTTTGCAACTTTATACTGAAATCAAATAACTAGTTTTGTGTCGACTTTACACCTAGCTAAAGAGTTACAAGAAGATTTATTACAAGCGTTATTAGATTTTCGTAAAATACACTACAATGATTTAAAATGTGCTCACGAAGAAAGAAATTATCAACAAATGCTTTCTTTCTTCGTGAGACTTTCTAAAAGTAAGTCGGTTGTCTATACTTTAGTCCAAATAATTTCCATCGCGCTGTAATACGTCAATTAAATGCGAATGATTCAACGAATATTGACATATTACATTAGTTTAATAAAACGTGATTGATCCTAAATATGATATGACCAACCTCAAGGATCAATTATCCCCGAGGTTGGTTGAGTTCAAAATCAAATAATGTTAAATATTCGATCGAATAATATAAAAAATACACTTCAAAATTCTCTTCGAACTCTAAAATTAACATAAAATATGTTGATTAAAACGGCATAAAGATTATCCGTGGTATGTCTTGTTTATCGCATAATAAGAAATGAAAAAAATTAGACAAATTAAAAGGCTCAAGTGCAGTTCTGATTCAAACATCGAAGGTTCCGCAACTCGTTGGAATAAAATTATTTTATTTATCATATATCGTAACTCATAAAGACTTTCTAGTGCAATGAGTTTTTGATAATGTTAATACGAGTATTATCAAATATTTATTGCACTAGGGCGAGGGCGAATATGATATCTATATCTTTCATATAAGTCATTATTGTTTCCTTATAAACTATGAATTTATTTAAACAAATTGTCAGAAAAAACTCTGTGTATACAAACAAATTGCATATTTTTGAACTCGCGTTACAATAATTTTTTCTTATATTAAAGATGATGGAAAAATAAATTTGCGTTTTTTGGCTTGTCGCGCTTACTCCTCAACGCTCAAAACTATTCCGTAAAAAGTTATTAAAACTTATTGTAACATTATTTTTCTTTAGTTGGCCTTTACTGGCTACAATTAAGCCAGCATTAAGCCATTTTCGTAATCAAATGATCTCCAAGATGTCAAGCATTTTTTTTGACACATAATTAAGTTAAAAATAAAAAAGTATTAATTTTTAATTAAAATATTTTCCTGTATTCTGTACACGCATTAAAACCTTAAATATTGGCACTGTCAAAAAGAAATGACAGAATCTATGTTGTTATTTTAACATAAAAGGCATACAAGACGATATTAAAATATATAATTTTAAAATATGTAAGTTCACAACAAGCATTTATATTCAAATATTGCAAGAAACCGAGAAAGTTACAAAAGATAATATAAACTCACAACGTAAGTTAATGCTTTCAGCATTAACACTCGATAAAATTTACGATACCGATAGTGAACATAAGAATTCCAAACATGACTTGCTGAAATCGTAACACGTTTTTACATGGCTGAACTACGCCCTGAAGCAATATCAGTCACGATAAGCTCAATTTCTTTCTATTAGCACTTATGCGGAAAAAAAACAGTTTTTTGGCTCATGAAGTATATAAGAGGAGAATGTATTGCAATCAAATATAAGATGTTTATTTTGCTTCAAATGTTTGAAGGCATTAAAATCCTTTGTTATACAAGTTGAAATCAAATAAAGTAAAAAACCACATTTCAAAGGCAGACTTTTCAGGTTTACAAATGAAATCATATTATCATGAGGTTCCAAGTAAATCCGATAAAGAATGTTTGTGATTGAATGCAAAGTATCTTTTATCCGTAAGATAATTAGTTTGTGATGAAGGCTTCTAAAACATATTCCGCTTATATGTTCGTGTATTCTAATAAAATAATAAAACAATAGCAAACTTTTACATTGAAAACAATTCTATTTTATTAAGGGCGAAATAATACATTTGAGAGTACATGAAAAGTTTTATAAAACTTCGAGATTTTTTTAAACATTGATATTAATTGGGTTAATGAATTATGGTACAGATTAAAACTTAACGCATTCAAACATTTAATTTATATTATTTCACTATGATTAATATAGTATTGTGTCGAATTATAGAATTGTCCTGCTTTCGTCCAGGCTCTGGGTCTAGGTTCAGAGAATCTTATAGCGCCTTCCTTATCTCCAAAGATAGTAATAATTTCCATCAGTATTTGCTGTGACGTTATGAAACAAATTCGATTCAGATACCAGGTTTTCACCGCCCGCCCATTCAATTATCCAAAGGTAGTCTTAAATATTATTATTTCGTTAATCTCCACATTTTATTTCTTTTTGCCCGCACGATTTTAGTTCTTTGTTGTTTCTCTAAAATTTCTTTAATATGTATTTATATCTATCTACTTGTTCTGTAAATTTATAAATGCACTGTACTATTAGTTTACTGCAAGAGAGAGCTTCTAAAGTAAAATGTTCGCCAGATGTACACATTCGACAAATAAAATAAATAAATGAACGCAATACAATATTAACACCCCAATTATATTTTTTTACAGCCTACACATTTGTTGCATTGTTGTTGCTAGTAAAATATTGCACCTTTAGTTTTATGTTAACTATTTGTATACTTAAATTTATAGCTTTCGGTATATAACAAGCAAAAATTAATAAGTAAACAAATAAAAATATAAAATCTTTGTCAGGTCCTTTAATTACTTGTCATAAATTATGAAAATTGTTCCATACTATATATACTAGACAAAAAATTATATACAGTTAGGGTAATGGTTCACAAGCATTCGAATACGGAGCGGATTGAAACCCGTTATTAGAACCGATAAAACTATTATTAAAAATACAAAAGTTTTCATGTGATTTTTTCATTTCATTATCCTGTCTGTTGTGTGTATACCATAAAATAATTTGCAATGAATTGTATTTTGAACTAAGAAGAATATAATACATAATTGTATTTTGAACTAGAAACTAGTTATAAAAAGTAAACAAAATCTTACTGCGTTCATTAGAACTCTGAATAAATAAAATTATATTACTGAACAAAATTTATTTACAAAATAATTTTCGACTGAAAGATTTCATTTTCTGCCAATTTGTCTATTAACCTATTTTTTTGTATACACCTAAAAAGTACCGACTATTAGTACGGTACTATAGAAATTAGCGTGCTTTTAAAAAGTTTGAAGGCAAATGATTTTATCTTTAGTATAATTTATTCAAGTTTTGAAAGCATTATTCCACAGCTTCCGTTTACAGATCCACTCTTTTAGGTCGCGTAATAAAAAAAACTTTTATGAATTGTATTTCATCAATCTTTGAATGTATAACATATATAATATTCGAGTATCTGCGTAAATTATATTTTATTTACACATTCGAAACAGTTATAAAACCATTATATAAGTATTAAATTTTCAATAAAGATATCATTACTTTAATTCAGTGGCACTGGCTCATATGACACTTTCTGAAAAGCTTATTACATTTCCTTTTAAACCTTGCTTCCTTTTCGTTCGCTTATCTGCGCCCTAGGCAGATATATATATATATATATATATATATATATATTTATATATATATTTATATATATATATATATATATATATATATATATATATATATATATAGATATATCTATATATATATGGGTTGAGTCCCAACTGAAATTTATTTTGTACTTAAAAGCAAACTACAGTTTAAGGTACACCTATATCTAGTCATATGTTCTCGATGTTTGAGAGAGAATGAATACCATTTATCTAGAAACCAGACGATTGCACACTCAAGGAAATAACCAGGTTAGTTAATGATCCCACATCACTAAAAATTGTTGTATTGGTTTTTGTCGGTATTTTTTTGGTAAAGGAAAATGATGATAATTACTTCGAGTTCAATAAGATGAATGGTATACTACTGTAATATAATACTTACCATAGTAAATTTAATATCATTATTTACCATTATAAGTTTTCTATTATAGATTACTCTAAACTAGTTTCGTCATATACGGTTGAGCTGTTTTGTAAAGCAAGTGAACACGACTGTGTCTTTAATTGTTTTTAGAAGGGGTTAGCTAAGAAATAGTATTAGTACTTTTATATATCCGCGGTAATCATACGACTGTTAATAAGTAGAAAGATTTACATAAAAAAATATTTCCCGTCGATCACAAAAGGTAAACAAGGGCAGCAAATGGCATTTTAAGTTTTGGTTGTTTGAAGAGAATTTAATGAGTACGAAAAGCAGTGTTATCGTTCCAAAACCAGCTTTATAGCACGACCTGATAGACTTAATATCACTGAGCAAATAGAGTTCTGGGCATAATGGAGCAGCTCTTTTATTTTGTATATATATATATATCTTATATCCGTGTCGTTTACTCCAAATCTTGAAACAAATTCGGACATCAGCAATTCTCAATATATTATCGATATTGCCCATTAAATATTACTTGTAGAGTGAAAATAAAATGTATGTGTAACTTATTCTATAATATTATAGGACTATAAATACGATTCCTTTCACCTTAAAATTTTTTTCGATAATGAAAGGCATTATAAAATATTTTCTCCTGTCGCAAGTCTCTTGTTAGCTTGATGAAAACTTAGCCATGTCTATGCAAAAGGCCGGGAAGTATAAATAATTCATTTAATAACATTTTAAAAATATTTTGAAGGGTGTAATGTTTTGTTAGAAAAAAAAATAACAATTAAAATTAAAATTAAATAAATAACTACCTTCGCAGGTAGGGTTTTGAAAGTCACCTTTCAAGACAAGCTTAAAATTTGATGTAAAAAATAATAACATACCCAACATAGAATTTTTGCAGTAATTTTTAGTGTAAATTAGTCATTTGAAGCTTTCCTCGATATTTGCAATATTTTGCCAAAGCTCAGAAAGTCTTGCAAGATATAACGCTACCTATTTGGTGTAGGTGCCTATATTTATTCAGTTATGTCCTTTTTTTTATAAAATATCGATTTTTTAAAAGACAAATTTACTTAATTTTTAAACGAAAAACTTGAAAAGAAAAATAGGCGAAATAAAGAAATACATTCATTTTATAAGTAGAGATTAAGCATAAAATAATTTTTTTCGGAGCAGTAGAATTCTTTAGTTTAATTTAGTGCAAGGTTGAATTACTACAAGGTTTGATTCTGTGATTGCAGAATCAAACCTTGAGTTGCAAAAATTCTAATAAGAATATTTGACCATGTTTCCAAATATATAATAGTTACACAGTTGTACTATCACTAATAAAACTACTTCAACCACTTGTACAATTAATCAGGTGTAATCCGGTAAAATGGTCTTTTTTAAATCAGTCGCCTAGTATATAAAATAGTCGAAATTTAATTTTTTATGAAATTATAATTCTGTGTAAATTAGAACATGTGTTAATACCGCCAATTGTCAGTTTGGAAATATTTGAAGTATTGTCAAATTTCAGGTTATATACAGGATAAAATTTAAGGTTGAAAATGTATTCCAATCAAAACTAAAATCTAACTTTTTCAAACGCTTTTACTGTCCTCGAGTGATTGTGTATATTGGGGCCTAGCTGACTTTACTGGAAATTTATGAGTTTAAATTACATCGTAACTGCACGGAAATACGTGAGGGTCCAATTTATACGTTCTATATTTTCTCCCCAATACATTGAAAAATCCTTAATGCCTGCCTTACCTCAATTCTATATTCAAAGCCTTAGGGAATGCGTAGTTATATTGTAATGAATTACTGAAAGTCTGTATCAATTTTCCAAAATATTTTATTTCTCAATTTTTCATGTTTTGGTTGAGTAAGAGAAATTACTTAGAAATAAGTAGCAAACAAATTATTAAATACATATGCACGTTTTATATATTACTACGCATTTATTTAGCACTTGTGGCTTAACAAAATTATGTTTGGTATATTCATATAAAACCGTTTTTAATTATTTATTTTCTTAACTAAATCTGGACAAGTCTTTTAAAAGAGTTCATATTATAATGGTTAAAATTAGCAAGATCCTCCTCATCGGTTTTTCGAAAATAAAATTGCACCATCGAGTGAACAAAACATCAAGGAAGAATTGATTGCCGTGGATAATTTTATCTGAGAAAATGTTGATTTATTTAAGGAAAAAACAGGAAACTATTGTTAAAAGTGAAATATTGAAGTTCAAACTTTGGCTTGGGTAAGGAAGTAAAACTTGGGGATAAAATATTACGATTTGATTAAATTAAAAATAACAATGATTACTGTAAAATAGTAGAGAAGAAGAATTCACAGATAACATAAAGTTCATGGCATTTATTTTATTACAGTAGCATGATTTTGGAACCAAATAAATTTTCTATTAACGGGATGTAATTATTATACTAAATTAGAATAGAACCTTGTCGTAAAACTATTTATCTATATAATGCCCTTATTTTACCCAGTGTCTTTGTTTTATGATCCTGCAATTACGATGTAAATACACAACTATGTACATAATTTATAAAATGTTTAAGCTTCAACGTTATTGAGGTTCTTTTGTCAAACAACATACCTCTATAAATATTGCATATATTTTATTTTTAATTACACAATTACAGTTTATATTCGTGTCACTTTTAATTTTTTCATGTTATTACATTCATTCAATATTTTTACATTCATAGAAGTATAACATACATTGTTTAATCTCACACTCCTCCATCCGCGCAATACATTTAAAAAGGGGTAGAAATTAAACATTACTGAATTTTTTATAGCGTATATAAAGTCCTATAACTTTTTATGTTTACACATATCCTATTTACACTTTCATGTATAAGTTTAAAAAGAACGTGCTGCCCGAACTCAACCTACACTTGCCCAATTGTTTCCTAATGTAATTTAATCATATTCATTGGCAAGTTTATGGTTTATTGGCATTGTTAGAAAAGGTAAGTATCCTTGATCAGAACCAGAATATTAATTTCAAATAAATTCTAAAAAAAAATTTAACCTATTTCAGTTGAACGAGAAATAAACTGAATCAGCATAAAATAATAATAAAAATTCGTCGGTAAAATGTCGTTTCCGGACTTAAATAATTTATAAAATATTGCTGGTGTTAGAGATGTTTGGAGTCGGTGCCAAGTCGGATATTATGCTCATTTGTCTGTGTGAGAAAGAGAAAAGCTAATCAAGTGAAAAGTCTATCAAATACTTATGCGGTGTGTTGGTGTGGATACGCGTGTACTCGTAGATGAGAAGAAGAAACAGTCTCTTTGAGAAATTTCCAATAAAATACCCAAATTTTCATTAACCAAAATTGTCTAATACAATAATATTTTATAAACTTATTTATATTTGTTATCTAAATTATACCACAAGTTTAAAAAATTACCAGCATTATTATTACTATATTTTCAACGCGTTTCTTATTCAATAATTACAGAATGTCAGGAACTCATGAAGAAATTCTTCATTTATTGAAAACATCATTAATTGAAATAAAAAAACGCATTTAAACTACAAGTGCGTTTAAAAAAAATAAATACATTACTATATTTAAACATGCATGTATTCTACATGTATAAATACACACATACGGCCATTTTGAAAGCGTTGCCCTCTTTTTTATTGAGAAATAGAAAAGATGGCAACGCTTTTTCTATTTTTTCTATTTCAACTCTTAGTAATTTACTTATAATTGACGAAACTATCATCTGAGAAAAAAAATTTAAATCTGCATGCGATTGGAAATATATTATTTCATACTTATATAGTGTCATTATTTGAAGTGTTGTTTATAATATACTTACAATTTTTGTTGTCAAGTTTAGTTTTTCTCTTCTTGTTCTTTTTTAATTTTTTTGTTTTAATTCCAATATTTCTTTAATTAAAATATAATTGTTCGCCAATATTATTAGTAGTAGTATTATTTAGGTGCTACTTTTATTTGTATTATATGTATTTATTTAGGTGCTACTTTTATTCGTGAATAAATTGTCCTTTTCATTTGCCATATTTTTGTTTCGCTTGTTTTATATAATAGTTTTTTTATTGAAATTATAAAATAACTCTAAATAATTTGTTAAGTTCGTTCTCAATAACATTTACAATAATTTTTGTTGTCTCTACAAAAAATATTTTGGATTGATTTAAGTTGGTCTGATTTTGTGTCTGATTAAGCTGGTATGATTTTGTATTTCGACATAGTCATAAACAACAGCAACTTGCTTGAAAAAGAGTCGACCATATATAAAATTAGAAGGAATGAATTCTTCGATTTGGTAGAAAAGCTGCGCGGAATTCAAAATCTTTTTCTGAAGAGATTGTTAGTTTCGGTAATCCAAAATTAAAGAATGTGATCATTTTCGCCTAAGGAAAGAATTTGTCGGATAGCTTAAGAAGCGGCAACATAATTTTAATACGAATCGTCACCGATTGAGTAACGAATCCACTAAAAAGCAATACAATCGTCTCAGCATGACTCGTCACTGGCTGAATAATTAGACCCCTGAAGAGCGGCAACAGCATCTGAGCGAAATGTTTGGAAATAAATACCCTTAGTAATAATATTAATACCATATTCTTTTTATTATTTTAATGCCAATTTTAAAGATGAATTTATTTTCAATCACCTCGATGCGCCAAATTAAACATTTACGAAAAAACTGGGTGTGGTGGATATTTTAGTTAAAAATTTTACATAAAAAATAAAACGATATATATATTTTTTAAATCTTCTTTTTTTCAGCAATTCGAATGAAAAGCTAAGACTTTGAGAGAAGAACCAAAATACTCTAAAACGTATTGTAATTTAAAATAATTTCCTTCAAAGCATTTCTAAAATTGTTTAAATCTCTTTTGTGAACAATATGAATGTTTGTTTTACTTTACCTTATTTGAGTTTTAATCTAGTTAAAATTTATTTTACTATAGTTTAATATCATTGTTATTCAAATAAAATATAATATTTTACAGTGAGTAATTTTTAATGTCCTGTAATAAAATAAAAAAAAAGAATACTTGTGGAGAGACCTTTAAAAACAGCTTAGTCCTTTAAGATGAAATATGTCTAAAATACAGTAATTTTACTATTTTATTCGTAAGTCCCTGTACTGTAAAAAGTAATTATATATGTATTTTAATACGAAATGTCATTACATTTCGGTTAACATTATAACTCAATTTACCCATAATTCTCAAGTAGTTTAAGTTCAAAATGAAATGAATGTTAACAATTTAGTCAAATTATGCTTCTCGAAATCTATAAATTTCCAATAAATTTATTTACTCAAGAATTAAATAAATTTATTGGAAATAAAATAACGAACATTAGCATGCAGAACAACAAATTTATTTGGTATGTAATATTTAAACGCGTTTTCTCAGTGCGTAGTGTAATTGTGTATTTAATAATTATACATTTGCTTGGTGACTTAGCATCGTATATATTTAAATGGTAAAGTTGTTAAATAAATTTCTTGGAATTCTGTTCAACTTTGTGAAGTTCTAATAATTTATTCATATACTAAAAGTTGAGATTTAGGGGCTGCTCTCGAGAAGTATTTTACAAGGACTTGGCACTATAACGACTGATCGGTGAAAGTATCGTTCTCATTAATTTTACATTTTAGTCGTATATCAGTCTTGTATAGCTCGAAATAAACCTTTGTAATATGAATGACAATAAAAATATATTAATTTCATTATAGGACTTCATAAAGTAAAATTAATATAAAACTAGAATGATGTATGCAAGGTCCAACTCAAGAGCGAGTTGATGGGCTCCTGTCTCTAAAATTTAGTCTGTATGTTGATGTGAGATTCCCTGAATTGTAGAGCCAGATTCTAAGTTTTGGGTTTACAAATGCAGCGCCGTGGCCGGACGAAGGTGATGAATTGTGATGAGCTTACGAGAATTTACAATCAACATGGTCTGTGGTCTGATAGGGGAGAAATATATCACCCTGACCAGCACATGAAACATTTGAACTCGTTTTGGTCACTAATTTATTTTATTTCTTTGTGATATTTGAAATATTCATAAAGAAATAAGAAATTACCTACTTTTACTTTTTACTTTTAACTTTTGCCTACTTAACGTCATGCGTTCTGTCGAACAAAATTTTACTAAGGTATTATTAAATATGCGATGCTACAATTGTCATTTCTTAAAAGAATGATCTAGATATGGCTACATAACGAGAGTTGGTATGAAGCTAAAGATACATTCATGGAACTGATAAAAATATAATTAATCCAACTTTCATATAGTACAAATATAAATATTCTTTAATAAATTTAGAATCCTTCGTAGCGACAAGAATCTCACCGCTAGTGTAATTGTTAAAAAATACTAAATACAAATTTAAATCACCTTTTACATTATTAGAAATAAAACATGCATTATTAGGCATAGTAAGAGTTTAGGAAATAGATTTGTTATAAATACTTTATTTTTTAAATACGTTTAAACACAAAAATAATCTTATTTACAATGAACATTTGATAAACACTACGCAAATACAAATATAACCCAGTGTTATAATACCTTTGGAAATTAAAATCATGAAAATTCTTAGCACCCATTTCATACCCATGCCCCTAATTAAATCTCCAAATACATTTTTAATTCCAATATATTTTATAAGTATGAACCATCAAAGGTTTTAGAAATGTCCAAATAGAAATATTCTTATGACGGTGACTGCACTTTCGTTGCAAAATTCCCCTCTTCCTCATCATCCGACGAAATTCTAAAGGTCTCAACTTTCCTGTGCGAGTCGTTCTTTTTCCGTTCCTGCCTTTGCTGCCTCTAACCAAAATGGGTCACACATACTGACAAGAAGCAACAGATACTTTAAAGGTCCGTCTCATTACGATCATAATTAGAAATAAATATGACATGAGCTTCAAACTCTGCCATGAAATCTGCGCCATATTTAACAGGATAAGTATATATTTTCCTCTCTAATAATCTCTTAAAAATACATCTACAATAATACTTATGAATAAATCTTCAAAATATAATTAACTTTTGTCAAGAATTTGCCAACAATTATGTAATAAAAAACGGTAAATTGTTTCCAACTATCTGCGATATGTCTGAAAATATGTCAATATAGATCTGTTTGGCTACAGTTCAGTCAACCTCTCTCACTCCCTCAGTTCTCTTTGGATAGTCTCTTTCCATGTTAGCCTTCTACAATCTTGGACTTTCTTCTGCTTACTGTCTAACTTTCACTGTGGCGCGTCAAGAGGCATCGGGAAGATATAACCAAAGCAACAAAGCGTCGATCCATTAAGGGTGAACTTAAATGGGCAACATGAAAATTTGAACGAATAGTAGCGCCTCTGCAAGTCGCATTATATTTAGCCTTTAATATTTACACTCAATGAAGGTTCCATATCTCTATAGACTATATCAGTTATAACGGTTTGGTTTTCACGATTTAGATTCATATATGAAAACCTAGATACAGATAGAATTGAAAACTGCCTACTTGGTTTGAATGGACGTAGAAGAGAGGATATAATGGAGCTTCTCAGCGCTGTGTAAAGGCTCCTTACAGCTCCAATCTTGAAATTTAATCCACATCCATGTTTCCGTCTATGCTGACTCGGCAGTATTTAAATGTTGAGTGACTCAAAGATTTATTGTAGTTTTAATCATTTTTTGATTTATTATTTGTGACAAATTAATCTCAATACATAAAATTATTCAATTTCACACTTGGCTAGTAAACTGACACGAACGAATATCAAGCAGGAAGTCCCCAAAGACTAAAAGAACGGTTGTATTCATGCCATAAGAATACTTTGTTTTAAAAATTTTCCGATTAGGCAAATAAATGAATTATAATACCTTAAAGCATCTAGAGAAATAAGTACAAAATTTAAAAGAATAATACTTAGTCTTTCACATGTACCTCAAAATATACTAATTTAAAAATAAATCAACTGCCCCAATCAGCAAATGAAATCCAACAGCACAGCGATTCTAGTAAATAGTGTTTAATATATGTCATTGCACGAACTGGCTGCTCGGAGATGGCACACTCTCTTAACGAACAAGTTAATATACTCCAATAAACGCATTTAAATAAAAAATGTTGTTTGTCTATGAAAATTGATTATCACAAGCATCGATTTCTAAATTTGTATGTCAAATTGTCAACATTTTCTTTCGAAAACAGCTGTAAAAATAAGATGTTAATATCTAGCGAAAAAACCTTTTATTTCTTTTTGCACTTAATAAAATAACCCACGTACTTCACAAAATAATAGCATTTTTTTTGTCTCTGTCTCAAAATTTAAATTACAAAATCTTGTTTTTAAAACTAGTTATTGATAGATTATATATTTACTCTTAATGGAGTACATTCATTAGCCGAATTGCAACAAATCACTAAATTTCTTATTTCATTTTACCGAATGATTCTGTCATATATTTTTAATTTTAACGTAACGAATTCATTCCTGAAAATTTTATAATATCTCTTTGCTTCTAAATTTTTTATAACAGTGCAAAATGTTTTTTTTTCTTTTAATTAAGCTGTGACGTCAAACTGTTCTAAAACAGACAAAAACAAGATCAGATGTAATCATAATAGTTTTTACTAATGATTTAATATTTATCATTCCAAAACTTTATTTTTTCTTGAAACCATAACTTATGCAATCAAGCAGAATGTCAGGGAGGCTAGTCGGTAAGTGAATGTGAATTTAATATTACTATAATAATTACACATAAAGCAAATATGACATTTAAATTGTAAATGTTTTAATTTTACTCACTAAAAAAAGCTTTAATTTTCATTGATGCCTCATACAATTTTAGTACTAACCCTTTAAACTTTAACATATAAATCACAAGTGACACGTTAAATTTACGCGCACATTAAATCCGTGAGCCTCGTCAACATTAATACCATACGAACGAAAACATTGCTTTTACGAGAAGAGTCTTTAGAGGAAGTCTTGTCTTCTGACGAGAAGCGCTCGTTACACGCGAGAATTGTACCGTCACGAGAGTTTGATAATTACGCAAGCCGGTTATGTTTATTTGTATTATTGTCGTTGCTGAATTCCGTCGGTAGTTGCTGCTGGATTTATCTCTTTCACTGCATATTAATTGAAAAAGTGTTTAGATATGAATTTCTACAACTTAGAAAAATAATTTTTAACTCTTACTTTAATAGTAGCATCTGGTAATATTAATTTTCACTAATGAAATATAAAGAGTTATATGGAATTGCTGAAAATGTTTAATCACAAGCAATTTTCGTCATAAATTGTGTAGTTTTTATATTTTTAGTTTAATAAGAAAACAATGTTTTGGCATAATAAATTTTACAAAGATAATTTTTTAGTCGTTACTGCACACAAAACATTTTTTTCTTCTACCGTCCTCTGAGATACGATGGCAATACACAGAAGGGATATTGCGTCTAAAATGTGAGAAAATGAATTGATAGATATATTTAAGTAGACTTATTAAACAACGTACAATCAATATTTAAACTGCTGTTGGCGCTTCAAATAAAGACATGATTAAGGAAAAAGTTTAAATTCTGAATATGACTTGAATATAAAAAATGATTGAGTGTGTAGGTAAGCAAATAATTACACATCTTCTTGCCTTTAGATTTATGCTCTTCCAGTTCTCTATTTCTAGTACTCCGATATCAACAGGATGATTAGAAAAATTATTAAACCCATTTATAATAACTCTCACTTTTCAATGTCATTGTATCCATGAACACAAGTTTAACATTGTAACTTTTTTTAAAAACATAGAAATAATCAAAATATTTCATTAAAAATTAAAATCATAATAATTTTTGTTCATGTAAAAATAATGCAAAAAGGGATTATAACGATGACAGTAATAAATTATCAAAAATATTTGGGAATTAAAGGAAAAAATGCAATATTACAACCGCATGTTTAAAACCCGCAGGTATTTGTTTATATTCCATAATGAATCATGACCCATAGAAGTAATTTTAGTCTGCTTATCGCCCCTTTATTTATTTGTTGCCGCATTATGAATAAATAGGTAATTTCAATATTACGCTGCTTAAGGTTTTCACTAATACATTGAGTTAAGTGTTATTTCAATGAATTTATAGATTTCAGCGAAAATAAATAAAGTTTAACTATAGTTTACCACAGAAACTAGGAATAAAATCGAAAAGTCCGTGCTTTATTTATTAGATATTAATATGAAGAAAAAACTAAAACTGTATAAAAAAGTATTAGTTTAGGTGATTACTTCTATAATGTGATTAAACATTGACCACTGTCACTAAAACTTGCAAAGAAAAAGTTAACCAAAAACTAGTGCACACAATTTACACTTGAGGAAAACCGTTTTCCCCGTTTTCATACTATTTGTGGAATACATTTATTAGCGTAAGAATGGCTCTCAAACAAGATGATTGCTCAAAAAAGATACAAAATAATTTGTGTAGCATGTATCTAAAAACACAATTCTTGCCAACACCCTGAAAGGCATTCCAAAAAACAATTCATCCTACGAATGAAATTGTAATGTAATTGCAAATATTTGTCACCGAGTAAAAAGTCCAGATAATTACATTGAATTTTCAATCACAAAAGCAAATAACAAAGTCAAAATCTCATTGTATACCTGTTACATTATTGAGAAGGAAATAGTACTTGACGTGAAACAATTCATATTCCCTCGACGCACGGACTTTTGACTTAAATTTTCTTTTAGACCCAAGCCTGTGTGTGACGTGTCCGTTCAACCAACGATGCGATCCTACTTTATAAGTCCTGATTGAATCATAATTGTTGTCGTAGCGCAACGTCGTTGCAAAAGACGCAGACACGGAATTAGCATTTTCTTTTCGTTTACACTTTGAATATTCCTAGTGAATATTAATCACGCCCGACTTACATCAGCACTTTGTTTTATATTGTCAAAGGAAATTTTTGTTAAAAATAACTTTCCAATATATCTTTCTTTTTATTTATGCAGCAATGTGTGGTTACATCACTATCTAAGTAAAGGAGTCAATTAAAAAAATTACCTTACATTGTGGGCAATTTCATCCGCTTTTCTACTTTTATAAATATTTTTATACCAAGTTAGTATTGTCGATGTAATCAGATCTCCATTTCAATACAAAATTCCAAAATTTCACAAGTGTTGTTTCAGTTTTCAGAAAAAAATTATTTTTGCTGTCTCTTAATCACTGACTGATGTACTCATCATAAAAAAACTTACTCGCTGACTAAAAGATCATCAACCAATTTTAATAGAAATAAAAAGTATACAAATTGATATTTTGAGGGATAATTTGAGTTTGTAATACTTGTAAAGAAAAAAAGGTTTGAATGAGTCGAAACAAGTGAAGGATTTTTTAAAATAATTACTAAACTTTTGTTCCCGAGCAAGAGTATTTTGGGAAAACTTTGAGTACAGAACTTTGAGTATTTTGTGAACTTGCTTACACATTCTATTCTGATTAAAGTAACAAAATATCTGCAGTAAATTTCTATTTTATCTTTTCCTCCTTATTTTTAATATTACCTAAAACTAGCGAGTTATGGTTCACGCAAAAATTAAACGTTTTCCATAAATTATCAAAAAACTTGTAAAGTTTAGGCCTACATTTTGAATTGATTTAAAATGTTCATAAGGACTTTCTACAAATTCCTTGAATATCTCAAGAAATTAATAGTTACCAGTTACTTAATTTTAATTTTTTACTATTCAATGTTATTATTTACATACAATTTACTTTTTTTTTTGCTTGTGTTTTGGTTAGATAAGAGGATTCACATATATGTTGCAATGATATATTAAGACAATATATTTATTTCTTTTCAGATTTTAACACGTACCTACAACTGTTACTACACAGTTCCAAACATGCAATTATTTTATAATTAAAAGGCTTCTTTCCGTAGTAGATTTCAATGTTCACGATCAGCGATTATTTGCTAATCTCAGTCTTCAGTTCTTTTAAGTGACCGAATAATTGCCGTGAGATCTCAATAAGAAATTAAGCGTAATTCTGGCGCAGTAAACGCTCTCAAACATGATTTAGCGCATGACGATCATGTGTCATAGAGATGGTACATATTCCTCACTAGATTCAAGCAAACTATAAGCATTAATGCGACTATGTTGAGAGCATTGTCGTAATTCACGTTGAGTGGAAGTTTCCAAAACATGATTTTCTCCAACACTTTTTCGTAACAGCAAATCTTGCCTCACGATCTTCATCTGATTCTTGCAATTTTAGATCCATTATTCTTTTGGAATTCCTTGAATACTGAAAACACTTCGATGTTTTCCTTTATCTGAGCTGTATCTTCTTAAAAACAGCGACCAAAACCATATATTTTAAGAGCCACTAAATCAGAAAACATTCAAAAATAATACCTTCTTCGTACATACAAGAGAATTACATGTGAGTATATGAATACAGTCAAAATTTTCAATCAAAAATATCCTAATCACAGACCTAATTTCTGTATAAAGAGTATTTCAGGTGTAGTCAAAAAATGCAGCATATATAATGAAATATACGTAATCCCAATACCAGGCAAAGAGGTATTTTAAAATAGTTTTGAATTTTCTGCCTCTTGCATCGTCAGTTAAACATTGAAAGTACATGTAATGGTTTCTCTAATAATTTTAACACGAAACTATTTCAAGCTAGTGCCTTTTTTAGTGAGAAATAAAATTGCCATATCTTTTTTCACACTCACATTATAATAAAGCAAGTAGTTCTTACGTGATACGCAAAAAAGTGAACAGACTCACAGATAGATAACCAGAAATTTGAAAATCAAGGTTTTGTGTTTTATAATTCAATTATGTGCGCCTAAATAATTTTTCCATACAAAATAGTTAATGAACAAAGACGTCGAGTCTTCAGATTTAATATGCTAATATACTGATTTATTAAAAAAATATGCATTGGAAATATAATTATATTTTTGTACAGAATATTATAAAAAATGTATGAATATGTTACATTTTAACACTAACCGCTTTAATTCACCGAAAGCACATGACATAAAATAGAGTAATGCTCTATTTAATAAAATATTTAATAAATAGAGTAGTAATCAATCGCAGTTATAAATAAAAAATTATCCCTTCTGATACAAATAGTAAAACTTCTCCCCCAAAATGAAATTCTAATGTCAACCCTATCGTCATATTTGAAGGACACATGAATCTCCAAAATAAAACACCACCTTTCGTCAATCGGCTCTTAGACGCCGCAGAAAAAAAGTTTTTTTGATAAAGAAATAAAATCTAAATATTTACGTATGTGCTACAAAAAGTTGGGTATCCATGTCTTATTCATGAGGTAAGCGTCATGAAATGAAAGGATAGCGGGGCGCCACAAGGTTTGAGATAGTTGTCGATCCTTCCTCCTCGGAAAGGTTTCCGAGTTGCAATAACAAAAGTTGGGACTTCATACAATAGTAAAGTGTATTCAGAGTGTTATCGAAAGGTTGCTCCCGTTACTTGGAGTAAATATGAAATTTAAAGTTTTTTTTCGAAAATTTAAATAATATTATTGTATTCAAGTTTAAAAACGTGGTGTTTTTTTTCAAAAATAAATAATTTTGCTCCGCAAATTAATATTATGTGAATGGTTAGATTTGGAAGAAAAAACCCATGCTTTTTCACTAAGTTATTACACTCAATAAAAAACATTGCTCACACAAAAGCCCTTACAGATTAGATAAAGAAAAGAGGGTGGAATTTCTTTTGCTTTTTGGGCAGTTTTTAAAAAAGCGTGTTTTTAAAATTTATTACACATAGCAATATCTCCCTCTATTTCTATATTGAAAATCTCTTTTATTTTGGCACTCAAATGTGTAGTCACCTATTTTCAAAATCTTGTTCATATTATTTGCAATGATAAAATTTATATGTATTTCAAATTTGCATAATATTTGTAAATTATATTTATATGTTTAAATGTGTTTTCCTTATAAAATGATGAACTGCCATATACAGAAAAAATAATATAAAATTATTTATATAATGAAAAAATTAATGTATCTTGGATACAACACTCACATATAATAAAAATGTTCTCTAAATTTGCCTCATAATACGAAACAGAGGGACAGTAAATTGTATCTCCGCCAAAATCGACAAGGATAAATTTTCAGTTCTGTTGAACACCGTCTATTGTTACTACAACTCGCGAACATTTTCGAAAACGACGGTTTAAAATCTGCTTCCAGTTTCGATAAACATTGTTTTGCTTCTTTCTAACGATCGTCTGAACATTCAATATAATCAGTTTCTTGCTTTATAAAATGAATTTCTTGCTACGTTGGAGCGGGCAATGCGTCGCAAGATGTACGAGTATGTATGCTATTGTTGAAGGCTAATAGAAAAAATAAGAGATCGAAGACAGAGCAAATACATAGATATAGCTTTGCTTTTCACATCAAAACTGTTTTATGGAAGCGAGGTGATTTTCAGTGACTAGATAATTAGTTTCACACGTTTTCCCTTAGTGCTGTTATGAGACAATTACATTTCTGTGAAAATTGGTATAATTTAGACATTTTCTAATTAGCTTGTTTTATGAAATGGAAATCATCACAAAATTATACGTTAAAAATAAAAATTGATGTAATTATTTCCACGAAGGAATAATACAAAAGCATTTGATTTAACTACTAGTTACCAAGTTTCATTTACTCTCATACATAAAATATTTCATAAACTACATGTTCCAAGGAAAAAAGTATTGTCAAAAGATTGGAGAAAAGATAACCGTTGAGAATAATGATACAGAACTTTGTTATCGTTATTTCAATGACATGAAAGTATGTAGGAAATATATTTTACTTTACCGATTTGTTTAAAAAGTATATTTTTGACCATAGAATAATTCATTTTAACAATTGAAATCAATAACGAATAAAACTTTTATCTGATAATATTATCACCGTTTTTACACATCGACTATGTATAATCGATTCTCAAATAATACGTCGGAAGAATTGATAACAAGTACAAGTAAAAATTAAACATGGTATGTATGGATATTGGATGAAGGCTTATTTTATAATGGTATACAAATTGTAATTTTAAGATTCGTTTTGCGACTCATTACATATTTCTCTATCCGTACTGACCATTTTTATTAATTTATGACATAATTTTATAAATAATTTCAACTAGTTTCCAGACTTATATAATCGAATAACTGAAGAATGCAATTTAATTTGCAATGTCGATGGAGTATGAAAATAATTTTTCGTCATGAAACACGTAGTTAAAATAGAAATGTTTTGCATTACTGTAGTTAAAATGTATGCTATGAAAATCCTGGTACTACGATCCTGGTACTTTTTTCTTTTAATCTACATTTTATGCCTAAAACCTTGGGTTAATTTTTATAATTAATGTTTTCGCCACGGTAAATAATATTACTGATTTTTGTGACCAGATTTCGTTCCTGATTAATTAAGTTTTTAGTGTACTTTATTAATCAATAATGAACTCCCGTACATAAATTATGAATAGTATATTATTATTATACTTATAGCCATTTATACCTAGAAACTCTTGACAATTTCGTGATATGTTAATCTTTCATTATTCAGAGTACAGACGATCAGTACAAGTGCAAATAATATTACACTACATATAACAAGACTACGTAAAGACTCATTAAAACATTTTGAAATATACGTACTATTATTGCTTTCTACCTCATAATTATTTTGAAATTTTCAAAACATTTTAGTAACCAGAGAAAACATACCAAACATAAATCATTTCACGAAAACACATCATCTTTGGTAAGCAAAGCGTCAGGCAATTTCCAGAAACTTGAGTTATAACCGGTTATAGCCCATAGTATTTGAAGACAAAAGCAGTTTTGACTCAGATGGCAAAAAGGTTTGATACACATTTGATGTGGTATGCTAATGTATTACGCTGGGCTAATTACTGGTATCCGTAAACTTTAGGGTCTTTGTGTAAAACAAGTATTTAGTATTCATTGCGAGACTCGACAAAATTATTGGAATCCATCTAATTATAATTAAGAACAGTACAAACTTTGAAATTTGTACAGTAATAATTTTATTACATATTGAATATATTTGGCGTTAATTTTGTAGAAATTCATTTTTCACAATTAAATAAAACTACGTGATCCCACCTGAAGATGTTGTAATACAACGAAACCTAGGTCGTTGTAAAAAAATTATAGAAAGTAGAAATATTACTACATCACGTAGTTTCATTTAATTGTGAATTTTATTACACGTATTTTTCTTTATGTTATAAATTACTTATTCATTTATATTGACACGTTTAAATATTTAAGAGTATATTTTTATTTATTGTTATATTTTGAAATATTATATGTCGAAAAAAGGTTTAATGCATCTAATGCAAAGGCAAAAAGTTGCAACCAAATTTGAACACGTAAAAAATAACGGAGACACATTTCTACGAATTTATATTCACTTATCATAAACGAGCTGCACTCTAGTTCGATTACGATGGGATGGTTCAGCAATTGAATACCGTGGAAAATTGAAGATTGTCGGTATAATTTGGTTCTAGAACGAGAATATAGCAAAAAAGTGATGGTTATCTGAGCGCTGGAGCTTATCGGGCACAAAGAAAGAAAGTTAACTCCATAATACTTAGCATAGGATTTTCCATTTAAAATGTCTTTATAATACCTTTTCTGAGTTACATGGAATGGAAACCTTGCATACCTTGGAGGAAATCTAAAGGAGATTGGAAAGACGATAGCAATAGTGAATAAATTCGTAAGTGAAATTTAATTAAAGCTTATAAATACGTCGTTAACCTAACTTAACTTTGTTCATACTAAAGTCTATCTATGCTAAATGCTCTCGTTCTGCAAAATATAAAGGAGAGCACCATGCCTTACCTTGTATACCTATAAATTATAATTATAAAATCACGTGATACGATATGCTATTGTACTATTGCCAAGAGAAATAAAAAAATTGTATGAGATTTTATTCTCGTACCGATCAAATTTTATTCTTATACCTATTAATAATATCTAATTATATCTAAAACTGTTGTATTGAACGCCTTTCCACATATAATTCCTTACCTTATAAATCCTTATATAATTCTTTATTTTATCTTCCAATAAATTTAAAATGTTCAGATGCAAGGAACAGATGCTCAATACAATTAATGAAAGTTCAATTTGGATTTTCCACGTATGGTATTCTGTCACTATATAGAAGAAAATAAATAAATTAAAAGAAAAGAAACAAGTAATTTAACATTTTTTTTACTAAAAATAAATGAATATTATGTATTTCATCATGTGCTGCACTTATCAAAAAAATCATGTTTTTTATTTAAAGCTTTAAAAATCCTGTTTCGCTCAAAAAATATATATCAAGGCAGAATCAGCTTTTATTACTTCAATAATTTAAAATCGTATGGTTAGTCAAAACAAACATAATGACTTAAACCTAAGTAAGTCTGTAAGTGGCGGTATTGAATAGAAATTACTTCACCTTTGTGCTCTCAACCGAATTTCTACTAAGCATGAATATTTTCAATTTTCTGCGGTTCGACACTATGGTTTTCCTTTTATTATTATATTTGTCTGAAAAATGTGATAAAACTCTATTAAGAAAAAAATATTTTTAAACACTCAGTTTCTTCCTGTATGCCCGTCATTTTGAACTACGATCAACCTGCAGATGGCATGTGCGCCGCTAGCTTGCCCCTGGGCGAAGACGAGTCGAGTGGCGGGGCGCTGTGCAAGCGCGAGTTGCTCGCGCTACACCGCACCGTTTCTGCGCTGCTTCGCCGCGACGTGGACACACGCGCCATCAAGCACCATATTATACACTGTATTTATAATAACGTGGATTTAAATCGTGTAAAATTACCGATATATACATTACGAAATAATATACCTTCAAGCAAGCTGAATGATTATTTCGGAATATCCTTAAGCATTCCCTTCAATGATATTACATCCATAGCAATGCAATTTACACTAACATTATAAATTTAATACCTTAAACCATAAAATATACCAATCATTAAAAAATATCAGAAAAAAAACTAAATGTGCTGAGTCATCGTACACACACACACACACGCACGCACGCACACTTCAGAAACTAAAAAAATTGTGTTAAAAACACAGTGGCGTCAAATTATTGTTATTGAAATCAGATTGTTAGCGGAAATAGTTCTATTGCGGCTTCAAGGTTGAAGAAATTATACATGTGGAGTGATTAAAGTTTTATACATAAACGAGAAACTTATATATATATATATATATATATATATATATATATATGTGTGTGTGTGTGTGTGTGTGTGTATATATATATATATATATGTATATATACATATAAACCCGATTGTGGAAACAAATAAATAATATAAGAATAATATTCAACAATTTTATGTGTCTTTAGACGGGATTATTTACGGTACCTTTGAGAATAAATAAAGCAGTCACACTAGTCAGAATAATTGTAACCACCCGCAAAACAGATCTATTAGCCGTAATGCCGACATGCGGCAAAGGACAACGGTTATCACTTACACATAAACAATTCGTCTTTATAGTGCTTTTAACTAAGTCACTGTCGCCGCTCCGCCACGTAGAATATAGTTATAATCTACGAATATAAGTTCCGATAATGCCATCCCATCATATGAATAATAGTTATCATTTACGAAGAACCCATTTAATTTTTAAGTTGCCGATAACGCTGCCGCCGCAAAGGACGACAATCGTCGGCTCATAATTAACAACACTAACACTCAAGACGAAACTATTAAAGATGACGCCACCCCAAAGGACAGCGATTATCAGTTAAAAGCGAACTATTAATTTTAAAATTTTATTTTTAAACATATGTAAATGTTTTTTGTAATTTGTATGGAAATGAATAAAAAGGCCTGCGTGCTCTTACTCTTGGTTAGTCAACTCTAATAACTGTAACATACAACAAGTGTATCGTATTCTTAAAATAATAAATATATTTTTATATCAACTATCACTTCATATCCATTAACCCACGTGAATGGCGTGCTATTGCAAATACCCACACTCCCGTGTGCGTTTGCATTCTGCCCATCTAGCAAACGCTGTCTCTACGTCATCGTTTAATTTAATCGTATTAATATAATTGGATAAGAAAATAACTATATTAAGTAAAGTAAATAGGAAAGCGACCATTAAAGTAAGCAGATAAAAATTATATTATAATGAATAATCCTTAACCATTTTCTTGGAGGTCTCCTTCAATCTGCACCATTCGATTTTACCTTGGGCTATCCAATGCAGGTTGATCATAGTTCAAAATTAAGCTTGGAATCCAGTTCAGTGTCTGATTCGTACAAACTTCCTTTCCTTTGTATATATATATATATATATATATATATATATATATATATATACACACACATATATATATATATATACACACACATATATATATATATATACTACCGACCCCGACGATGATGTGGTTTAGTAATGCTAGTTTATTTATAAAGCTAAAATGTTAAGGCAAAATATATGTTTCTTAGCTTACCTTAATTAGTGTCGATTATTACAAATTGAAATTGGTAGCATCATATTTCCCGAAACTATGAACTCAACCTCTATGTATTCCTTCAACGCCCTCTAAAAGAGTTTCACCATTCTTTATCTCTTCCCCTCTATACTTTCTCCTCGTTTCCTTTTTTTAATAATTGTATGAAATATTCATGTTTTTTATTTGTTTTCATAATCTGTATTAAAACACATTAATTTGAGAATTAGTTTTGTGGAAAACCATCAATAAGATTTTATAAAATTAAGTATCCCCTATAATATAACAATTAAAAGTGTACCTTTTGCTAAAGAGTAACCTAATAGTAACTAAATGAACAAATAATTCAGATATCAAAATGAACAGAGGACGGATTATATTTTCAGACAGTTTTTTTAACACGGGATTGAAGTTGGGTTTCGAATTTTTGGATTTAGGTATTATGAACTATTTGGGGTTCAGAATATTAATATTGTTTAAAATAGTTAAGTATAATTGCTCCAGTGAGCAGCCTTTTAAGTTAATTCAAGAGTAGTAATTAATGTCAATAGTGCGTCTGTACTGAATTCGAGGTGAACTTTATAACAAAATGTAATGATGTATCTGTAATTCTTAAGGAGACCGTTGGCCGCAGGGTCGTATGAGGAGCCCATGCGAATTTACATGCAAATTTACATTTGATAGGATTAACTTGCAAATTTACATTTGATAGGATTAACTTGAAAAATTAACTTGGTTTTGTGGAACTATGAATTCTCCTACTATGAATCTTCATTGAAATAGTAAAAGTTTTCGGTGATTGTAATAGTTTTATTCGCGTGTTTTTTAGTTTCAATAAGGCCTTTAATTTAAAACTTGTTTATTTCGCATTGAATTATTTTTTTATATTAGTAGTTATTTTATTCGTTGCTTTAAAATTATTGCTCATTAATTGTATATACCAAATTATTTTCTACCTTTTCTGAATAGTTAACTATCCATATCTATAGAAATTAGGCAAACATATTAACTAGGGATTGGGTGGATAATTAGGTGTAAAAAGACTAATAATATAATCAGGAAAAACTTATTAATCCCTTAACTAATCTAAACTTTCGCCACAAAATTAGTTTACCAATGTAATTATATTTTATAATTTGAACTAATATATAAATACAATTTTTTTATTAATCATAAACATTTCATAAAATTATGGTTCTTACTATATATACATGTGGAAATAAGGTAAATACCACTAATTGACTTAACACGAAATCTCCGTAATTATGTGGCCTATAAAATTAAAATATAGCCTGTGAATTTTCAATTAAAGAAAGTATTTTTCTGAATTCCGTCCCTAAAGATCTGAAAAAGGAGATGAAAAATTACTTGGGAATTTTGTAATAATTAAAATTAGGGAGAACCCCCAAAGGATACAATCACTTATCAGAGTCTTTATAAAATCAGTAAAGATAAATATAAATATAACATAAAAAATCAAATAAAAGAAAATGCAATCATGGTCTCTTTTTGCTCGGGCAAAGATAAATAGTTATACTTATTTTTTAAACACCATAATAAGAATCATTTTTGTTGAATTAGATAAAATTCATCCATCGTTTTTACCGAAAGTAGAGAATACGTCATCATTTCTGATAAATCATCGCTCTGTACATGTTCAACAAGCCCTATAGGAAATAAATGTTTCAGTCTAGTTGGAATATTTTGCTATACACTTTGCTTCTGAATAAATTCGTTTAACAATCCTTGTATTATTTTCTCTAGTAATTACTAGTGTTTCTTTTTGTCAAATTGTACATCTTTTCGACTTAATAATATCGATCAACGTCCACTCTTTAGTCTGGTTTTGAAATCTCCCTTAACGGCCGTAGGTATTTCATGCAAGTTGTCTACTTATTAATATTGGACTGGTTTGATAACTATTATCCCTTATGGGATGGTTATTTTATAACAATAATTCTCATATTTATTCGTGCAGACCTGACACTGCACTTTAAATATGATCTGTGCGCAAATATTTGTACAAATATGTTTGTGGAAACATTTCTACTATTTTATAAGCAGATTTCTGTCTGAATAGCAATATTAGATTATAATTGTCGGTATTTGTAGATTTCTTTCAAGAATTTTTTTATCAGAAAACGATATTATTCTCTTTCTAAGCTGCAATTTAAAGATTATATTTGCTGACCGATGAAAGACTCATTTGGCAACGTTGGTTACAATATTAAGAGAACATAGTTTTTAATAATTCGTGCGAAATAAAACTAAAATTTGCTTGTATAAAAATCTTTTAAAAATTTTGTTAGATTTACAAAAAACATGGGTGTTTGAAATAAACTTATCTTATTGGCTAAAATTTCTTAAACTATCGTAGTGGGGCGGCTACTTGGCCCGCTTTCGGGATGCTCACTCTTTTGTAGTCCCATTTATTAAGTCTATTGCACAGCAAAACTAGTGAAGACAATACATATTGTAAGACAATACATGTTTATGGTAGCCTTTCAGTTTAAATAGCTATTAGGCGCGGTAGAATACAATTTACCGAGACAGTTTTACATTATGTGGGAGGTACGTATTTTAAATTTGAAATATTATAGACAACACAATTCTTAACAATACACATACAATTATATATATATATATATATATATATATATATATATATATATATATATATATATATGTATATATATACATATACAAATGTGTGCCTGTGTGTGTGTGTTGTCCTAAGGGGAGAATTTATATACTTTTACTATACGCCTGTGCATGTAGTAGGAAAAATAAATCATTCTCCTACGTGGACAGTTATTTGGTACGCTTAACCTATTCACATATTTTCGTTTTTTGTTAAGCGTGTTTACTCTGTAACGAATAATTACAAAATAATTTTTAAAAATATATATTATTTATTACTATATGGATATTATATTACATTGCCAAATAATTGAAAACTGAATGTTATATGCAATGCGTTAGAAGCTTCTCTCCTGTTGGGTGTCCCACCTCATGTCTTTTTTAGTTTTATCATCTAGGTATTTTTTCTGAGCCACAAATTATATTACGTATCTCAAAAATACCCCCGACTGGGATAAATGTAACTCACACCTTCACTTAAAATTGAACTGAATAGATGTGCTACTAAAAATCTATTATTATTTATACTGTTCTGTAGAACAACAAGTAGACAACAAATAGAGAGAAATTCTAAAAACAATTATTTTGATTTCTGTTTAATCCCAGATATCATTGTCTAAATGATTTTATCGAATAATAATTATATATTAACTTTTTGAAGGATAGCACGAAAAATAATCATCCAAGATAAATAAAAAAAGTTTGACTAGAATTCAAAATGTCATGATTTTCTTTGTGTTTACAAATGTAACAAAGGCCGTATTTATTATTCAAATAGATGATCCTGTGCATGAAAAACTATAAAATTATACGTGAAAATTTTCAAACCTTTTTAAAAAATCACTGTGAAATTTGGAAAAAATACATTTTTTACTTACAATCTTACTTCAAATAAATTCAGTTTTATGTTTAATGAAGTGCCCTTAATTAATAAAGAAGGTAACAAACCTAAATAGTTCATAAGGCAAGTACTTTAAATTCACTCTCAGTGAAGAGTTTTGTCCATGATAATTCTCATTTTTCGACGTGTGAAATTAGTTAGTGATAAAAATATTTATAATGCACCTTAGAAAATCGAACAAAAAGTTTTTCTTTGAGAAAAAAGTAGCCTTAAATATTTGATAGATATAGTAATTTCAGTTTAACCGACCGTTTCAGTTTAAACTCACTTTCAGTTTAAAGCTCACCGTGAATTTAAAATAGGATATTAATCGTTTCGTTCTAATATTAACGTCAGAACCAATCTCGATCCACGTAACATCCAATAACGATACTCAAATTGCAAAAGATTATATTAGATGTCATCATAAATTCAGCGCCTGCACCGGTTGCAGACGGATACAGCGCATAGCGTCAATAAGTACGGTGTGCCACTCTATTCGATGCACTCCTTTGCTGTAAGCGATGCATTCCGACACGCCAAATATCTAGTTCACAGTCAGGGAACTAGATTGTCTTACCTGATCATGTAACAGGCTTTAGTTATGTTGAACTGAAAATAAATTTAAAAAGACGACGATTTGAGTAGATAATATTTAGCACGGTACTCGTAAATGTATATGATAAATCTTCCTTATAGTTTTTCACCACAACCTATTGTGTTTTCTTGTAGATTTAAATATAACCCCTTATCAAAATTAATATTTGCAAGTTTGAATGCATACGGGCTTTCTTAAAGTTAAAAGTTGCCGTGTGTGTTGGAGTATTCGTAACACGACTTTTCTTTTTATCTAAATTAAAATTGACGAATTTAAAAGCATATGTGCTTTTTTCAGACGAAAGGTGGCGGCATGTATGGGGGTAGACTTTTTGATATATTTAGCATTTATTAGTTTGCAGAAAATACCTTAAACCGACTAAAATTTTCTTTTTTTTCATTTATTCGTTTCTTAACATACAATTACGAAAACATATTGGTGGCCTGTACTTCGGTAATAATAGTCGACTATATAGTATATAAGAGCAATATCCTACTTTAATTTTACTACTAAAGTAAACTTTGTTGCAATTCACGAAACCCAGTTACGAGTATAAAGTAAAAGTAACAATTTTTTCCACAATTTTAATTTATTAAATTTAAATTCTAACCTTATACAAGCTAGCGGTATATAGTACATACAATACTAGTGTTGGTATATATAATTCTAGGTTAATTGGAATTTTCAATTTATTTCGAGAAATTTCATCCAATTACATGAAAAATGAAAATTATGACACATTAAGTGTTGACTTGTAATTTTTATTTTACATTATTTAAAGTGATACTGACTCGAAACATGTTATAAGCTTGTTTCGTAACATTTCTATGAAGAGCAAAAAAAAATATGTTGAAATATTCAATCAAATATACATATTAATGACATAGTATTAACACAAATTAACGATACAGTATTTTGTTAGAGGAAGACGTAAAATCAACACGTAAAATACGTTTAATTTACTTAACAATTAAATAAAGCTGCGAGTACAAATTATCTATATAATACATCTTTGTTAGATAATTTGGGCAAACGATAAATTGAGTAAAATTATTACTTTATTCACTGTGCGTGCATTTTCTGGAGCCTATATTGGAAACCTGATCTAAAAACTGATGGCGTGAACTTGCAAGTCCATCGAGAGACGGCATCTCTTTATTATGACAACCAGAAAATCATAGTGGTGGTGCAGTTAACATCAGAATTTGTTAATGCGTTTTGTAATGTGAAAAATAAATTACTATGAAAAGAAGCCTACTTAAAATTACAGAAATAGCTATTCTTATATTTAAAAGTTAATATAAAGTGACTTTAAACATTCATTTTTATATGGCTTCTAATTTTTTATACATTCTTGCCTTCAACGAATTAACATAACGATCTTAAAAAGTAAATCTTTGCAATTTTTATTTACTAAATAGAAAGACCGACACCAATATAAAGTATAAATAACGATCGATAATGGCGAGTAAATTGTAATTAAATACCGCAGACATGAAAATACTCGATGACCATGATGATTCGAACATGGTATATTCATTAGCTGACAATATTTATAAGCAACTAGTTCATCTCAATTTTTAGGGAGGGAAGCACTATACATACAATTAAATACAAAGAAATATTTGCCATTTTTCCTTTGGAAATTGAAATTTTGACAAAAATGCTAGTTAATGGTACATCTAGAAGTGATTTTTCATTGAATAATTGAAAAAAAAGTCAAAATATTCTGAAGTTTTCCTCTAAGGCGTACCACAAAATTGTATAAATTGTTACTCAATATAAGGAGTAGCTTTGCTCATAATAATTACTGATAGCTCATTGAATGTATACAACATAGAGAGTACGAGATACAGTGAAGACGATTGATTATTGCGATAAGTGGATTTTATAGTAATGTTGCTCTGAATAACGGAATTAGGGATAATTCTTGATAGTAAAAAAATTATCTCAAGAAAGAAAGTAAAAATTATATTTGAAGAATGGGTATCTTTTAGACAATATAATATATTAATAAAATTAAGAAAACCATCTCTCCTTTAATTAGCTAGTGAAATAATACAAGCAAAATAAGACAATAATCGCAGACCATAATACAAGTTCAATTATTTGAAATTTTGACCACTCGATAATTCAATGAAATATGCAGATATAAACATATAATGTATAAATATATTTTTGTATTTATTACACATACATAAATGCTAGTAAACACCTTACATTTAGAGATTCTTTTACTTTTGAATCGAGCTTTAACTGATATTTTAGATAAAACCAGACGCTGTCCGTACTCAAAAAGTTACATCAGAAAAACAAGGAGGAATGAAAAACTTTATGAAATCGGCGAATTCACCAAATCGCTTTATTGTGAGTATTCCTTTCAAGTAAATGCTACTCAATATAAAGTTAACCATAGCCGGAAGGGTCGGATTTGAAATTGGCCAGTGGCAGCGGGGAAAGTATTTGCATGGTAACAAATGCCTTGGTGGTTTGATATTCGGTCTTCTGAATTATATACTTTTGCGTCTCTATGGAAAATAATACCGATTTGTAATATTGATTGCTATTTTCATACGGTTTAATCAATAAATCATTAAAATATTTCTTTGACATCGGCATATGACTGCACGGTTATTTCAGTTTTATGTCTTCTACCAAATTTCTCACAAACATGCTGGTTTTCTGCTACTTGATGTTAAATGAAAAGTTTTTTCGTCTAGTCATACTTTATAGAAAAAATTTCTAAGTTTTTACTTCCTATATTCGTATGGTCAAAATATTTTCGTAATAACGGACAGCATTTTAAACAGAATTATCCTAGAATTCTTCACTTTTCTAAGGTATTGGTCTGCTCGATCTCCAGTGATTGCAACAAAAGAAGGTTTGTTTGAAATTATTTTAATTGAAATATTCATTGAAATAAAGTATTCAAAATACAGTGTTAGACATAATGTTGGATTAGGCGCAATATAGTCTCTGAAACGACCCACAATTTAAAAATATTGTAATTATTGAAAATATGATTTTCAGTTATTTAAAAATATTTTGTAGTAAAATAACTTGGAAATGGAGTAATAAAAACATGTAAGTTCTTCTTCCTTCTTTAAAACGAACACACGATTTGGAAAATAAGTATAAATCCAGAATCAATAAGACATTGTGCAATAAAAATAAATATTAATATTACTTTTTCTATCTTTAATTTTTATGTATCGAGTTTAATGTAAGTAAAATAATCAACAAAAAACTTTTATTAAAAATAGATCTTCCTATTCGAAACAGTCTTTTTCCAGGATAAAAGTATACTTATCATTACATATTCATTTAGGTCACGAACTCTTTAAAAGCGAAATTCTATAAGTTAGATTTAGTTTAAAAACTGTAAAATAGATATAGAGAATTTGTTGATATTTTTAACACATATTATGGATTGGTAACAAATGATTAAAGAAAATAATACTTAGTTGCAATATTAATAATGGAAAAATACTTGCGAGGTCCCCATTTGAAATTTGCATATAAAATCTAGGAAAAGAAACTTATATCGAGAGTAAATTATTTAATAACATTAAATTATATGGAATAACCAAAGAATGAAGTTTATATATAAATCAATGAGCAAGCGAGAGATACAAGGTAAGTGCGTTTCTATCTATGATAATATCGTCCTTGCACGTATTTCTTCCGACATTGACTTAAAAATCACTTGCATTTCTTAGTGAGTCCATAATTTTTCATCTCAATAATTTATGAATAGAAAATTTGCAACGATTGTCAATTTACAGATATTATAAAATTACAGATTTATTTGTCTTTGATAATATTATAAAATAACACAGATGCTCTCATTTTAAATGAAACACTTCGTTGATTAATCGTCGATAATTCTGAAAATAGTTTTCTTTCAATAAAGTAAAATCGCATTTCTTCAAATTCACATTGAAAAGTAAAGTTTACAAGTAACAAATTCACCCTGTATTTTGAAGATCAGTGACCGGAGTGTACAGAGAAATATTATTGGCAACTTAATGTAGGACTCTATAACGTATTGTAGTAAAAAGATATCGAGTACTGGAACACATTTCGGTTAACAGGTTTTCAGACTATTGAAATATATATTTTGAAATTTCTATTTTTACCCGATTATACTTTATTAAATAGATTTATAAAGTATAGTCGGGTAAAAATAGAAATTTCAATAAATAGAATAGATAGAAATTTTTTCGGAAACCTCGGTCGATAGCGTCGCACGCAGACGCATCTGTTTTATTACCGATTTCGTATTAATTGTATCCACTATTTCAAAGACAATGGTTTTATTGTGTTATCAACATGAAAGACGTCTCAGAGGGGCAGAAGTCTCCGTTATCAGGAGTTAGCATTACCTGAAGAGCAAGTTAGCGCGAATTCCAGGGAAGTACTCAGTGGTGCGACATATTGGATCTACAAAATCGTCATATGACATCATAACGCTACTGGAATTTAAACCTGAAGCGTTCGATGCCAATCTACGGGCCTGGTACAACACTGTCGACTTGTGCCTCGCCGAAAGACCATTACAGGGAGGTGCATTAATCATTGCGTTAAGTGCTGCACTTAAAAGAAATGAATTACAATAGTTTTTTGAAATATCATACGCTTGTATACAATGGCAGCAGTTTAAGAAACTATTTGCAGCAAGGTAGATTGTGTTGAAACGGCGGCTATCAAGCTCATCAATTTACAAATTTCCCGGCTGAAAGAAGATGGATGTCTCATTGCGTATTTGTCTCGACTACTTGCGATGCTACAGACGAAGTGGTAGAATCTCGATATAGAACAGAGAGCGATATCCGCCATAATCACTCGCATCACGCAGTTTGACAATCGACTTCAACGTACTTCATTCACGACGAAAGTGAATGGGATACGCAACACGGGATAGACTACAAAGAAAACTCAACACATTGTTCTTCATGAAGAGAAAGCACTCAGGGGGGCCCATCACATCGATAGAAAGCATTACAAAACCTCTATGAAACCGCTTGGATGCTTTCACTGCGGGAAACTAGGTCACAACGCAGCGGATTGTCACTCGAAATACAAAAGGACACAAGAGAAGCATCAACACATCTCCAGCAATTAAAGTGTCGTTTGTTTTCGTTGCGGAGTAATGGGTCACTTCGCCAGCAGATGCCCTCACGGAGTAGCTGCGGGGCTTAATGCAGTGGTGCCGACAGCTGACTCAAGTAGCGTGGCGACGGCGTTGGTTCCGGGCGCCGCCGCAATAAGACAACATCATATTAACTTATGTCGCATAACTGATCCACACAGTTATCTGAAAATTAATGGTGAGAGATTACCATTTTATTTTGTCTCCGGGACCGAGTTCTCACATATAAAAGAAAGTTTTACACACAAATTAGCTGGCAAACGCTTTCATAACGTACAATTGACTGTACAATTGACTGGTATTGGTTAACATAGTGTTTACAGTACACTTCCTTCAGTACACACTGGTCAACACAGTGTTTAAAGCACACACTCCTTTCGGTTAGATCCTATTTCTTCCGGGGCGCGACCATAGTTTAAACAATAACATGATGATTAGACGCTAGATTTTAAGTCAAGGCCTCGATGTAAATATAACAACAGACCATAATATTTTACCCAAAGCAATAACTACGTATTATGTTGTAATGTAATTAGTTCCGGCAACAGTAAGTTTAATACTGATTTCAAAAATGTGTACAGTCATATTTCTAATGATCAGAAATCTAAATTATAAACATTTTACTAGATTTCTCATAGATTTTTTTCAAATAATATCTCTGAAACTTGAGTAACTACTGAATCAAAGACATTTTTAATTTGAGTATAGATCATAGCTTTATTTCAACATTTTGTAATTTCCTTTTCATTAAAATCATGAAGATAATGTTGATTTATATTTGACTGTTGATTTATAAAAAACAAATTACAGCATGACAAAGTCACAGATAACTATAGTCCATTCAATTTGAAGATGGAATGTTTGTAAACAATCACTTTTGACAGTTCAGGTATTGCAAACCTTTTTCTTACATTCACCTTAGTAATTTATTGTGGATTTATTTGTTATTAAAAAGTATTTTTTATTAGTGTACATATTTACACTGTATACATACGCAACTTACATTATATAGGTTATATTTTATATTTAAGAGAAATTCAGATAAGAAAGATGCGTTTCGAATAATTTATAAATATTACTGTTACATAAAAATATATATAATAATACCAACAAAATTCCTCTCATACTTAATCCAGGCTTGAGACTGGCAGTCTTAAAGACTGGCGTATTTAAAAAGTTGTTGGTAGCCAAATCTCTACTAGTAAATCACGCTTGGCAAACCTTCATCAACTATCATCTGTCTATCTAATAAATACTATTCTATCATACTAACAAATAATACTTTACTTTCTAAATATATTAGTAATAGTACTTTAACGAAATGTTAGTTATAACAAAGAAAATGAAATTATTACAAAATAAAACAAGTATTACTTAATTTTCAAGAAATGACTAAAACAACTTTTAAAAACATAAAATACACTGATGTGTAAAAATAAACCAAATACACTAATATTCTTAAAAAATACAACAATTACATCACAAAGAACTCAAAATATATATTATAAATACACAAAGTTACACTAATGTTTCACTTTACTATATAGAAATACACAAAATACACTAATATTTCATAGAAAAATTACACTATAATGTTACATTCAAATCATAATGAACTTAATACACAAAATACATATTTATATTTAAAAAAACCCACAAATACTTTATTATTTCACAGAAAACAATTAATCACAGTGCACATGAACACGAATCACATCACAATGAACTTAAAACGTGAAACCACTAAAATGTTTAATATAAATACACTACACACATTATAACAATTACAGATTATCACACTTATATCACAGAAGTATCAGATTCTGAAGTCGCAGAGCTCGATGTGGACTCTCCAATATTAATTATAAATCTATCTATTACACTATCTATTATACCATCAAGCTCGGCCATCCGCTTCTCTTCTTTGAGCACATGATCGATACATTTCTGCCATGCTGCTGGGGTTGTTAATGAAATTGCTTCACGTAGAAGTCTTTTAATATCGATCAGTTTAAAAGTTTTATTTTCTCTCGCAACATATCCTTTCATTTGTGCCCAGACGATCTCAATTGGATTTAGTTCGCAATGATATGGCGGCAATCTTAGTATCTCGATACATTTTTCCTTAGCTTTTTCATCAACAGCATAGCTCAAATATTTATGTTTTTCTCGGCGAACCAAATCCATTAACTCCGCTTTGATCGATGATTTATCATAGGTAATAAGTTTGTCGCTCAGCCATTTTTGTATGTCTTCTTTTTTCCATTGTGTTGTCGGTATGCGTTCCAGCCTTCTTGAATGATATGGAGCATTGTCCATCACCACAACGGAGTTTGTTGGCAGTTTATGTAAAATCTTATGGAACCATTCTTCAAAAACACGTGCATTCATTTCCGCGTGGTATTCAGTATCAATTTTCTTCGTCTCGAAAATGAGCTCACCGTCTTCCAAAAAACCTTCTTCGTTGCCGATGTGTGCAACGATTAGACGTTTTCCCTTTCCTGATGGCGCCTTCAGCCCAGTAGACAAACCTTCCATAAAAGCCTGCCGTGATGATTGTATGGAGGTGTCATGCCATACTTTGCTTCTTGTGTGGCCTTCATTGACCCAAGTCTCATCTAAATAATATATGTTTCGTTTCTCTTCTCTCATTTTTAAAATCGTCCTTAAGTATCGATGTCTCCATAATATTATATCACTCTTTTCAATTAATGCGCTTTTTCTATTGCGTTTCTGGTATGTGAATTTCAATTTCTTTAAAACATTGTAGAACGTCGTCCTTTTGAAATTAGGTAATTCCTCGTCGTTGTTCACCTCCATAAGAACCTTGTCGATCGTAGGTAGTTCATTTTTAAAATAAAAAGTATGGACTTTACGTCTAATCGCGCTCAGCTCTAGATCATCCAATTTTTCAAATTTTGTCAATCTTGACGAGTGCGGCAAAGGCGAGCGGATGCGTCCCTCTTTTCTATATTCCCGAACTGTATTGTACACTGTGCTTAGACCAACACCGGTAATTTCAGCCGTTTGCTTCGCTACGTATTTTTTGTAAATGTGTTTTTCCTTGGGCGTAATCTTTTCTACGTATTTATATACGTTTATTAAAGTGGTTTTTTCCTTCGAGCTTAAAGCATTCTTCTTGGAGCGTTTCTTCATGGGCGATGAAAATGTTAGAATCCCGCCACTAGTACCTGGCACATCCGCCATTTTATTTACACAATAAAACACACTTTAACAATTAACACATATTATTATATAACACACCGAACTTAACGCTATGAAACAAACAATAATATAATAAACTTAGTGTAATACAAAAAGTAATGAAAACAATTTACAAAACGCCAAAAAATCAGCGAGCAATAATTGCAAACGTGAAAGTCGTTCAAAATTCCAATAGGAAAACACGTTCGCTAGTGCGGACTGAACACCCACGCTTCGCCGTCATGTTGTTCTCTTTGCTAGCGGTGCGCGCTAAAAGTTGGCATACATGCGACAATACACAGTTAACAAAAAAATATAATTGATCTCCTGAATCTATAAGCACTTTGACATAAGAATTGTGATAATATAAATAATGAGTATTGCAAATAATTATACTAGTTGTGCGCTCGGATTAATTCAAATTTATTTAGTTCTCCGTACATTTCTATATGGCTTCTTCAATACCATTATGAAGTTTCGTGCTTGTGGAACAGATACGGCTGACGGATGATTATACGGATCCGCATTGGTTGTCTTCAAAACAAAAATTAATAATTTAGTTTTACTAAACATACATATAATAAAAGTTAATGACGTAATGTGCAGTAAACATTGTCATAACGCTTTGACTTGTAGTGTAATATTACATTTTCTTTTGGCGGTAACGTTCCGACGTAGTTTTTATTGATAATAAAAAAAATTTAACATAACATATATCTGTCTCGCTCGAACAATGCAGACAGATCGTATTGTGTCACTAGTGCATATGTGTTCAAATTGCACTTAATCAATTACAGCCATCCGCTCACAATTGGGCGAAAAAATAAAATCAATTATTTTTTTTTCACAAATTGTCCCGCAAAATTGCTAAGCAAAAACCAGGTATTTATATTTGATATGAAGCAGGTATCTTTATCTGATAAACTGAGGGTTTTATTAAATTCCAACGAAAGTACGGTTTTAAAATAGTAGGGTAATTCACATGAAATTGCCAATTGAAAAATTTCACTGTTTTTACTTTAGATGTCGTAGCTAAATCTAGTGAGCGGCTGCTGCCCGAACGTGTACTTTGCCGTATACGTTGTGGTATTGAAAACAATTAAAAAGCATTTTTATCTTCAAAATTTGAATTTACTTCAGATTTTTTAGTATATTGATATTTGATATTGTAGTGTCAATATTTATAAAATTTATTATGCTTTTACTATTTTTTCGTTGAATACAATAACCCATTGATAACATAACCTCAAATCGAGTAACAAATTCATAAATGGCGCTAAATTTAGATTCCAGATTATACTTTCCAGATTATGCTTACATGATAATAATAAAAATGACAGAGTTATTGAAGAGATTTAAATGATACTTGAGGATCCTACGTCTGAACGGGTTCAAGAAGAACTTCCGCCAACAGTGCCTTTAACATAAAGATCTAATGAGGATGCTTACAAAAGGATACGCCTTCAAAGTACCTGACTGATATGTACCCAGTTGTAGAACTGCTTAATAGCTTTCGGAAACATGTGCAAGCAAGTAGCAAAGGTACACGCATCCCAAGGTTACATTAGACAAAAAAAGAGAAAGTAAAAATAAAAAGATTATGAAGAAAAATCTTAATATTGAAAAGCAAAAAAGGAAATTACATTCAAGTTCTGAGAAAGAAACGATAGAATTAGCTAGTGAAAATTGCGGTCCCGAAAATAATATATATGATGCGTGGAATGCGGTGAAAATTACTACGAAACTGCAAAAAATAAATTAGCTGCTATGAGTTGTTTGTAAATTAAGGCTGCATGTAAATTGCACTCCATTCAACAATTATTGTAATTCTTGTGGCAAGAAAAGAAGAAACAAGAAATGGAAAAGAAAAACTTGCACGAGAAAAAAGCAAAAAGTAGAGGAAAATGCAAAGGGAGAGGAAAAATGAGTAGAAAATTAAATGGCCATCTTATCCTTAAATGAGCTGCCAATTTCTAACGGATTTTAACATTAAAGCTTTTAAAAAACATTATCCTAAATTGCATATATAATTTGTAGACTATATTGAAAAATATTTTAGTACCAACATTTATTTAAAAAGAAAATAACATGTCACAATGTTTGTTTAATTATCTATACGCACAATATACCATAACTATATCTGCATATAATGTAATCAAATCTATAAATAAAGCAGCGTAAGCTGACACATTGTAGCTATCTCACTCTAACGCCTTATAAAATTAATGAATAGTATATATGGTCTAGATTTTTTTAGCGTCGAGATTTTGAATATTTTCACAAAATGTTTGAAACGCCTGACTATTTCGCAAAAAAAATGGAGGGTTGCCAATTTTTTCGTGTCAAATTTTAGAATTCGTATCAATAAAATAATGGTATAATATTTGTATTTATAACATTTTTTATAGTGAAACTATCTGTAGTTAATATTTTGATTATGTATATACTTTAATAATACTCCGGGAATAATGCAATGAATTTTATAAATAGTTGTCAGCTGATCGAATATTATATTTGTGCCAACCATATTTTAACTGTCAAATTCGATTGTTTACAAACATTCCATCTTCAATTTGAACGGACTATAATCGTATGTTGCATTGCATAACCAAAAAAGCAAATTTGATATTTGAACTGTTTTATTGTTTGATTTAGTTTATTTCAAAGCTAATTTAAGTTATCTATAATGAGTATATTCTATGAATTCTCTTATGATAGAGTTAGGAATTACGGAGTTATGAAATGTGTGATGGAATTTTTATTTTCCTTTCCAGCAGATAGACGAGGAGGTGTCACTCAAGCCAGCCTATAGGAGTTAACGATCGGTAAGGTTTCAAGACCTATAAATTTCGTGACGATTGACGATGCTTGTGTTTGTTGAGATCAACACTGAGAAGATAAGAAAACGGGAAACGAAATATAACAACTGTAACAAATGGACTCGTTTCCTATTTTTTTCTTTTTAGGTAGGATACATTAGATGTTATATGATGGCCATTAGTTTGGCAAAACAGGAATAATGTAAAATTAACAATAAGTGTATAAAGTTGAAATATTATTAATTTAAGTTACTTTATGTAACTAGTATATAATTACATAAAATAATGTAATTTAATATAATACTAGTGTATTATATTAAATTACATTCGAATAAATAGTAATAAAAAAAAGTTCCTCTTGAGATGATACACTCCGTGAAAGACAATGAATTCGCTTGGCTGATGTCGAAGGGAGCCAAGTTTACCCGTAAGAATGAAACAGTATATTTATGAGAACTAAAACATGTCATATATATTATAGATTCCAATTTAGTTAAATATATAAAAAACTGCGCATGGTGCACTTAAAAAGTAGCTCACTTGGATGATGCCGAAAGGAGCCGAGTTTACTCGATTCGACGTCAATAAACCCAACGTGACGCATCACCGTCTTGAGCGTTACGGTTCATTTTTATTCACTGCTTAACCGCAAAGTATGCAAGTGAGCCAAAAGAAGGGTTGACTTAAAAAGTTTTGCATATAATTCAGTATATGGACAGAAGTGAAACTTCTTTGGCGATTAAGGGGTAAAACGGCAGAGAGACAGAAAAATAAGTATTAATTAACTGTAAACATTACTCAGTGTTGAAATACATAAAATACATGCGCATGTGTATACTTCAAAGTTACAAACGTGCTTAAGCGCAAATAAATTAATAGCATGTCATTACAAATCGATGTAAACATCTAATAAAATCTTTATATAAAATTACATATACATTTGTCGATTAAAAAAATGTATAGTTCTCCTATTACATATATTTTATAATTAGATCCTAATGATTTGCAAAGCCACACAGATTGACTATAATTATTGTAATATGGTATTTAGAATATGACATGTATTCTTTTTAGAGTCAAATGTTACAATATTACCCTTATAATTCAGTCAAATTATAAGGGTTCCCCTTGTAATTTACTCACGTCCGTGTGTGTTGGTCAGTGTGTAATATTACAGTTGTTTCTACAGTTTCAAAACCACTGTATGTAATTTTGGTGGTATGTACTTCCAATAAATATCTGGATTAATATGTAGCAACATTTTTTTTCTCTACTTTTCAAGGCTTCCCTCCTCGTTAAGAAACGAGGATGAATCAATTTTGTTAGCTTACCTCGTTGTGTGGGGTATCGTTAGAAAGACATTTTAAAATTAATATTCATTTACTACTTTTTATTGTTATCCCCGTTATCCAACTGCCTGAGTATAAGACTAAGATTTAACTACCACAGATAGTTGAATATAAGGACGTATGAGCACGACACAAGGATATATAAAGTACATACAGTTCGATATTTTGTGACATGGCCTAGAGCCTAGCCTACGAGACCCTAGAATTTACGAATGACTTATATGTATCAGAACGTTTTTTGAATTTATAATGAATATCCTTTATTGTACACTCGTACAAAAAGCTATAAAATATTGTGGTAAGCTATCGGCTAGAGTTTATTTCTGTTAATAGTAAAACAGTCGATTTTCTTGCTTTTGTTTTTCTTTTCTTTCATTTATGTAAACAATGTAATTTGACGTTTAAATATACTGTGATTTACATTGCGTATAAGTATTTATCGATTAAATATGTTTGTTTTGTTGCTATACATAAAATTTATAAAATTATGAACTGTATGTAAAATTTAAAACAATTCAGTTTTAAGCGAACAGAAGACGTAAGAATATTTATAGAATTAGGTACATTATTAATTTTTATTACGTTGATAAAAATAGTTTTATGCAGGTTTCAGTGACAGGTTAGCTTGGTTTTTTTTGGGACCTCAATTTCATCGTTTACTCTCTTAAGCTCTTAACAACTCTTATACTCTTTATCAACAGCTTGAGCAACAATTTTACTTAAGAAGCAGAAACTTATTTTTCTTTTTCCTTATTTAATTTTTAATTTGTTTACTCCTGTATGTTATTTATTAATTTGTGATACAATATTTATAATTTCGTTTTAATTGGAAACCTTTCTCAAAATTAAATATATTTTTCTCCTTTGAATGATTAAAAAACTCATTTTACTTTTTCTTTTTTTTAATTCTTAAAGAATATTCTTTTTATCCTTTTTACTGTTTGTGTGTTAAAAACACGGTGACTTAGGGTAGAGTGGAAAACAATTTTTCTCGATACTTTCAAAATATGTTTTACTTGGTTTACTTGGATTTTTGACTGGCACGGTTTGGTTTATCTCTCATGCACTGACGCTCTCGCAACCTCAATCCATAAATAATGTAAAATCTTTGGTATATATCCGTTGCACAATCTATTAGCATGTTGCTCTGCTAAAATTGTATTATTGAACAAAATACCAGGTTTCATCCTATAGTAATAACGTTGGTTCACGGGTTAAAAATGACTAATGTGTTAGTTTGAGATTATAAGCTATGTGTGCCCATAAAACGTAGTCGATGAATTACTCCGATATATGAAATACGTGGAGTGGCGACTCTGCAACCAAGCAACAAATGCTTGGTTGCAGAGTCGTAAGCAAAACTAACTTTTACAATGTGAGGAGTGTAAACAACAAAAATCTAAACTTTTACAATATAAGTGGTATGCAATACTGTGTGGCACGCATCATGGAAACCTCCAAAATCGAAAGTAGATTAAAAATATTTTCCCGGTTATCAAACGAATCCATGAAACGATTTTTCTTAGTTTTCCTTTATGATAATCGAAATAATTTTTTTTCCACTTCACCTAATTGTGCTATACAACACACAAAATATAGTACAACGTAATTTTTGTTAATACGTCTTTTTGAAGAAAAAAGCTGCATGCATGAGAATATTTCAGATACAAAAAATATAGCTAATTTCAAAAGCAGAATGCACAGCGTTGAAAAGCGGTTAGGTAAAAAATTTCCCTTGCGGCCCGGTTATTTCTTACAAGAGAATCTAATTTGATTTTTATGAATTGGATTTTCATAAAGAAATTTGAATTCTATTGCATGAAGAAAATTATTCTATTGATTGCAAAATATACATCATTTTATTATATTGTAGATTTTTCGCCAAGTCTAATATAGTAACGTGCAAATTATGGGGTATTCGACTATTTTTTTTAATTCTTAAATCATAAATTCAAAGTACAGACGAATGATAAGTTAAAATATTGTTTGACAAATCTTAAAAATTGGCAAAGGAGAAGACGTCTAAACATTTAGACAAGAAGGGTAACAAGAATTGGTGATGTCGTACTTAGTAATACTCGATGAAACGGGATGCTATCCCTAACCTTTTTTGGTGAACTTATACTAATCATTACTAATTCCTAAGTAAAGTACCCAATAATTTATTTTTCATGTAAATAGACTGCTATTTCTGATCCATTAAATAGCTTTGAGCTACATATTCGAGATAAAAGTAGACACGTGTCTATTTCAAAAAATAAGGTAAATATTAAACATTTCAAACATTACGGTAATAATCATACAGATAGAATCTTTAAAATTAGGGTTTTATTTTTACCGTTGTAAATAAGAAACTCCAAAACGACTAGCCGAAAACAAGTATAAGTAGATCGCTCATCGTTCTACTTATGCTAGAATCAAAGACGTGTGATTTCAATAGAAAAAAGCAGGAGAAAAGTAGGGAACATTTACTTAATGCTGCTTGCAGCATAATTTCACATATTAATTAATGTTGGTTATTATATTATTACAAGTAAAATATTCCACATAGCGTTGAATCGCTGCATCATTTTGATTGCCTGCTACTGTATTATTACTTATTGTTATTAAGTTACTACTGTATTATTACTTATGCTACTGTATTATTACTTATTGAAGAAAGTTTAATATTTTATTGTGTAAATGGAATAGGATACGCATGATTTCAACGGGGTAGGAGAAAGATGAGGGTTTTCACTTAATGCTGGTTCGAATCCGATTTCACCCTTCAGCTAAAGATGATTATTGCTTTCATTATCGATTTCAAACGATAGGTATGTCACCCAATCCGTAAATGATAAATCATTATGATTGCCTGGTGAAATCCCATTGATTTTTTAAGTAAAATAAATAAAAGAAAAAAATATAGTTATAGTTACTTCTGAAGAAAAATCAATTTTATTATTTGTAATATCGAAATTACATTGCTGAATCGTTTATTTTTTTAAAACTTAATGCTTTAGAAACATGATCAGATACTTATTTACATCGCTAAGATATTAGCAAAAATGGCAACTTTATATAATAGCAAAAATCAATGATATATAAAAGAAACTAGCCAACCGCCCTGGCTTTGCACTAATAGACAAAGTTTTTTCTAAACTTTTGTTTCTATGGAAACCGATATATCCTAACTAAACACAAGCGAACAAAATAATCCAACAGAACCCAATCTAATTCAACATGACACGACATAACCCGACACAACATAAACCCAACGTAATCCAACCCAACTCAATATAACTCAACATAACCCAGCATGATCTAACCCAACATAACACAATTTAACCCATATCAAGATAAATCAGCATAACTAGATCCAACTGATCATATTCTAATATAAGCCATCGCAACATAAACCAAAATAACCCAACCCAACAAAATTTACCGAAATCCAAGTCGACGTAAGCCAGTTATCTCAGCACAACAACAGCCCAACTCACATAATATAACCCATCAAAATCCAACACATCCCAAAATAATCCAATTTCACTCATCCCATCATCGCAATAATACATATATTAAAAATAGAACTGGCGTGTCCGTAAGTTGAAGACATTTACGAAAAAAAAATATTAAGGATTATATAATAAAACTAATAGAAAATCTAAATGTACTTTTCAAAAGTCGTCTGTGTGTACTCGTATGTTTGAATATGCGCCACATAAAAACTATTGTTTCAATTAAGATGTGGTTTCACTATCAATGCACTCAAAGACGGAATCCATTACTGCTGTCGTAAATAGGTAATCAGTGCCGTTGTCAAAACTTTAACCTCATTCGCTAGTCGTTAATAAAGCACTCACGGGCGAGTTGCGCTATATAGTATACTTAACACATGATTGTAATTATTTCAGTTAAATATTTATGAACTACTTCTACTACTACTAAATACTTTTGGAAAATATTACAATGGAACCACATATAGGAATACTAAGAGTTAAATTACATAGGATTCAACTTTTAATGATGTAAACATAATCTTACTTTAATTTACATTTTCGGTTACTTTAATATACAATACTTTAAGATAATTTAATATACATATACTTTAATATACATTTTCATTTTCAATTTTAATATACATTTTCGCTAAACTAGCCTCTGTTCCTAAATATGAAAAATAATTAAAGCCTCACTGCCGTGTAATTTCTTAACGTGATGATGAACATTTTTCTTCCAAAGAAGGTTACAATTTAGGTTTTAAATTTAAAAGATTTTTACTCCTGTTTCAGAATTAAAGCAGACACAAGGTGTTTATTTAGGAAATTTAATATTAAAGTGTATGGAAAAGTATAGAAAGAAAAGTTTCCAAAAAATGTTCTTTTATCTCGAGTGCCAAATTATGGGCTCACATTTCATTATCAAACATTATCAAATAGTCGATTATACATCCTCATAATGCGCTTTTGTTATATTGTGAGCAAAATCTTATGCAGAGTTTTTCGTGTCCAAATTTAATCTCCAACGTGCAGCACTTCTTGAAATGCCTTCCATATCATCTAGTTCTCACACATTAAATAGATGGTAATTTTTGTGGATTTCCTTAACAATTTCTAGCATGGTAATCTCAATTGATCGACAATTGCGATGTTGGACTTGACAGCTTGCTTGACCTCTTTTCAACTCTGTTACCCAATATGTTTTCATTGTAAACGAGGGAGCAGAGTCTTCCAGAATAGAATCTAGTTCAGCTTTGTTATCACTTAAAGTCAAATGAAAGTATTGTATGACATTACGATGACCAATTTTTCCATGTTCAAAAATTCACTGAAAACGTTTACTGTTGAGGGCTCCCAAAAATAAATAAAGAACAATGCGTCTTCAAACTTATATATAAGATAAGAAAAATTCGCGTGTAACTCAGTACACGTAACAGTCGTGAATCTACTTTGACAATCTATAAACCTCGATTGGTAAGTATGTTAAGAGGGATAAATCGAGAGAAGGAAAAAAATAAACATTAATTAACCATTAATATTACTCACTGTTGAAATATATACTTGTCGTATAAATGGCAGTCATTGTTTGAAAAAAAATTACTACGTTCGAACATATGAACCAAAGATATATAATATAAGAAATGATTTATGCATTATTCATAAGATATGGTAATTTGCTGAATTTGTTTTAGTATATTTCATTTTATAATTTTAACGTGTGACGCTTACGCTAATTTTTGTAAGATTTTGTTTTACAGCTTAACTCGTATCATGATAGTTCAATGAATTACACAAATTGAGATAAACAGAAATTTTAAGAGAAATTGTTTTTAGATATGTTTATCGTGGATAGCTCGTTGAATAAGCATAAGAAAATGTTATACATATGTACAAATTATTAATACCAATGCTCAGAAGTTTGTTTACTTAAAATATAAAATATTGTTTTGACAGCACGCAGAAGCTACGTTAAGTTTTTGTAACTTATTTTGCCACTCCGTTCGAATGTGAAGATGTATTAACATTTTCCGTTAAAACCAATTTCATTTCTCCACAAATCCAGTAATTTCTATTTTCCAAGATATAGTGTCTTGGATAACGACTTAAATTTCATCTTCTCTCCAATCGCTTTCGCAATATTTAGGAGCAAGTGCACTCCGTGCAACAATGTTCTTGCAATGTGGGTGTATCGTAATGCAAATTTCGAGTTTTTATGTGCTTCTAAGTACTTTCGTTTGTACATTTATCTTTTTATAATTATGAATCTAAGCCCAAATATATATAAGCAAGAAGATAGTTTCATTTGGAAATATATATATATATATATATATATATATATATATATATATATATATATATATATATCCAAATGAAACTATCTTCTTGCATCCGGCCTTAGATTCATAATTATAAAAAGATAAATGTAAATAATAGAAAAGTGATTAAGGTAAACACTGTAAAATACTATGTTTAACTTCCTTAAAGCCTATTATTTGTGTGCAGTTGAGAGAAGTTAATCTTGTTAGTTGTGACGTTAGTTGACCAATTATTATTGAGAGTTTTGGCGTTTTTGGAGTTTTCGGTTATTCATATCTACACAAATTTTTAAGTTGTTTACTCTACAGTTGTTGCAAAAATAAAATTAAGAGAAATAACCCGCCAAATAAAAAGACTTTAAAGCACCTAGAAAACATACATTGTAAAAAGTGACCTATACTTTGGTTTTTCAGCAAAAAATTAGTTCATTTATTAACTAATTTATTTAATATATTGTATTGCCACTATTACACTTAGTCAGATCTTTGAATTGTTTAACGAAAGTCGACTTGGTTGCCATTTACTTGTTTCACTTATTGGTACCTAATTTATTTAAATTTTACATAATTTGGCTTTATTAATTTGATTCCATTTGGTTTACAATAATTTAGCTCAATTATTATATTTACAATGCCATCAAGATACAACTGATTATTGTTTCTATATGAAATAATGCTATGCTAAAAGAATATAAGCACGTTAGAATTTAATTATGATACTATTGTTTGTAAAACACACTCTTTCACACATACTTTCCGGATCATAACGATTCTAAACACAAATCACTTGTTGAAATTACTTTAGTAGTCTAGTCTCTACGAGGGAACAAAGTTGCTCATATATATATATATATATATATATATATATATATATATATATATATGATTTGTTGAAATCACTTTAATAGTTTAATTTGTACGAGGGACCAAATTAACTCACATACAAACGTGTAAAGCCTTTAAAATTCATAACTCTTTCTCTGCCTTAGTAGGCTAATAAAATAAAATGATGACAGACAGATAAATTTTTTTATCATGTAAATGGTGCGTTACGGGCAAAATTTACCTATTTATTCTATATGTTTAAATGATACCGGAGATAATTGCAATACCCATATTTATTTTATTACTTATAATATACGATCGAATGTGGTTCACAGTTCAAGAATTAAGCGCTATCGTTTAAATATTGCCGATCTGTATTTTATATACAGGATAATGAATATATAGTTCAGCGGTTGTGTATGTCTAAACTAAAGAGTTGTCAATATAGATCTGCATGATCTAATTTCGGTAACTTAGTAGACTTCTAATGTCGTCATTTCTTAAGAGAAATATTGAATGAAAACCGGCTAAAAGTCAATGTGACTCGCATTTCGAGACCTTTGTTCCTCATTTGAAATAAAATTACTTTATTCATCGTAAGTGATGATTTATTTGATATGGATTTTCTAGCGTAATAAATATTTAATAATAATTGGGCTAGAAAGTCTATCACTTCACTAAAATTGCGACACATTGAATCATCATTATAGTTCTCCTACCTCCTAGTTGTGAGTTTCTGAAAACCCTGTGTGCATAATTTACTTTCAGCAGTTTCAGAAATAAGGGCTAGGAAGCGGGTTTTCAGTACGTATAAGCTGTTATGCTAGCTAAAATTATGAAAAACATTTTTCAGATACTTCTAACTAGTTCTTTCAGATGATGCACTACGTAAGTAATTTATGATAAAATGTTTTCGAACATGTAATAACACATATTTCTATTAACTTTCAAGATAACTTACTAAACCTATTAATATCATTCATTACCATCAGACATGCCAAATTTCTACTTTATAGGTGTGATCGACTATTGAAATGCAGGAATCGAGATTGCCTATTGTTTTGTTACCATTACGTAACCAAATTTGAACCGATTCAATGCTTGCATTCTCGCTATAAAGTGGGGATTTTTTTATAGTAAATAGTTCACAGAAAGACCATGAATAATTTTCCAACATTTTGAAATAATAATCAGTTCTAATTTTTATATAGTCTTTTGTTTTAAATTAACCAATAAATTATAAATTCACACACCTTTGGAGCAGAAAATTGTTTAAAATTTTCTTCCAATTCTTGATCTACATTTCAGGGAATATTTCGGGGTAGCGGGATAATTAGGAGGCCTTTGCTATAAAATAAATGAGATTGTTAGACAGATTTATATATTTAATTCCCAGCTTTGTTCAAGAAATTTTACTCCGTAAGTCGTTGCCTTCGCAAATTTTAATACACCAATTCCCGATGATTGGCTCAACATTGGATCAACATTGGCTCTGCTCGATCTTTAAATACTCTCGTAATGGAAATTCTGCGTTCTGATGGCTTGCACACAGCGCTCGCGGCTGGTAACATCGAAATCGAATAACCGGTAAATTGGACCGAAAAATAAAACAACCGACTTTACGACTTGACCGCAGTCTTTTTGACGTTTATCGACTTCGGCAGTGAAATGCATTTTTCGAGACGTGTAACATATTAGAGTAGTGAGAATTTGAATACCTACATTTCGGCGAGTGTTGCTTTTTACGTTGTACTTTGCTGAATTATGATAGCTACTCTCTTGGTAACTGAATTATGTTCGCATAATATATAAAGTGTGCAATAAATATTTATGATTAGATATCTTAGTATTACAGATATAATGAAAAAATTATATACTGGCATCCATGTGTTTTGAATCCATATTTCATTAAAGAAAATGGAAGTGACTTGAAGTGAGTGGAAGCTTTGCAAATGCATTCTTATATCTGCATACATTACACTTGTAAAAATATTATGTTAAAAGATACTTACATTGCAGTTTTTTTTACTTTGAGACGTGTAACATATCAGAGTCTTGAGAACCATTATTTTGGTGATCGTTGCTTCTTACATTGTACTTTGATGAATTATGAGAAATACACCCTTAACAAATAAATTATCATTGCATAGAACATAGAGTATGTAATAAGTATTTATGATTAGATATTCTAGTTGTACAGGTATATTAGATAAATTATGTACTGGCTTATTTCATTAAAGAAAATTGAAGTAACTTGTCGTAGTTAAATGCTCTTCAATAATGCATAAAAAGTATTATTGTTAAAGAAAATGGAAGTGACTTGTCGTAGTTAAGTGCTGTGCAAGAATGCAAAAAAGTATTCTTGTTAAAGCATATTTTAATATAAAGTTACGGAAAGAGGGTAATAATTTTCAACAACGATAAGAGGAGTATGTCATTATGTACAAAATGATTTATAAATTTACTCACGAAGAAATCTTTTTTCACACATCACAAGCAAATCACAGTTCTAGTAAGTCCATGATAAGGTAATGGTGTTGTTAAATATCTCAAGAAAATGGGACATTCTAGTCCATGTGGTTGTAAAAATATGACCGCTACATGATGATAGGTATTTATTCGGTAAAAATAAAAAGATTGCTCTCAAAATAGGGCGAGGAAATTTTCACTATTGAAAGATAAATTCTCTTAGTGAACTATCTCTTCTGAGTTGCATATAAATGGAAAACTAATACGTCCAGAAGAAAATCTATAGGAAATAGAGAAGTACAGTAAAGATCATAGGAAGTAAAGATCATATCTTTGGTCATATATTTATAAGTGTTTATAAAAAAAATCCCATAAAACCAAACATTTTCTGCAAAATTTTCTTTTTTCATGCTCGAACATTCTTTACGTTTAATTTTGTAAGGTTCTTGTTCTTTTATTTGCCACCTGCTGTTTTAAACCTTTTGACTTTTAGCAACAATTTTTTTATTGGGTATAAAACAAAAGACGCGGCTGATTTCTATTTCTTCATCGATCTTTCCTTTATTAATAGTTATAGTAAATTAATGTAAACTTATCGTATTATTCAGATGTATAAATATAAAAAAAGTAAAACATAAGAGTAATATTAATAAAAAATCGAAAAACGTGGTATATACACTTTTGGTTTTATAAAACATTACATTTTTATTATTATCTGTCTATTATTTCTCTTTCATTTCTCCTAAAGTGAGCTGTTTTTTCGCTTTATGAAATCTATGAAGATTTGAATTAGTCTATGGGAAGTTGCACGCATGAGCGGTCTTATACTGTATTACAAGTCACTTTAAAGAAAGCAGAAAAAAGACATAAGATATTAAATCATTTAAAAGAAAATACTCAGCCTTCATAAGTACAATTTTAACATTCTCTCGAGGAGGTAATTAATGGCATAGTATAACATTTCCATCTTCTCTGACTACTTTTATGTTTGTACAATTTCCTAAACAATCAAAGAGAATGTGGACACAAAGGATCCGTTAATTCATCTTATGCTGCTAAAATAGGTAAAGTTTTAGATTCTAGGTTAAGAAGCCGATTGAACCATTATGTCATCAAAGACAGACAAGTTTTTTTTTATGACAAAATTATCATCTAGCAATTAGTTTTCCAAGATTATGTTTAAATGTTAATCAAATAAATTTGTGTTAATCAAGTAAAATCAAATAAAGTCGTGTTGTTTTTTTTTATCTTTGACTTACCGAAATATATTAGTGGTTTAATCAGCATAACATTCGTTTTTATTAAATTGTTTGTGAAAATTTCTGTCTCAGTTATTAGTGGGAAACATTTTCCATTGATCTTTTCGAAGTGGCTTTTATTTAACATTCATCCCACTTTTTCTTTATTTATTTCCTTACCCTGGTAATACTTTTTGATATAAATGTTTCAAACCATAATTTTATGACAACAAATGCAATCCGTAACATAAATTGAACGTGAAAAATGTAAAGCATATATGAGAAGATATTCGGTGATACAATGCTATCCAAAAAGCAAACAAAATACTCGCTTTCTTTAAGTTCCGCTATATAATAACTCCGCTTCACGTACTGATGATCGTAAATGCATTTAATCTTACGCTATCACCACTGTGGATCTTAGTTCGAACCGGCAAGCCTTCGGTTCACTACTCGCATGAGCGCTAATCAAATTATCGATAATTATATCGGAGAGAATATTCACTCGCATACCAATGATAGCTTCATATTGCTTATGTCAATATAAACTGAGGAAGTTTTCGTACAATATATTACCTTATCACAGTTGCGACCGGTAAGTGAGCGCTGTCTTGAGAATAACAATAACATATTAAACGATTACCTGGCTACAATAATAATCTACATGTATTTAGTTTTGGAATGTTGTCCATTTATAATTATTGAAAGCGCCTTCGTTGCCATTATTCAACTTCGCACAAACATTTTTATCGACACGCTTTTATCAGCTTCTGTTCTAATTGTCGTGTCGATTTGACAATTTATATATTTATGCAGTTTTTATATCAATACAATAATATATTATCGTTCTGTTTATATGGTGATGGAGGATCCTTCCTCCGTCGGAAATCATGTGAAATTGGCAATGACAAACAGCAAACAGTAACAGTCATTCCAATGAGTCCTTTACTTACATATTTTATTGATCTGGTGATGGAGGACGGAGATGACTATTGAAACTTCTTACAAGCTTAAAGTAAACGCTTCGAGTTTAGGTCTATTCGTCTTATCTCAACGAGTTCCTTAGTTTGAAATTTTAACTGAGTTTAATGAAGAGGGATGAAGTTGGACATATTCATTTATCAAAGGTTTACAGTTAACCTGTAGAGTTTACGCCCCTTTAATTTGTCTAAATGAGTCCGTTGATTCCAATGAGTATTTTGGCTACATATCTTACTAATACTTAATATTTACAATGATCTATTGTAACACTTTCCAATATAGTGTAAACAACACACTATATTGAAACATACACAACACACTAGATTTACAGTTAGCCATCAACAAATTCCCATGACTACCTCTATCCTCTATTATAAGAGACTTCCAATGAAAATTTGTAACCATAGGATTCATTGAGATAAATAAAACAAGCCGAAACTTGATAATTAACTGATAGCAATGAAGAAGTTCCCATAACCACCTGTATCCTCCACCATCAGCACTTCATGCTTAGAATATGTAGCCAAAGCACTTGCTGAGACAAATAAAATAATGAGTCTGTTTGATCTTGATCGATTTTACTTTAACTCTTGATAAATTCTCATAACTATCTCCCTCCTCCATCAAGAGATTCTCCCGATTACAATACGTGATAAAAGGACTCATTGAGACAAGTGAATTAAATGGAAATTCGATGGCGTTTCTGCAGCGATTGGGAAACTCCTGTGATGACAAAATTAGTCTATCATCATATCGGCTCGAAGACACTATATTATTATACTGAATTGCGTGAGTTTGCAAAATTTCAAAACAACACACTAATCATAAGTGTGTGAAAATTGGCTCGCTAGGTTTTTATGCCAACATAAAAATAAAGCTCCTAGAAGTTTGATAAAAATTATGTATTTATTGTGTCAAAACGGCTTGAGTTAATCCTGGCTGGTTAAACAACCATAGCTGGAAAGATCTAATTGTTTTTTATATGAAAATATAGACTAAGAAATTTAACAAAATTGAAAAAAAAGAAATTTAATTAAAACCTTTGGTTTTTGGTTTACAACTGTTCCAAAATTGAAAGACGTAAGTTTATTTTTAATTGTTTGGTGTATAATTATTTGCTACATTACATAGAGGTAGGCGAAATTAGGGTTGAAAGAATAGCGGATATGATATTATTAAATATTGACATACAAACATTTCATGCAAAATGGATATTTATCTAAAAGTAACTGATAATAAATATTTATATCATATATAAAGAAAATTTTAAAATGGCAAAATAACTTTTACGATGAAAAAAAATTAACAGAGAATAAGATATGAAGCTTTAAACGCCAGCTCATTAAAGAATTTCAACATAGTTTCAGAATTTAGTATTATTTAGCTGACACTCAGTAGATGGTTCTGACAAAGAGTAAATTTCGTAGTTTATCAAATTTGAAAAAAAAATTATAATATCAAAAAACAAATGTACTTCGTACCGTTTTTATTTTGTATTTGGGCTGAATGACTTTATTGTAAAAAAAAAATATCATCTATTTCATAGAGTTAATATCACATTTTAACAGTAAAGAAAATTTAAAAATATAAAGCAGTAATTATACTACAATTATATAATTAGGACTACGCCACTGTCCCGTCCTATTTAATAAGGGTCAAAAAATTAAAATAGATAGCTTTAATGCCCCATGACGCATTTTCTCTCTTAATGGACTATATTGCGAACAAAGATGAATTGTTGGTGTTAGTTTCATACTATTGTTATTTTTTCTTTTCAATGTGGAATACAATTCTCTTAATTAAAATATAATTTACTAAATTTCATATATAAAAGCTGAATTACTTAGCTTTAATGCCCCATGACGCATTATCTCTCTTAATAGACTATATTGCGAACAAAGACAAATTGTTGGTGTTAGTTTCATAGGATTGTTATTTTTTTTCTTTTCAATGTGGAATACAATTATCTTAATTAAAATATAACTTGCAAAATTTCATATATAAAAGCTGAATTACTTAGTTAGAAATTGGGTCCCATATTAAATCAAATATCTTATTACATTACGATTATAAGTCATGAAAATATAACGCAAAAAATTTAGCCTGCTTTCGCGCATCACCCCCTTTATAAATCAAATTAAATTGTTTATTAATCGTGAATTGATGTTAAATAATCCTTTAATTATAAATTAGTCACTTTAAGTATAATATATGTACTCACACACACACATTTATATATATATATATACATATATATATTTACATATATATATATATATATATATATATATATATATATATATATATATATATGTCGTAACGATAAGTGAGGTCAAGTTTTAAAGGCAGAAACTGTAAGAGCAAAAGCATAAGTATAACGAAAAAGCTCAAAGAAGAGAGAAAACTAAAAAACTTCTTAAAAAATAATTAAATCCAATCAACAGTAACGTCAGGTTATAATAATACCTAAGAAATGTATTTGAGATAGATAGATATCTGTATGTTACAAATGGAAAAAAAATTAAGTTTAATTCTTCACGAAATATAGCGCGATAATACAGAGAGAGGATCCTTTAAAAATAAATAGTGTTTTTCTTTCATAAATCTATTTTAAAATTATATCACGTTGCACTAATGTCATCACGGAAAGAAGTTGGGATGACAGAAGTTGCAATTTGCGACCACGTTAAGGGCGTCCGACCACAGCAAAAGTAGCAAGCGAAATGTAAATTGATTGCTACGCTTTCTGTGTGTAGTTGTAAACAACTTTATGGCTTTCATTGTGTGCTAAAGACAAGATTCTTGAGAGTGTTTACTCTAAAGTGTCTTATCAAAAAATGTTCTTGGTACTTTAACGAATATATTAAATATTATATTTACTGTTTTTAAGGTCTCTTGTATCTTATTTTAATTTTTTTTGGGACTCATGTTGAAAGTATTAATTAAAAAGAAATGGCACGTAATCAACAACACGTTTTAACTTAGAAGTCTGTTTGTTATTTATAATCTTTAACATTAAAATAGTATTTAAAAACATTTCAGCTTTCGTTAACTCAGCTTTTACAGTTTGCTCTTTATTAAATACTATTTGACAGCAATTTAAAAATCTTAAGTAAATTTGCCTCTAAACGATGGAAATATATGTTAAACGAGGTTAATTTTTGACAGCTACAATTAGCTAAAGGTAAATATTTAGGAGAGCAAAAAGTAATCTAGGTAAAATAAGTTTATTTATGAAAAACATTAATTCTGTTATTATTTAGAACCCAACGTACAAAATACTAAAAATCGTGAAGAAAGTACGTAAGTGGTTATAAGGGTATTGGAGAAAGAGGAATTAGAAAACGTTTTATTTTCTTAATTTATTACATCAATTGTGTAAGACAGAGGAAAAGGTACAAATGAAATGCAGTGACAAATTCTAAAAAGGCAAATGTACTGTCGGATGAATTGACCTCTTACTTGGTTGATGAATGTTAGTTAATGCCAATGGTTTATATAAAATCAAAATGATATTTGAAATATGAAATAACCATGCCGTTTAAAACAGGAGTAAATTCAGAAGTAAGGGAGGTGCGTCGAACAAAAACAATGAAGCGTAATAGTAATATAGTAAATATAGTGTAATAGTAATAAGTATACTATATAATATAAATATAATAAGTGCTACTAAAAATCTTATTGAAAACATTTGAATACTTCGACATTAACTGCATAAATTGATTAGTTTTAAATCGACGCAAAAGTCCAACCTACGGACTGTTTCTTAATGTTTTAATTGTTGTGGATATAAGGAAGAGATATATTGGCTTTACTTTGCTAGGATCCATGAAAATAATATAATTGTGACTGATCAGGGTAAAATTCTGTTTTTAAATAATAGACAAGTGGAATGTTAAAGGGAATCCAATTTAAAGCGGTTGCTAATTTCAAGACGCCAACCAGGCACTATCAAACACTTCATTACTTTTTATAAATATTTTGGACACAATAAAATCATTAAATTTTCTATGAATTACTAGAAAATTAAACTAGAAGTTAATTTTACGAGAAACGTAATTTTAGCTTGCGAAAACAACTTAAATGGATAAATTTTTCAACCAGTGCTATGTTATAGCGAACAATTTTCCAGCCATGCATTAGAAATACTATATATAATTCAAAAGACATTTTCATGGACAGAACGAAAGGTGTAAAACTTACTCAATGTCATGGCAACGAGATAACTATATAACTTAAAATCTACCAAACATTATGTCGAATATATTCTACTTTATACTCTAAGGCTTAGGATCATATTTAATTTCTAAAATTTTGTGTGGTCATTGCATAATAACACCCTTTCAGCTATTAACAAAATGGGAATCTACTTATCGTCTGATAAACTATTCGGACAACTTTGGATTAAAACCATGAAGTGATATTTGTGTTAATAAATTAAAAGAAATCTCTTACACTGTACTTTTTGAAAGTTTGTAAAAGATTTGTTTAATTTTAAAAACGACTGTTTCTGTTAATATTAATTTAATAAAATAATAGGCCCTTTCCTTTAAAATAAATCGCCGATAAGGAGAATTTATTGGTAAAAAAAATGCGTGAGTTTGCTTAATTATTTCGAGCATATATACATCGTCCAAATCCCATTTTCCTTATCGAATAACCCCATTGGAAAGATTGATTTTGAAAGTTCTAGGCAAAGTGTTATAGAATCCCTTAAAAATATAACTTCAATTTAATACTGCAACATTAGCCAACTTGTGAAAAGACTTAAATCGGAAAATGTATTGAAGAAGCGACAAGAATTTGCATGAAAAAGGATAATTTCGGTATAATCAGTATCAAATATAGTGTATGTATGTGTGTATACATACATGCATATATATATATATATATACACACACACATATATTTTTATATATATATATATATATATATATACTGAGCGAGAGAGGGAGAGAGATCAATATGACGCAGATGATGAGAATCCAAATATCGCAGAGGATAACAGGATATTATTATGCAGATTATGAAACGTGTGTAGAATTTATCCCAAAACCGTCATTCCTACTCTATACAGAACATCTATTGAATTAGACGTGTTAGGCTCAATACACGCAATGAAGGATTCACACAATTTTGTAATTTAGTAATTTTGACACTTCTCAGACATTGTGTACAAAACTATGCTTTTATTTATATAGAGTTAATTTAATCAGACTAGGTTTTCTCGGAAAGTTCTCGATTTACATGAGAAAAAAATTGCCTGCTAACTTTGTAAGTTGCTCACCTTTGATATATTTTTATTCAACATTTTATTAGCTGTGTCAGCTTTTATTTTATCGATGAAAATATTATTGGAATATCGGAGAATGTTACACAAGTTTGCTGTTGAATTTTTCTGTATTCAATTTGTCAATCTATAACTTTAGCTTTTTGCCTTAGAAGTCTGAACTACCGTACAAGGCTACTAAATAAATTATTTTCTCGTGTTTTTTCAAATATTTTTTCTAAAGCATACACGTTTACCATTAAATATTGAAACGTTCATTTATTTTGTTTCAAAGTTTCAGAATTTTTATTTCAAAATTATTTTACGCTTTGTGTCACGTTTACTTTAGGTTCTCAATTAGGATATACAATTTATCGTAATTTTAAAGACATTTCTTGAGTTTTCAGTACCTTGCGCTTTAGAGTATCTATTTATTAAACTGTTTGTATAGCTTAGTTTATACAATATAGTGAATGTAACAGGATATTTAAATTGCTCATCTAAATTTTGTCAATAATTATTTTTGATAGTTATAATAAGTTTTTAAAAAGGAGGCGAAATTTACAAGCGAGTAAAAAAAAGAAAGAAACGTAAAATAATGTGCTTAACGCATTCTTCTCTTACAAATATTACTCATATTATTATAAACTCTTATTATTATAAACTCTTGCCTTTATAAAAGTAAAATGATTTCATATAGAAAAAATGCTGATAAAAACCTGTCGCGAAGTAGTATTTGCTTTTTCCGGCATGATGCCTTGAAACAACGTCCCCTTTCTATAGTTAAGAGTATGAAATAAATAACTAGGATTAAAGTAGTATATAAGTTGTTATCCAATTATTACCTTAATCAAGTATGAAGTCGGTCGAAAAGTTTGCAAAATGCAAAGAATGGCGAGGGACGGAGGTTGCTTACTTGTATAATAACTAATGAGAGATTCGTTGCTAGTTTATATATTAAAGTTTCAACTTAATTGTATCATCTGACATATCATCGAACAAGCGATTCATTCTCATTCATTCTGGAAGAAATCATCGACTACGGAGAAAATAGAATTTCAAGCTGCCATTAATTTCCTGCCAAAGCAAAAAAAACACTGCAAGATATATTGAATGAGATTTCATTTCTTTACGGATGTATTAAATAATTGTAAAATCATAATTTACAAGTGCCATAATCTTTTCAAACCAGACAGAGATACCATTGAAAACGACCTGCACTCAGGACGATTGATCCGAACCCTTCTCCGCGGATATTGTTGAAAAACTTGTATTCAATGAGATTAAAGAAAAAGCAGTTGGGAGAAATGCTTGGAGTATATTTTACAACCAACCTCATTATTCTTTATGACACTTAACATGTGAAAAGTTAGCGTAAGGTGGATGCTGAAAATACTCACAACGCCGCAAAAGCAACAATGTTTCGAGCGTCAGTGAGACTTTTTGAATGCCTGTAGAGAGCATAGCATTAAAATTTTGGCCGAATTGTTACGGGCAACAAATTTTACGTTCAATATTACGAGCTTGAAACTAAACAGGAGTTCATGCAATAGCGGAAAAAGAATATCTGGCCCCCTAAAAAGTTCGAGATATCGCTATTAGCTAGAAAAAAACATGATGGTGGTTATCTGCTATGCGGAGGTTATTGTGTACACTGACTTCAAATATAAGGTAATTTCAATAGCGGGAGAATACTACTCTGATCTACTGGAGCAGCTTAAAGAAGCACTGAAGGAAAAAAGGGAGAGAAATTAGTGAAAGGTGCGCTGCTTTTGCAAGACAATGCATCTGTAGATAAGAGTCATATCGCGATGGCTGCCCTATACAAGTGCGGCTTTCAAATATTTCAACAGTCACCTTAGATTCCAGACTTGACCCCTGCGATTATTATTTGTTGTAAAAAAATTCAACGATGATGAAGAGGTCAAGTCTGCGATTTCAGCTTATTTCCAAAATTAAGAGCACAAATTTTTATGAGAATATCAATAAATTCATCGACAGATCTGAGAAAACTGTAAGATTAATTACTGGAATTCCACCCCATTCCGCGAATTTTTGACCTCCCAAAAATGTGACATATGTACGACGGTACATATGTAACATCTTAGACCACTGAAGAAGTTTGTGCTAGAAAATCAAAATCCCAATTCAAAAGTGTATTTTTAGATAAGTTAAATTCAACGTATTTATCCTTAGTAAAATTTTTTCCATTATTATATTTCCCTTAACGATATCATATGTATATATAAAAGAAATTCAACGAAATTCACATCTCCGGCTGGCGTTTATTATCGGCGTTATCTTTGATTGTATGTATTGTGCCATATAATAAACGTTAAACGCTTTTTAATGGATTTGTTAATATTGTGTCTAAAACTCATCTTTAATTTCAATACTATTTTAAGAAAGCAGACAAACTAAATAAATTAGTTTGTAGAAAAGATTTAGTAACATTCCTTTAATATGATTTACCAGCATATGAAACTATTGTTGGAAGTTTCTGCGTAAAATTATGCGTGTGTGTATATGCACTACAGGCCTAAAGCTTGAGACCACTTATAAATTACTTACATTTTAGTTAACAAAATATAAATCTGCATATCTGCGTATTCTATTATTACCAAGAAATGCCCAAGCTATCTCTCTTTTATGTATTTCTCTTTTATGTAAAGCTATCTCTCTTTTATGTAAAGGTGTAATAAACATGTTTTGTTTCAAAACGTCAAAGTACTCCAAGTGACAATCAGGTGGGTAGGGTCATTGTTATATTTTATAAGTCTTAGTACTAATTACTTCGTGTTTACTTTACATCAACCAAATTATATGATTATTTTAGCTTCCTCAAACAAATTTTTCTTTTGGATTACTTGTTTTTGTTGAAGTTATTCACAAAGAGTTCTATTTAGTCTGCGCTGGTGGTTCCTATAGTCAAGACGTCTTCAAAATGGGAAAAGTATGTGAAATTAGTACTGAAATATGATTTGCTCTTGTAGTTTTATATAATGAACAATCAATCAATTTAAAATATCTAAGACTTGTGTTCATCACACAGTTATTCGATACAAGGAAACTAGCAGTTGTCAAGATTGTTAACGTTCACAATGAAAGAGAGTGACCACTTCTAGTGAGGATAATTTCATCGTCGTTACTAGAAAAACAGAATAGATGTCTAACGGCGCCAGACATTTGCGCCAAAGCTAACAAATGTCGATGGGAACCTGTATCATCGACTAAGATAAAAAGACGATTGAAAAACGCTAATTTGTTTAGTCGTGTTGCTGTCCAAAAACCTCTGTTACGGTCACAAAACAGAGAAAAACGGATGTAGTGGATTCTTGTCAATCAAGATTGGATAAAAGAAGATTTTAAAAAGTCCTTTGAACTGACGATTTCAAAGTTTGAAATATTTGGTTCAAAAAGATAAATTTAGATTCGATGAAGAGATAAAATAAATATACAGAAAAATACTGTTCCTTCCGGGATAAGATTTATTCAAAAGGGGTTCATATTCCAACAAGGCAATGACCTAACTCATAGTTCTAAATTATGGAGATGTTATTTAGAACGAAAAGACTCGGAAGTGGTGTTAAAAAATAATGTATGGTCACCTCAGAGTCCTGATCTCGACCCGAGGGATGAGATTGATAAAAATGTTCGAGATTGATGTCCTTCATTTTTTTTATGGGATGAGATTGATAAAAATGTTCGAGATTGATGTCCTTCTTCAAAACAAGATTTGTGGAATGTTCTATACGAAAACTCGACCAATATTTCCTAAGAAATAATCGACCACTTAATTGCTCGTGTGCTCGAGACTCGTGACAAAATGTAATTGAATAGAAGGGAGATTTTTTTTTATGAAAATATGTTTTGATTATTCTGCCCATATTTTGTATCAGTGATTGATACTTTATAAATATTTTTAGGTATTTCATTCTTCAATAAATTATAAATCCGATAAGAAACCTCTTTTTTGCATTTATGCTTATTTGTTTAAATTTTATCTAATTTACTTAGGGTGGTCGCAAACTTATGGGCGGCAGTATATATATGTATGTGTGTGTATATATATATATATATATATATATATATATATATATATATATATATATATATATATGTTTATATGGTGTTTATGTTCAAAAAAAAGTTATTTTTACATTGGAAAGTTCAGATATAGTTGTATTCACGACACGCAAAAACTCAGGTATAAATAAAAAGTATTTCGTCGAATATCGATATTTTTTATCATCTGTCTGTTTATATAAATATGTTATACAAACTTTAACTTCGTAACTAATGGTATATTTAAACTATTAATGTAATATAAAGACAAACTCGGGCAAAAAATGCAGTATTTACGGAAGAGATTAATTAACCTAATCGTCCAAGCTTGATACGCTTAACCAGCGGCAATATAAAAGGGTCCAAATATGTGGCGTCTTCCTATAATTGTGTATTCCTGGAGCTGATAAGACATGTTATTTCGGTTACTGGAACGAACGCTGTTTGTGTACTGTATTAGTTTTATGATAACTTATTTGTTTTATTATAGGTTTTTTAACACATTACAACAGGTTTCTCAAATTTTTGGCCGCGGACTTCTTTTGTTCTATTTGATTTAAATCATATTTGCCCATGGCAACTTTACAGCTTTAAACTAATCAAATTATACTCACACTAATATACTTGTATTTGATATTAAATATTTCATGAAACATGAAAATTAATTTCATTAATAATAATTAAAATCAAAAACAGCAGCGATATGTACTTTCATATTTTTAATATAAGTGAAAGAAAATCGCAAATTTAAAATAAGTACATTCAAATTAAAACCACTTCATTAAAAATTAAAACGAATTGAATATTGCAATATTTTATATTATCCGGTTTGAAATTATTACGGAAAAATATGGATTTCCGCACGCACGTATATGCTTTTTGCGTAAGATAAAAACCTTTTAATTAATTAAAAATCTTATATTTAAAAATAACAAACGAATAATAATAGTTAGGTAAGTAGTCAGATATTTATTTTTAATTGTCATCTACTCCTATATATATATATATATATATATATATATATATATATATATATATATGTATATATATATACATGTATATATATATATATATATATATACATATATATATATATATATATATATCATAACTTTGAGAGTGACTGCGTTGATGATAAGATAGTAAGATTTATTAAAAATTCTTTGTACATAAGTCTCGTTAATTTTATTGACAGTATTTATTGACAGTTTTATTGACAGTGACTAATGCGTAGCAAATTTCTTCATTGTCATGGTTTGGGATTTGAGACGCACTGATCAAATATCATTGAAATTATATTTGCTTTTAAAGCTTTGAAACTCTAAAATAAATCGATTTAATTACTTTATCTGTAAAAAGGTTAATTTTTTTTAAAACTTAACTTTTAAGCTGCGTCGAGTTTGGAATTTATGTAAAAATACAATTAAATATATAGTTAGGAAATATGTAAAAAGGGTAAAAATGATTAGGCTAGATAATTTTACTAGAAAAAAAAACTATTTTAATGAAAATCTCATCTTGAACCTGAATTTTGATAAAAGCATTTGTTTTCATTAAAAATATTTCGAGTGTTAACAAAAAAATAAAGGAAATTTTCTTTCATTTCTATTTCCTCGAGGTCTACTAATACCTGAAGAAAATTGGAGGCAAAATAAATCTCAGGGAAAATTAAATCAAGCAAACTATTATATTTTTTTACATCGATGGCGGTTGTACATAAAAATTCTTACTTATTATGTATCAGTTTACATATCATCGTCGTCTATGGCACTATGTAAAATATAATGGGTTTTTAACACATAACAGATATAAACCTTACTAAAGATTAAAGTTAATAATATTAGGTTGTTAATATGATTAGGTCTGCAGCTAATAAACTCACCACTTTTTTCTAGTAATATCTGGACTGTTATCAAAATACTCTTGTTTCATAAATTTCGTTTAAGAAGGAAATCGATGAAAAAACACATGTTACATGTAAGTGAAAGTACATTCTTCTGTAATATTTATAATATTTAGTTCCAGGCGGCAAGATTTCGTGTATATCGTCCACATCACTAATCGTATAATTAAATGATGACGAATGAATGAAATTGCCAATAATTATAATGGTGAGAATATTCACTTATAGTCTAATGTTAGCGTCTCTGTTGCTTGTGTCAACGTAAACTGAGGAAGTTTTGGTACAATGTCTTATCATATGTAATGAGAACTGTTTCTAGAATAACAATGATATATTAAACAGTTAGATGGCTGTAATAAAATTCTATATGTATTTATTTAGTTCTAGAATGACGGGTGTAGTGCAGAAGACGCGAATTATTTCATGTGCCACGTATAAATAATGTAAGATCGTTGAAAGTGCCTTTGTTGCTGTTGCTTAACATCTTACTATTCTTTTCATTAGGGTCGAACATGGAATCCCTATAATTTCGTAATTTCTTCGTCTATGTTCATCATTCTTATACGTAACCTCTTTTTGCGCATCGAACTCTAAAATTACTTCAAATCAATGTCGAGAAGGAAATAATTCTACGTCAAAAATTTAAATATACACAAAAGAAAAGTTGCATCGGGTCTGACGGCAGCAATATTTGTTTTCAGCGGAATATCCATATATTAAAACGCGAAGAAAAACTTTGTACCTTTTTTAAGTTTATTGCACGCATCGAGGAGTAGGATATTTATCACAGTTAAAGTTTATATGAAGGAAAAGAGCAAAAACCTAAAATTAATGTATAATATGTATTACAAATATATTACGTTATATTTTAGGTTCAGTTGTAAAATATTCATTGTCTTGGTTCATACTGTCAATGTCAAACATTTTTCATTCTGTGATCAAACAGTCGCTCGCACAGAGTAAAGATTATGGCCAAAAAACACAGAGAGCGATAAAAAATAAAAGTTTTCTTGGGGATAGTTGAGATGGAACTGAAAAGTTATGACCGATATAGCACTATTACATACACACGCACGCACACACGCACGCACGCACGTTCGCATGCACGCGCGCACGCTCGCAACCACGCATACACTCACGCACATAGATGTATATATATATATATATATATATATATATATATATATATATACATATATATATACATGTGGTTGGCTATAGAGAGAAGGATACAAAAACTTATTAAGAAATGACAAATTTCAAGAGTAACTTCAGGTGTAATAATGTGATGATACAATTTGCTGTCACGTTAATGACGTCCAGCAGCAGTAAGAGGCGCAAGCGAAATGTAAATTTATCGCTGCTCTCTGTTTGCGAGTTGTAAACAACTTTATAGCTTTCATTACGTGCTAACGGAGCTTTTACGAGGGTTCGTTGTCAAACATCTTGTCAACAAATAATTTTAAAAAATTTCCGGCAATATTTTACTTTAACGCACATATAAAATACGGAATTCACTGTTTTTAAAACCTTTCGAAAAATATTATGTCGCCAATAAAATTTGTTAACTTAGAGGGTTGCTTTTTGTTTAAAGTTATTTACATTAAAACAGTATTTGGAAATGTTTTAGCTCTCTATAACTTAGCTTTTATAGTTTTATATTTATTTACCTTAATTATTTAAAAAGGAATTAAGAAAGACGTGAAATTGTCTATAAATATGTAATAAATTTGATTTAAGATTATAAAAATTATTTTAAAACAGTGTTTATTTTCTAAAAGAAAACAATGGGTTTAAGCTGGTCGTTAGATTCCTAATGTCATTTGTTCTAAAAAATCTTGATAAAGCAATATACGGTGACGAACTGTTAGAAAATCCTGTGATTGGATTTTTTAATCAAATTAGATAAACTTTTATTTATTTTCCAACTGTTTTATAATGATATTCCTATAAATAACAATAAGCCAACCAAGTTAAGCATTTTTTTATTATTTGAGTATCGTTATTTTAATATATTGACGATAAATATTATTTACTACCGCATATTGAGGACGAAAAATATTTGAGAGCTGCTGAAGTTTAATTTAGATTAATTTTGTTTATTTACAAAAAGAAAAAATTGAGAAAGTAAAGCTAGCAATATTCAATTTTGTTAATTTAATACGCCATATTCAAGAAACAGAAGTATAGGTGCTAATTATATGAAGTGGTAAATTCTAAATTACGATGTAGTCAGAAAAATTTATTTATTATATCTGATGAAAATATAATAAGATGAAATATAATAATGTGATAAGGATGAAAATATGTGTTTACTTTGATGCTTTACATGGCGGTTTATTAAGCAAATGTTTTCAAGCGTGAACCAAACCTTTACTAGATTAATCAATGTTTACAAATGTCAAATTCCGGTAAATATAAAGAAATTTCAAGAAACAATTAATATTGAGTCAAAAATAAAGAAAATCTCTTAAAGAAGCAAAACGATGTTTCCGATAACAAATTACTTCGCTGTAGTATTTTTTTGTCCTTAATAACTTTGTCTAAATTTATGTTGAAGTGTTTTATACCTTTTAATTCATACGATATAAAATTAACTTCATAAGATATAAAAAAATAAACTTACCCAGAGGCCTAATCATAAATATAAACACGCTATGCATACTTTTTTATTAAACAAGAAGCATATAGCCATAGTATTTATTACAACAAAGTGTTTTATACTATAATAATATTTTATTGCATTATATTTACCAAGTGTTTGTTTTATTAGGCTCATAAAGCAGTATTAATTTCTATGCTGCGCACTCCCGGTTACGCGACACCTTGATTTATGTAACATATACAGTATATTTTAGTTTCGTATGGAAGATGCATTTATCAGATTTTTGGTAAAAAACGAATTGTATTGTATGTTGTCCTATCTATAAAGTACTGGTTTAAATATGGAAAAATTGCTAGAATTACGTTTGATTTCTCATCTATTGTTAAAAAAAATTTCAAGACATTTATCAAAATTTTTCAAATATCAAAAGTTTCCCAAAAATTTCCTAAATATTTTATCTATGACGATAAAGTTGTTTAGACGCTGTGCAAAAACGGTGTGACGTGCATACAAAAATATACATACGCTTGCAGTTATTATCGTTTCCGTTCTGATGCCAATTAAAATCTCATTTCCGTCTTTCGAACGGAAAGTTCGAAAGTAAGTTAAATTACAAAGCATAGTAAATTAAATTACCATCTACTTTGTAAATGATTCTACAAATGATTTAAGGATTTGAATTTGTTAGTAAGTTATTTACATATTTACACGTACCGAAAATATTGTGTGTTATTTTGACTTCCGTATGACCTGCATTACAATAATAAATTATATCAATGAACAAAATATCTTATCGTGAATATTGTTTCTCCTTGCGAACGTTGAAATCTATATAAAAGGTTATGGTAAAAGTATTCATTGTGCGCTCTATGACTTGTAGTTACATTTATTTGCCACATCACAGCCAGTCATAGAAATAGAGCATAATGTCTTTACAACCGATCAAGGAAATAACGATCTATTTATATTTAAATAACCTTGCATTGTAAATGCCGATAAATTTAATCAGGTTTTATTTTATGCCCGAAGTCTGTTGCTTTAAAATTATATCTGTTTCAAACTATTCAATAAACGCTCTAATACAGAGTTTGTATCTAACCAATTTCTTCAAGTTAAAACGTGACTTTACTTCTGATAAACTGAATTTAATAAAACTAAAAGCTGTTCTTTACGAAAGTAATTTACGACAACGAGAACTCAGATACTAAAAATCTTGGCGAAGGCTCATTTTAATACTTTCAGCACTTTTAATTTTCTCATTTCATATATCTCCAGACCAAATTTAATGGAATCCCTCATTAACGCAACTTCAGTTTAATAAAGCAACAGTAAACAACTTATAAAGAGATTTAAATTGGGATAATATTCTAATTAGGTTCAAAATAAAAGGGCGATAGAAGTCTACTCAGTGTTTATAGAAGTCTACTAAAGTATGATAATTTAAGCTCAGTGTTTATCAAAAGTGAGACCGTAATAAATATGTAGATAGAAATATAATAAGGTCAGCCACGCTGCGAATGACGAAAGGACGGGTATCTCGGAGAATAACGAGACAAGTAAGGTAATATTATTATATAGGTTAAGGAACTTGAGTCGTGTGCTAAATTTGATCCCAAAACCGTGTTTTCTATTCGGACGAGGATATTTTCTTTTTGTAATAAAACCAATGGAAAGATTATGGCATTTGAAGGATTTTGACATTTGGGAATTTCGATACTTCCGAGTAAGTCAAAACGGCAACGATGCTATTACGCATATAATGTTAATTTCATCAAGTTAGGGTTTCTTGAAAATTCTCAATCTTTACGAATGAGAAACGGCTGGCCTAATTAAAAGATACTCAACTTGGAAGTACTTTTATTCAACTTAGTGTTTAACGTTGGTATCGTTCCTTTTATCTTGAAAATATTATTGGAACGTCTTTTTGGGTGTGCTACTTAGGTGTGCTATTGAATTTTAACTGTATTATATTCATCAATCAAAAACTCATATTATATAGGTCAATCAAATCTGTATTATATTCGTCAATCAAAAACTTCAAATTCAATTAAATTTCAGCCTTAAGAGCCCAAAATTCAGGGCGAAGCTATTGAACAGCCTATTTTTCTGCGTATTATTAAAATATTGTATAGATGAACTCATCTACAATATAAAGTTAAAACGTTCAATTATCTTCCGTCAAAGCTCTTAATTCTAAGTGTTAAGTAACTTTTTCTTCAATTTTTTAACTATCATATATGTTTTTTTAAGCAATTCTACGAAGTGTATGGTACAATTAATCTCGTAGCGAATGCCTCGCAATGAGGATGCACGTGGTGCTTTACCGCAAAGACCATTTTATGTGTCCTTTGTTTTAGCGCAACTGTCTATTGGACGGCTTAATCAGCTTAGCTAATACCACAATGTTAATATAATAAAATTAACGTAATTTATGGATTTAATATTTTGCAAAAATGAAAATTATTCTAAATTTAATCGATAGTTAATGTAGACAATTTTATTTCTTTCATAAAAGAGGTAGAACTAAAAAGTGAATATAAGAAATAAAAGAACTTAATGCAGACTAATTTTGTAATTATTAAAAATTCCTTACTAATATTTGTAAAATAAGTCTCCCTTAAACACATTCTTTTTCTTTCTCTACATATATTTCACTTACACTCTTAATTTCTTACTCTTCTTTTAAATCTATTAGAAACGCTTAACATTTTAAATATAAGGTTATTTCAGTTACAAAAAATGCTGTAAAATATGTTTCGGAAAGAAAAATTTGCTTTTTTCCATATTTTAAGGCAAATAATTATTTTTGTAGTTAACAGCATGAAATTAAATAGTAACGTTTGTGGTTATCTATTCGGTTATCCAGTTAATTAAAAGGCTAATACATTTTATAAGTAGTTTTTCTTCTATTTGAAACATTTCAATATCTTGCTTTATTTTAGTGAATAGCGTAATATTTTTTCTCATGAATGTCGTATTTTTTTCAGCCGGAAGTCGATATTTTTTCAGCCGGACGTGGCGGGATACTAGGTTTTAATACGAAATTCGGTTAAAAAAAATCATAAATTCATGAATTTATTATCACATTCTTTCCACAAACCAAAGTTTCAACTGAAAAGTGGCTTTTTAGATAAAGTGAATGCAAAATTTATATCTCTAGTACATTTTTCCTAACAATATAATCAGTATAGGTCAAAAAATAAAACGAAAATCACCTTCTATATCGGCGTTATCTTTGTTCTGTATATACAGCATAGAATATATAATATTGTTGTATGTTTATACACGTTGTATCCTAAAAACGATTACACGCTTATTAAAGAAATTGTCAACATTGTCTGACTAAAAGTTGTAAAGTAAATACAATGCTAGAAATCTGGGAAGCTATATCTCTTTAAAGTAATTCATTACTACATTACCACAGAAGGGAAGAATATTTTAATCTTTTTGATTTTATTTTGGACCAGGAAGATTAAACATGAGTTAGTTATTAGATTAGCTTCAAAGATTTTTCTTTTTGGTTGTACATTCCCAACGTTAACTTCAATAAATGCAAACAATTTAACAGTATTGCCTGCAAAAAAAAATCTCCTAAATTTAAAGGCGTTGAACTGATTTGCAAGAAAATAATTTTTTATGCGCATAAAAACTCCAAAACAAGGAAACATTTTATTAGAATTAGTTTGTAACTTTTTATTAAATTGAAACTTTATAGTTGTTTTCACGATACGGAAAAGGCCACAAAAACGTTAGGAATATTTTTTAAAATATCGATATTTTTCACCACTTATCAACAAATCTTCTTATTCGAGGAAGAATTAACCAATTATTCTCACATAAATAACCAACTTATTGCCATATAAATAATCTACTTCGCAACTAATCAACTAATCGCAATAATATGTTTGAACAAAGAATGCAATATAAAAGCAATCTCGGCCAACAAACGCAGCGTTAATGGAAGAGATTAATTATCATAATCGCCCAAACTTCATACATTTAATAAGCGGCAATACCACAGGCTGTACACACATCTCGGCTGCCTATAGTTACGTATTTCTGAGGCTGATAAGGTACGTTATTTGGATTAGAAGAGCGGACGCTCTTTGCTTACTGTCTTGGTTTTGTGATAATCAAGTTGTTTGATTAGATGTTTCTGCATTATATTCGAGAAGGTTTTCCCAAACTTTTTGTGATCACCGACTTTTACTACAATGAATAAAACCGTTAACACCTTACAGTAATTTACTGAACTTACACAAACTAACACATTTATATAGTAATCGATATAACTATTTTACTGGATGTAAGAAGTAATAAATATATATAACAAGACATATCAATAGTTAATGAATATAAAGATGAAAGTGATATGACAAATGGCGTAATCATTGGCAATGAAAAAATGCGAGAGCGGTGCTTTTTTTTAATTTTTGCCATTTATGAAATAAAAATGAATATTCAAAATAAATATGCAAAATAAAAGCTCTATAAATAAATCCTCTAAACGAAAGTGATATATAAAACATATTCAGATAAAATAAAAAGCTAATTGGCGAAAACGGTAGCTTTTAATTCAACTTATAGAAATGAAAATCCAAAAAATTAAAAAACCAATTTAGTGAGATTGGACCGATGTATGAAAAATATGAATGTTCCTACGTGTAACTATTTTGCGGTATATGCAATTATGATCAAGTGCACCTGCTAATCTTACGTATGAAAGATCAGATGTTCTTACATGTGACTCTTTTTGCGGTGTACTTGTATATGAATACCCTTTTTTCGGGGTATTGGAATCATAGATACTTTGAACTTACAAACGAATGATAATAATTAAATAATCAGTGCTCTGTTTTTAGCTACCGCTGATCCCCAATTAGTTTATTGAACTCCTAAGAAAGTTCAAATCTTCCCGTGAAAATTGGTATAGCCTACTTTGGAAATGAATGCCCGAGAGACTTGAGAAACAAATAATTATCTTGCTATTGATAACACAAAAATAATGCTTCACGATTTATTAATAAGAATCTAATTTATTTAAATGAGAGTAAGTATTAATGTATAATAAACTTTCAGTACATATCTTTACAAAACACTGCCTTAATACCACTAAAAATTGAATTACTATTGAGTTTACTGCCTTGAAATACCTTTTATTGCATTACTTTAAGTCCTTTGCTTTTAAATAGGATGTTTTTCCTTCAGAATACTTTATTGATTTAAGTTGAGTTTGGAATACACGTAAAAATACAATCAGATTCTACGCACGTTTGGGGAAAAACTTGTAAAAAGGGGAAAAATTGTTAAAGTATATTCTTTCGATTACGTAATGACGTAATACACATACTCGTATATATTTCTTTATACGTAACAAACACAATTCTTACTAAAGATTAAAGTCTTAGAATTAATTCTGAAATGTTTTAAAAACTTCTCCATCTCCGGTAAATTTCGTAAAGACGTGGCGGTGATCTTCTGTTCACCGTACCAACTGAGTGTACCAACTGAGTTTCGGCGAATGAAACAAATATGAAATTTTTACCGCTGGCGAGCTTTCTTCCTGCAACTTGCCTTGCATGGACTACTTCGCTAAACTATATTTAGAGCCCTGAATTTATTTTAATGAAAAAGATATTTAGTATTTAGAAATTTTTTCCTGACATAAAATGTATAGGTTATTAGTAATACAGTTATTAATAAGGTAACCAACATTTATTAATACACTACGACGATTAAATAATATCTCCTGTAAAGTGATACGTCCACTTTGCAATAGCGCTGATCTACGCATTGTTGGTTGTGAGTGCATTAAATATTAAATTGTATAATACGCTTAGTTATAATGAAGCACTTCAAAACAGTAATTAATTTACTCAATTTCCATATCAAAGATCGCGGCGCCACCCATAATTAAGTCGAATCATATATTCCCACGCTATCTCCATCGAACATCTTAGTTCAAAGCGGCAAGATCTTGTGTGTCTCGTTCATTTCACTAACCGCACTAATGAAATTATTGATAATTATAATTTAGAGAATATTTATTCCTAGAATGGTGTTAGTTTTGCTGTTGCTTGTATCAACGTAAACTGAGGAAGTTTTCATACAACGTGTTGCCTTATCACAGTTGCGACCGGTACGTGAGCGCTGTCTAGAGAATAACAATAACATATTAAACGATTACCTGACTGTAATAGTAATGTACATGTGTTTAATTTCGGATGTTGCGTGTGGCGAAGAAGGTACGTGCTGCTTCATGTACCGCGTGTAAATATTCATTTATGAACTTTGAAAGCGTCTTTGTTGCCGTCGCCTGACTTCGTACTATCATTTTTATTAGGGTTTTGTAATCAAACTTGGTGCCCTTCTAACTTTATCATGTCATTATACGTATGTGTTCGTCAGTCAATTTAGTTATAAGTAAAGTCTTCAATTAATCTTATGAGACACAGATTCAAATTGGTAATAAAAATTAGAAAAAGTATTATTTATATATATATATATATATATATATATATATATGTATTTATATATATATATATATATATATATATATATATATATAAATTTTAAATGATTAAAAGAACATATTGAAACTTAACATTACAAATGTAAAAAAGTTCTCTCCAAGCAATCGATTGTTTTTTTAAACAAAAAGGAAATAGAGGAATGGAAAGAAAATAAATTTTATATTTTATAGTTTATCCCAGTTTTTAAGGTACCTACCATTATTAATTTGGGATGAAAATGTTTCTGAGCGTACTCGTATAAGATATATGGGCTATCGTTGGAAAAGTTTTTGATATGAACTTTACCATTAACTAATTTTCATTTTCAATCCGTTCACGAAATATTAAAGTTCAAAGTGTTTCCACCCTTATTTTTCTCCTTACTTTTCACTATGTGAAAATCTCGAAAACCTTCCTAATGTTCTAGGTTTTGATGAGTATGGTCAAATGAAATTATTTTGTGTTATACAACTTCGTTTGTTTTGAAAATATGGAAAAAAAAAATTTAAGTAAACTGAAATAAAACTAGTGGAAATTACTGGATGACAGAGTTTGTTCGAAAAGTACTCGTCGCCGTGGTGTGTTGGATTGGTGACAAGGCATACGGTCTGCCTTTTACAGCACGGCGCATCGCGGGGATCCAGCTTCGATTCCCGAAAGCTCGTCGACCGGGCTGGACTAGTCTTCTGGTTGGTTGTAATAGTTTTCCTTCATAGCATTAAGTCCGCCATATGTATCAACTGTATACGTTAAAATATATAAATAAATAAAACTTTATGGACACGTATGATCACGCCATAAAAATAATAACATATTATAATTTAATATTTTTTTAAACAACTATTAACCCTAATTTAAACGCGGTCCCATACCGCCCTTGTCCGATATTCTTTACTTTCCATTAATTTTTAAAGCTCAATGGTGAAACAGCGAAATATTACAGTATCGTCATTTCCGTTCGTCCGTCTGTCATAATTCCATTGTTTGTACAGTTGTGTTCTCATGTGAATAAAAATTTCAAAGCATATGCTTCAGACAAAGATGTAAATTAATATATAGAGAAGTATTAAAAAAAATATTGTGCTTGTCTCCTGCAACTTAAATTTTATAATTTTCCATTTATTAGAAGTGATTTGACAGACATGAAACAACATACGTAAATTTATGTCAATGTCATGAAAGTAATTATCAGCTGATGTTTATTTTCTGAAAATAAACAACGGATTTAAAGTAGTTGTTTGATTCCTACTGTTACCAGATCTTTAAATTGTGATGAGGCTATATATGATTACCAAATATTTTTTTAAACGTTTGTGACTTACTTTTTGAATCAAAATAGGTTAACACGTTATCATTAAAAATAGCGATAAGCCAGAGTATTTATGGAAATTTACATTATTTTTAATCTACAATTAAATGAACCTATGTGATGTAGTATTTATTCTACTTTCTTTAATTTCTTTATCACGACCTAGGTTTCGTTGTATTACAACATCTTCAGGTGGACTATTAGCAAAGATAGCATCTTTGTTAATATCCCAACTGAAGATGTTGTAATACAACGCAATATTGTAATACGTCGTGGTAAAGAAATTAAGGAAAGTAGAAATAATACTACATCATGTAGGTTCATTTAATTGTGAATTATGGATTTCTACAAAATTAATGCCAAATATATTCATTATTTTTCGTGTTTATTGTCCATAATTCTATAGTGTTACATGTTATTTATTACAATATTTTGTAAAAGTATATTATTTGGTACCTGCGGAAATATAATGCAGATAAATTCTGTTACGATACAAACATTAAAAACAGTGAAAAAAAAACGTAAGAGATGATGACAATATTGAAGAAAATAAAGATAGTTAATATCTAATGTTATCATTGTAGTACTGTAGTAGTGCGAAACAGAGAAAAAATTACAAATAATAGGAAGTAATAAATTCGATTTACGATCAAATGAAAAATATTATAAGTTTGTGTCTTGAAAATATAAGTTGTTTCAACTAAAAGGTTTTACATAGTGGTAACCGTAATGAGAAGGAAATATTTTCCGGGTTTAAGAAAATCCTTTACTAGGTTCATCAGGAATTTTTAATGCGAAAAAAGCTCCGGTAAATATGGTAAAATTAATAATCGTTTATTTTTAGAAGGAAAATTTTTAATATTTAAAAAATTTAAAACACAAAAACGATATGGTATTTTGAACACTAAATAACCATTCAAATGTTACTTTGCGAAATATAAAATTTCATCCACGATGATCCAGCGGTTTCAGTGCTAATCCATCTGATGGGCATATCCCTATTTTCGAGCAAAAGTTCGAAAATAACATTCTGAGTAAATTAAATAACCATCTGCATTGTATATAATTGTCCAAAAGTGATAAACTTTACCAAAAATAACAGTAGAAGCATAATAAATAAGGGGGAATAGGGTGGGCTTTGAATACCTATATAGGAATATAGAGCACAATACCTAAGTGCTACCAAAAAATTTAGTTGAACAAATTTCATCACATTCACATTTAACTTTGCATGTTTGCATGTAATGCGAAAATCGAATTTATAATGTTTCAATTGCCGTGAGCATATGGAAGGAACATAAAACTGTTTTACTTTATTTACATAGAGAACAATTCGGAAAGAAGTGAGAAATTTTGACTTAATTTAATTATAGATCATAGTGGGGCACGAATAGCGACTATGAGGGGGTTATTAAGTAAGAAGAATGAGATTTTTATAAATAAAAGATAACGAGAAATACAGGGTGTCCAGTGGCAGATTTCAATGTTTGAAAAATTGTTAAAAAAAAAACTACACCTCTAATACAAAGTAAGTTTATTTTAACTTTATAACAACAAATGCGGAATTCATTTTTTAAAAACCACGTTTTCCAAATGGCGGCCATCGCGTCTGACACACTCTTCGAGTCTAGCACGCATGTTTTCAAAAACGCGTTTGCAGAGCGAAGGGGGTATCCTACTGACTCCGGCTCGAATATTTTCTTTAAGTTGTATCGCAGTGCTCGGATTTGTATCGTAAACAACGGATTTTAAGTATCCCCATAAGAAAAAGTCATATGGGCTTAAAACGGGTGTCCTAAGTGGCCACGGTACGGTACCGTTTCGGGATATGTTTTTTTCTGGAAATAACTGCCGCACTGCATTCATGGACACATTAGTAGTGTGAGCTGTGGCTCCGTCCTGCTGGACCCATGTGTTTTGGTTGAAGGATGGACTATTCTGTAGTTCTATTCTAAAAAAGTCATTTAACATCTGGGCATATCTCTCCGAATTCACAGTTACATTTTGGCCACGTTGATTTTCAAAGAAATAAGGCCCTATGATTGCAGATGCAGACATGCCACACCAGACTGTTATTTTAGGCTTATTGAAAGGCTCTTGATGCATTTGTCTTGGGTTGTGCACATCCCAGTAACGAAATTGCTGCTTATTCACATATCCTCCAATGTGAAAGTGAACTTCGTCACTAAAGTATATGTTGTCATCCGGGTAGCAGTACGAAATCTCAACAACATGACCTCCGCGTAACTTTTTCTTAATTCAAAGTCAGAATCGTGTAAATTTTGAACAATTTGGATTTTATATGGATGGAACTTGAGCTTTTTTCGCATTATTACCTGTAAAGTTGATTTCGGAATTCCCAATATCGATGAACGTGTACGCAGTGATAAACGGGGATTTTCAACGACAGAAACCATAACACGCTCGCAATTTTCATCCGTGGCTACCAATGGTGTAGGTCCTGGCCTGGGCCTATTTAATGTTGATCCTGTAGCTCTGAACCTTGCTACCCTTGACTGAATTAGGTTGATTGATGGTCCATCACGTAATCGACGAATACTGTAACGATTATTAAATCGACGGCGTGCTACAGACAGGGAAAATCCACTCGAAATGTACGCCTTGACGGCAAAAGCGCGGTGCTCTCCACTCCACTGTTCCATGGCTACTAAAGCATACACATCGCTTGCGTTTCTAACGACGCCCTCCGCGCCCCTCTTATGTGTTGCGTTCAGAAACTATGTTCAATCTTTGAAATCTGCCACTCACATCTTGAATTTTCGTGGAACAATCGATTTTATAAGTGAAACTTTTCTTTTGAATTGCATAAAGAACAGAAGCCTAACATGTTCAAAAGAAAACAATAGGAAATAGAAATGAAAAATATCGACAATACCCTTACATTTTACATACAACATAGCGACTCATACTAATTGGCAACTTGAGTGCCTTGTTAATACACAGTCAAATGATTTGTTTACAATTGTCCAAATTGTGGGTCGTATTAATTTTAAATAAAAAATTCTGAATTCCTTTGCAAAATCTTTGACAAGAGAAATCTTCAAATAAAAAGGCTTCAGGATATATTACATTCTTTGGTTTATTTTCCGTAACAAAAGAAAAAATTGTTTTCACCCCAGTCTGATCGAGACGAAGCGACATAAATTTGACCGTAAGGAAAATATTCTTCTCAGAAATCGATTCAACACGCTCGAAGGCTGTGTTTAGGATTAATTTATGGTAGTGACACTTCATGTAAAAGTAAAATAAAAATCAGTCGGTATCATAAGGTTCAAATGGGTAAAACAGTAGTTTTTTTTACCGGCCAAATCAACACTGTTGCAATTATTACACTATCGCGGAGGAACTTCACTAGGGTCTTGTCTCATTATATTGGCTTGTTAGCCTAAGACTGAGTAATAAAATAATGTGAGTGATTTAATTTAGGACAATAAGCCGGAATAGCAAATGGATTCACAAATTAAGGAATTCTCTTCATAAGATATTAATATATGGTCCGTAATATCTTTTAAAGCACAGGTTTTCTAAAACAAAGTAACTTTTTATTTCGTATTTTAGGTTACAGAAATCATTGCGAATAAAGAAATAAACAGACAATGTTTCCCCTTAACGCTTAACGCTTAATGATAATGATATCAAGAACATCCAATCGGTCTTATCACTTATGTATAGAAGAAAAATACTTATTTTAAATTATAACTAATTGATCGACAAACTAAACGATCTACAAGTTAGGAGAAATGTTGTGCAATTAATTAATTCACTTGAGTTTAAGTTAATTTTTTTATTAACTATTTGCTTTTTTGGATTAGTTTTATCATTATTATTAAAGTAAGTTGTTAATTTAAATCTGATTAGTGTCACTCTACGCAATGTTGTAAGCAGAGTCATCTCACAATATATATATTTATTTATTTATTTATCTACTTTAATATATCTAATCAATACATATGGCGGATTTAATGCTATGATGGCAATATCTTACAGCCAACCATAACACTAGTCAAGCCCCGTCCAACGAAAGGCTGGAAATCGAACCCGGGTCCCCGCAGTATGCCGCTCCATTAAAGTCCGAGTATGATTGATCAATTCAACGTACCACGGCGACCACTAATGATACCTAAGACAAAAAAATACATACAATAATAATTCTGCCGAAAACTCTCAGCCTTAATAAATACAAGTTGTAAGTTAAATACCGTTTCTTACTGAAGGCAATTAACGATCGCATATAACGTCTCCACCTCCTCCGACTACCTACTTTCATGTTTGTACAATTATTAAACAATGAAAGAGAATGTGGAAACTAAGGTTTAGTTCCATAATGTTTATACACTGCCGAAATGGGTAAAGTTTTGGGCTGAGATTGAATACTAGATAAACTATTAACTACTCCTCACTAGTGTGAAGTGCCGTCGAATCTGGCCGATAAATCCCACAACAAGGTCACGCGTGCCTCGTTTGATATTATCGGTGTTATTCAATATTCTCACTTGTTGACTTTTATTAACTTAAAGGCTCGTCCGATACTCAGATACGTAAATGTACTAGTTCACCAATATCCCTTGAACGACACACACACACATATATATATATATATATATATATATATATATATATATATATATATATATATATATAAATATAAAACAAAGAACATAAACAAAAAAACATTTGCTCTACATTACTAATACGTGACGTTAACTTCTTCACAGTAATATAAACGCGTCAGAAAAAAATAATAATGGGATACTATATTCTAAACTAGGCTTTCGAAATTCAGTACCTACACACGTCTCCCTTGTTTCGATTACAGTTCAATTCGAATGAATCAAACTGCCAAAATATAAAGATCTTTAAAAGTAGAAATCAAATCAATGAGGTCACAGATCTCGATTAGTCACTTACATTTGCTTTCAACTTTGTAGATTATTTTCTGTGGTATAAAACCACAGAAAAGTATTATATTATAGTTTTAAACGAACTATGATATTAAATTTTTGGCGGTTCAATGATGCTATGGTTGGTGTTGTCATGGTTTGTATCCTGTACAAAATATGTAGAAGTTGTGAGTTTTTTATTAAATTTCATAAAAATAATACCTAATTTAAATAATAGAGTTAGATTGCTTATTTATTTTAATGTATTTAATTATCTAACATAAGTTTTTTATGATTTCATTATTGAGTTTGTAGTAATATCTTATAAATCAAGTTTTCCGTCTGTGATTGCCAATATTTAGATAATTAATTATTTTTGAAATTATTTATACTTTTCTTAATTACAAATCTATATTTATTTTTAATTATGTATGCATATAATTAACAACAAATACTAATTACTGTTCGTGACGTTGCCTACTATTAAGGTGAAACAAAAATAAATATTATTAATATGATATATTTATTTATTGCGTAGAAAGAAATAGTTTTTGATTATTGCTCAAAAACTGCTCCATGAATCAAACTTAATACTTCAGTCGTTATTCGATCTGTGTTGATAACATTTGGTGACAATTCGTTAACTAGTCGGTCTGTTAATACGTAGTAAACAAATTAACACACTTCTGGCTGTCACACGAGAGGACGATATCATAGTTAATACCTGTTAATCATAGTTAACCTGCCAAGATCACGCACGTATATGCTGAAGCGTTTACCTACTTCCGCATACTCATACTGTTCAATGCAATATTTTATAATGTGCCCTGCCTAAATTTTTTTTTAGCTACGTTGACCGCTTTGAGATTATGGAGATACTTGGTAGTTCACGAATGATCATTACCTAGAGTGACGTTTATTCAAATTGCTGTGTGTTTTCTATACTATTTGTTTTACATTTTGCGACATTAGGGTATTTGAGTAATTTTTTTTTAATATAATAGACCAAGTAATCACATTAAAACTGTTAATATAAACGTACCTAGGACTTTTGATTGCAAAGTTATAATGACTTAAATTGACTAAGGACGATTCGCGCGAAAACGCCCTATACAAAAGTGAACTGGCTTGTGACGTCACTGGCCAACATTTAGCATTCTTTTTAAGGGAGTTTATAAAATATTCTCAGTATCTTGATAAATATTGCGTTTAAGTTATATATTGCATATAAAAATTTTGTCATCTTTTGGGTGGAATCTAAATTCATAATAACTTTTTAAATTTGATGAACAAAAAATTTACACTCGCCTATTTAGAAATTTGAATTAATTGTTTATTATATGCATTATTTTTTTTTATTCACCAGGTTTCTTTACACCTACTCTACAGTTTCAAAATATTTTTACAAAAAATATCGACATGCGTCAAATATCCAATTGAATAAATTAATAAAAAAATAAATAAATCGTCAATAATTAGAATTAGTTTCAATCGGTTATTCAAATTTCATTTTTATTCTATCAAACGATAAGATTTTCCTTTCGCCTTAATAATATTTAAGAGCACATACGTATTGGAATAAACTTTTCTAGCAAGGTAAATAAGGAAACAAATTATTATAATGCACTTAATTTTTCTAAACATCATTTCAAATACCTCTCACATTTATTTTTTTACGTTCTTGTACTAAGAGTGTGAATAAAATAATGTTATTCACAAAATACAAATACAATTGGATTAAACCGTATTTAAATACCTATTACATTTATTTTTATTTACGTCCTTGTATTAAAAGTGTGGATGAAAGAATCTTATTCACAATATAAGAATACAATGGTATATGTATAGAAACATTCCATTTAAGGATACGCTTTTAGTAATCTCGTCGTTTATAACGAGGGCGGTGCGGCGGGCGCTGTTACTGCTCACACAATTCGGTCTCGCCGCTGCTGTTTATTTACATATAGTGTGGCGCTGAATGTCAGCGCATGCCGCATTCATAGTCACTTTTATTTCGTAGAATACAAAAACTAACCTTTTATATCAATTAAATATAATTTGACTTCTAAAAATAAGTAAACACTTCAATATTTTACATTAAGGATATTGCTTGATGATTAGATTAAGAATATTGCTTGATCACATAACAGTTATGACACAATACCACTGCCACGGTGCAATTATATTGTGAATGTGTAACTCAACTGAACAGTTATGGTGGAACGCTATTGTGATTACAAAATATAGACAAAAAATATTGACCCTAAGTTTGGATTGACGAACATTTTTAACTCAATTGTGGCGTAACCTTATGACATATACCTTATGATGATATATTAACCATAAACCAAATTGTGTCAAGCCCTTAACAAAAATAAATAAATAAAATGAATAGTGTATATAAAGGATTTCACACTTTTGACTTCTAAATTCACAAAAGTTACAAAAATTTTAAATTCATGCTTAATGGACTCTATTCGACAGTATAACTGCATTTGGTTTTTTATTGAATGTTTCTAAACTAATTGATATTCTTAAGAGACTACTTCAATCTGCGAACCAATAAAGAATATTGAAATGAATAACAATTATTAAATATAAATAAGATTTCTATATGTATATATATATATATATATATATATATATATACACACCTATAGGTACGTATAGGTATATACATATAGGTAGTATTCGTATTATAATATTTACGAATATTAACTTCACACAACATAAACCTATTGCATACTATATCTTTCACAGGCATAAAAACATGAGACGTGTTTGAAAATATAAGTGCAAATTAACAATTTTCCGATTTTTTCTTTAATTGTGCTGTGAAAATTTGTTTCTAGCCAAATTTCATGATTCTATGTCAATAGGAAATACCTATAAATTGTAATTTGCTTGCGAGGATCAATATTAAAAACAAAAAAATTATGTGATATAACTATTAATTAACGATTTTCTGATTAGTTCCGTTCCTTGCATAATAAGACATTGCTTCTTGCCGAATTTCATGATTCTATGTTAACGGAAAGTACCCTATAGGTTTTGATTTATTTGCAAGTGTCATTGAAATTATTTTTTTAGTACAAAGAGGAATTATGGAACTCACACCATGTCAGACAGTTTAGAGTTTGTCATAGAGTTATATCTTAAATTACCTGTATACGTATTCAGGAATTTAATAACTTAGATTAGTTGTACACCTATTCAGAACGGTAGATTTCCATAACTAGACTACATAAACTAGAAATGAATGTTATGGATAAAATGTTTATTAATAATCCTTTATGCATTTTTGTGAAAATGGTAAGTTATGCAGAGATAAAGTAGATTTTAAAAGAGACTCTTAGAAATTGGGAGAAATATTTTATATTTCCAAAACATAATTTCCAGAATAAAATGTGTGCAAAATAGTGCTTATAAAGCAGTAGTAGTATACGTGGTTATTTCATGAAGCGTCTCATATATTGCAAAAACAGAGTATTGGCTACACTCTTGCATAGTGTATATTTACATTTTTAATGCTGTAAACCTATTTATTTCTCCATGGAAATGTCTGTTGTTTATTTAAATGAATGTGAAATTTACGTTATAAATAATAAATAATCGTGTTTGTATTTTTTGATTATCAAAAGCGAATATTTGTTTTAAGCGTTTATTGGAAATATCCAATTATGGAACTGTGTGGGTAAATTAAATTTAAAATATTATATTCGACACAAAAATTCTATGTATTTGTTTGCAATAAATATACAGGAAACGTTATATGTTTGTTTTGAATAACTTATTTAATATTTGACCAAATATAAAGGAGTTTAACTTCAAAACAGCGATGTACAATTTGTCTCTCTATTATTATGTCAGTAACCCCAGTCTCTAGATATAAATTTCCTAATTTAAAGTATTATTATGATCGGAAAATTTCCACAGAACTTAATTTGTCATTTTGAACCCTACAAACATTTAATAATATTATCGTGAATATCTCAAAAACTATAACATTTAGTATTGTTGTTTCAGTTTTCCTGCAAACTTTTCTTAGAATTTTACATACTCGTTTTTTCCATAATTTTATGTGCCCTGATTCCTAAAATATCTGCAGGATATTTTTTGTATATAGTTAAGTATGTATTTAAAAACATACGACCTGAAATTATGAAAAAAAGTATTTTCGATACCCTCATAACTAATCCTTTTAAATGTACAACGAATTAAAAAAAAATTGGGTGCTCAATCTACGCTCCGTATTTTTTTTAAACGAAAAATGTTTCTTTTAGGCTCTAGTTATCACCCTGTTACTATTAATTTCCTGTAATCTTAAAAACAATCCCAATAATTAATTGCAAAACATAAGAGACATGCAATAAACAAAGTAGTTAGTGATCAGTGTCATGGATATTTTGCTAATTAATTTCTTCATTAATTTCATTATCTAAACGTATCTAATAGTTTTTTTTTAAATCAGGTAAGATTCAAGTCATAGATAAAACAGTCGCAAGAGATAGTGAGATAGTTAGTAAATGAAAGCACGTACGTGATATCAAAGGATATGTATACATCTTAATAATTAAATAACTGGTGTGTATGTCGATCAAAAGTTCTGCAACAGAAGAGCAAAAGTATTTTATTAGTAACAGAAACAAAACCATTTCTGCGATGAGAATCGTTCGGTACAACCAATGAATACTGCCATGAAATCAAGTAGTATGAAGTCCTATAACAAAATGCCAGAGAAAAATTGTAAGCCGCCAAAGCACGCCTGGCGGAAGTGAAATATCTATTTTTTTTTATTTCGATATACTTATATCTGAACAAATTGAAAGCGAAAAAAAACAAATGTTCAAATAGTTGTTAGTAATGAAATATTAAAACAATTTTGTTATTTTATTTTTATGCAATTATTTATCACAGAAATATCTCTTAACAGTCTATTGAAAATATACATTTTAATTGTATAATACTGTTAACCGACAAGATAAAAAGCTGGTCGAATTAAATCGGAAAGAGCCGACAAGACGGTTGTTGGCCGAATGTTGTACGTTGTGACATGCGGCCCGAACAATTTAACTCCCATAATAAACCTGTAATTAACGCGCTATTAGATATTTGACTACAATCAAATGGTATAAAGATTTTGAGGGTTCACACATTTTTATACATATGTTTAAAAATATGATAGAACCACTTTTTTAACAGTTATAAGCAAATAAATTATTTCCTTAAATACAGTGCTACAAGCTATTATTATATGTTAAGTGTTGTTGAGTGTAATCATTAGAAAAATATATATAGGTACATACTATATAGAGACTACGTATAATAAATGGGTACTACAAAATTAACATTCAAAAAGATGCCAGAAAAGTTCTTTGGTTATATTTAATTCTTTCAGTTCCCGTAGGATTTCGAATATTTCCCAAGCTATTTCAAAAGCTTCCGTCTAACACTTCGGTGTATGACCTAAAAATTTGTCTTCCATACTGAATGAAATATTTATGAAATCATGAAATATGAAGTCACGAGTGTGCAAGTTGCCAGCCCGCATTTCTCGTCACGTCGCTGACCTTTTGAAGAGGTCGTTAGGGACCTTCTTTTCATCGTCAGCGCGCATTGAGGGGCCGAATTAAGTCGTGTCGTGTATAAATGTGAAATTCTCTTATTGAATTTAGAATTTTTTTTAAATCAGTTCAGTTAAAAAATGGTCTCTACAAAGTTTGTTATCATAATGTAATTTAACAACACGAGTCTTGGTATTTAACTATATTTTCACACCATTACCATTACTGAAGATGAGTAGTGAGTATATAACTTCTCTCTCCTTTTTATATATATTTACGTTACAAGTATCCTGTTTAACTCATTTTTACCGTATGTCTATATGTTCAATATGTCCAAATCATCTCGAGATTCCTTCCTTCATGTTCGTTTTGTATTTTTCGGTTCTAAATACTCGTCAATTTTCTGTATTTTTAATTTTATCACGGGAAGATTAGAATATGCTTCTAATCTCTCAATACTGATTATATTATTGTAATTAATTATTTTAAGTATATCCTACAATATTATACAATCAAATAAATATAAATATATACAGGGAACCCAAAAAGTTCATAAATAATTCAAGCATGTAAGATACAGAAATACAGATATATACAAGTTTGAGGGAAGTGACTACAAAGGCGAAAAGCTAACCGCTGGTCAGATGAGTTCAGTCAAGTTACTCATAGGGTTATCAGTGTCAATAGTTATGAGACAGGTCGAGAGCAGGTAAAGTTGGAAAAAACAATTCATAGATTAGTGGAAGTATTTTAAGATGAACATAACCTTTAGTAAGGAAGAGTACAATCAAAAAGAACTTGCCAGTGTCTACTAATTGAATTCCAATATTGCTTTAATATTTCTCACATCTCGAGATTTATCACAATATATTTGACTGCTGTACAGTTTAATTACTAAAGTTTGTTTGCACACATACAGTACTGACCTAATTACAGGTTTATTTTAATTGTTATTTGAATGTGTTTAATTTTATTTCATTTTTTATTCTTCATTTTCATGTATCATTTTCAAATCATTGTTGTACTGACCATTATATACAGCTACTCTCATTTATGATAAAAGTAATCCAAGTTATGTTATTGAGAAAAAATAATGTTAAAATTTAGATTAAATAATTGCTGATCGAAGAAGGTAGCGTAGTAAAAAAAAGGATAACAAAACTATTTTTTAACTCTACTAATAACGTTATTTGGGGGTTGTATTAACAGTTTGTTTAACAGTTTTTGGTATATCAAATCATGTAGTAAACCAAGTGATCTGGTTACCTGTAGCCTGGTCACATGCCTGACCTGAATACACCTGACTACATTCAATTTACCGGGTGGCCATATGTTATCCAATACGGCAAGTGTCGTATGAGATATGGTTATATATAACAGTGAGGTATTTAAAAATTAGTTATAAGAATTTATGAAGCGTTTATTCACTGCAAACAGATTAGAAAGAACGACGTGTGTTATTGATGTGGTATATATGAATTAAAAAAATATCAGTTTCATCTTTTTAAAGACATTTTTTCTACAACATAGTAATAACTAAACTTTCTTGTTGTAAATAACAACCAGTGTTATTACGTGTTAGTAGAGAGTCTTCTAAATAATATATGGTAATATATGGACTGATTAAACGTTTTCGTGATCGTTTTGCAAAAAAAGTTCGAAATGTGTTTAAAAAATTATCCTCCAAAATATAGTACAATTTAAATACGAGGTGACCCTTATTTAGTCTGACATTAAATTTTTATTCAATATTTACTGTAATTTTAGAAAAAAATAAGATAATTAGGCATACTAAAAACTTCTAAAAAATTATTTATTTAAGTGCAATATTTGTTCATACTTAAGGTAATATTTTAAATATAGATTAAAACTTGTAAAAAAGGTTGTAATGAAACTTTATTTCCATTATACTTTTTTTGATTACTTTAAAGATTAAAAAGTGTTGTAATATAAAACAAATATACGATAAAGATCTGAAGAAAAAAAATGAGTCGTTACGTGACAAGTAAATTGAAGTATGCGATAAAAGAATGTACGGATGAATGCAAGTTAATTACAGACATCAGCGTTATTGACGGATAGTTATACTGGTGATAAAAGTGAAAAAAATAAAGTTTGGCGTAATTTTATGGACGGTAACTGCTAGTACTATAAGTGCCTACTTTTCTTTGGAAATTAAACTGTGGAAAATTAAGACGAAAATAGTCACTGCTGAATTTGACAGAATTTCTCTCACATTTATTTTTATACTCCATCCTAAGCTGGGGCAGAAATAAAAAAATCTTGAGAGAAATAAAAATGTATTTTCTCTTATTTAAAAAATAAATATATTTTGCAAATGCTATGGATTATATAATAGATAAACAAAATGAGTGGATGTAACTTTGCCAAGTGAATAAAATTATTTCTAAAATTTTAATACGTACACCCATAAAACAACATAAAAGGGTATGTATAAATACGTTGTTATGCAATATATAAGCTTTTTAATAAAAATAAAACAGCTTATAGGTTATTGGTGACAATTTTTTTCAAAAAACTAATCGCTATAATTAAAGTACTTAATTTATCGACTGTGCTTATTTATTACGCTGTGGCTGAATTTAAAATAAGTGACATGATTAAAGTTATTGTTTTTTTATATTTGTGGAAGTACATAAGTACACGTATATATATAAGTATATACATACGTATATAGCCATTCTACTAACTTAAACAATTGTGCAGGATTTTCTATTCGGTTTTTAGATAGTTATTAAAGTTAAGACAATTTGTGGGTTTGTCAACATTTCGAGCCGAATTCCAAACATTACAATACAGCTTATGTTTCTAAATATTTTAATTCCTTCCTATCATTTAGCGGCAGAATGTACGTTTCTTTCGCAGGCTGACAACTTTATTTCGTAAACAAAAAAAAAATATTTCCGGCCTGCTGTCGTCGTGTAGCTCAAAGGCTCTAGGGCAAGGAGCAAGTTGTTGGAACGATTGTTTTAGCCAACATTTATTTAATCAAATTCTTTCAAGTTCCCAGTGACACCTACATTGCCGCTTGCATATTTTATTTTAAGCCCAGCCAAACTTCTTTGGGACCTAAACAATATTCATTAAAAAAAGCTGAATTTCTTTTGTCGGGTCATTTATTATAATAAAGGAGCATTATAATAAAGCACCCTTCCGCGGCTTATCCGGTGAACTTGGCGCCTTTGAATAATAAATTTTTATTTCGCATTTTATGTAAATTTTAGTATTACTTTCATTTGCTTGTTTACTGTTATTGTTATGACGATTTTAAAGCGTAGGAGAATTACGCCTGCCGTTTTACTTCACGATGCGCTCGCCCTTTTAAAGTGACGCTCAGCTCACGTGTGTTCACTTAACGAAATAGCCCCTGATTCATCAACTCCCCTTCCGTTGATTAATTCTGCAACAAAAGAGTCGTAATTTAATTTAAAAGTTAAATATGATTGAACAAACAAATTAGCGTTCTTCAATCGTATTTTTACCGTAGTCGATGATACAGGTTCCCATCGACATTTGTTAGCTTTGGCGCAAATATCTGGCGCCGTTAGACATCTATTCTGTTTTTCTGGTAACGACGACGAAATTATCCTGACTAGAAGTGGTCACTATCGTTCATTGTGAACGTTCACAATCTTGACAACTGCTAGTTTCCTTGTATAGAATAATTGTGTGATGAACACAAGTCTTCGATATTTTAAATTGATTGATTGTTCATTATATAAAACGACAAGAGCAAATCATATTTCAGTATTAATTTCGCAGACTTTTCCCATTTTGAAGACGTCTTGACTATAGGAGCCACCAGACTAAATAGAACTCTTTGTGAATGACTTCAACAAAAACAAGTAATCCAAAAGAAAAATCTGTTTGATGAAGCTAAAATAATCATATAATTTGGTTGATGTAAAGTAAACCCGAAATAATTAGTACTAAGACTCATAAAATATAACAACGACCCTACCCACCTGATTGTCACTTGGAGTACTTTGACGTTTGGAAAAAAACATGTTTATTGCACTTTTACATAAAAGAGAAATACATAAAAGTGAGATAGCTTGGGCATTTCTTGGTAATAATAGAATATGCAGATATGTAGATTTATATTTTGTTACCTAAAATGTAAGTAGTTTATAAGTGGTCTCAAACTTTTGGCCTGTAGTGCATACACACACACACACACACACACACACACACACACACACACACACACACACACACACACACACACTATATATATATATATAAATTGTCCAGTCTCTACGTTGCAGATAAATTGATCATAGAAAATCTTCTAAAACTCTACTCTAAACTAATCTACTTTCTTTCTAGTCTCATATCATTTGAAGATATTAAAATTTGACGTCACTTAAACATATTTTACAATAAATTTAGGTATTTTAAATTATTTTGGCTATTGTTAAAAAAATGTTCTGAAAATATTAACATATAAAATATACACTCCTTCCACATTTGTACATGAACAATTCTCCCGAAAATAATTGGAAGTATGAAGAATAAGTAATAAAAGAGATTTTGGAATTGTTTATTCTTTTCGTAAATATATCACATAAAACAACTGGAAAACAATTCAGATCAAGAAACATTTAGTTTTTAATTATCACAAATTTATTCAATAAGACGTATAATTAGACGAATTTAATATTTTTAAAAATGTATTTATATTGTTTTAGTTCAACAATAATAAGAAGTGCCTAGTTACTCTATGTACAGTAATCACACGAACATTTAATTTACTTTTGTAAATCAATAGATGGCGCTTCGTGTATTTGAAATCGCGCAATCTTACGTGCATTTCCTTGGTCTGCGCGCACGAAGCTTCATAGCTAGTTATTTAATATAAATTATCATTTGCCACTATTTTATATATTTAGGTCACGTTTACGAGCAATGAATCGTGTAGTTCTACAATACTGCTCTTTATTGGATGTATTAAAGACGCAAAACAGCTTGCTCAAAATAAACATTAAACCGAGATTACATACTCTTTTTTGCAAAACATAGGTCCGTAAATACGTCTTTTTTTCCATTTAATATAATTTTATTATTTTATAATATCCACCCTCCCCTCCTCCATGTGTCGTAGCAGTGCCTTGAGCTATCAATATTATTGAGGGGTATAATGCCTCGCACTCCATTAAACACATAGTAAAGTATTTAAAGCATATATCCTCTGGTCACTAATCTACACAGCCAACGCTTTGATAGTTTGCGTGGTTATACCTGAACACTTGTTTCAGTGCAAGTAAATAAAATGGCGCTGACAGGAAGCATCTATATTTGTTTGTGAGCGACATGTATCGCCAGATATATATATATATATATATATATATATATATATATATATATGTTTATCGCAATCTTGAAATTGAAATAATGTCACTAATCTAAGCAGCAGTGTTACCAAACCCATTTTGTATTTTTGGACTCATAAAGTAGTAATTACTACAGGACAAACGCATACAATTAATTTCACTTTACGCTACGAATGATTTTCATACGTAGTAAGTCAACCGCCAGGGGACAAAGGCAGTAACCGACTTTCCACCGACTTACCACACTAGTGAAGAGGCGCGCGCCGCTGAAAGAATTTGCAGTCTTCGTTATCAATATATAATTTATCTTCCGTACAAAAACCTGAAGGAATTTGCAGTTATTCAGTCGTATGTTTTATCCTTTTCTCCGTTGATGGGTTTTAACTCGTAACGTTGAGATCAGAGTGAGTCGCTCTAATTTTTTGTAAGAGCGATTTTTGTTTGACGCATGCGTTAAAGAATTAAGCATTGTAGGTTTTAGTATCTCCTCTTACTGTCGGTTGTCTTCTTGGCGCGTTATTTAAAATACAAATGAAATATATTTATGTACAGGTTTTTTGGGCGTTTCTTAAAACTTACATCTAAAATATATTTATAAAATAATAATAAAAAAATCGTGTAAAGAAACTGAATAGATTATTAATGAAAGCTATACAAACGCATATCTAGATACGAGCACATTAGAATTTGATGAAAGGGTGAGTAGTGCTAAAGCGCGAGAGAGATTAATTTAATATATCGAAGAGCATTTCACGAAGGATGAGGTGATTTATGAGGGCGCCGGTGCGCGGTCCATTGTGCAGCGACGCCATTGTGCCGCCGCAGCCTCCCCAATCTGCTCCTCCCACTATCGCTCAATTCGCATCCTTAAGCGATGCCGTCACCGCAGGGAAGCCGATACGTGCCTCTTGTTGTGATTCTATTAGGCGACACAAATTTCTCACAACTTTGCAAGTGTCGATGTTGGTTTACGCTCTGTTAGAGATTATATAGTTATTAGCTGTTGCTATTAGTCACGCTTTATGTGCCTTATAAATGAAATTCCAGCTAACTCTATAACGTGTAAACTAGTCGACTATGTTGATGTAAAAACTAGTTTCTTTTTGTTTCCTTTTTGACATCGTTTCTTGAACTGTATACGCCTCAATGTATTCTCTTCTGAGCTGCGCTGTTATTGTAAGTCATGTAATATGTACATTATTCATGAAAATTGTGCTAATTTTTTAACACTTAGATACATTTATTCAAATAATTTTAAGAATACAATTTCTTTCCGCTTCTGTTTGACATTATTTTTTAAGTGGTTTACGCCTCAATATTGGTTTACGTTTTGTCAAGGATTACATAGCTCTGTTACATAAGTCAGGCTGTATTTACATTATACACGACATTTGGACTAACTCTATAACGTGTAGCAAAGTTTATTAAATTAATTTAATGACACATTTTTCACTTCATGATTTTTGTATGACGTCGTTATTTTTATATTCTTAGTCGTTTTGTTACTTTGTTAAGTTTTGTAAGTGCATTAATTCGTTTCGTTCATTACTTTGCCATAAATTTCTCAATTGAGTATATTTAAATAACTGAATAATATTAATTTTTATACAAAATGGTTAACGCCAGGAATATTAATCAAATATTAAATTGATTTTGGTAAAACATGGATATTCCGACGCAAATTTTTTCACAACATTACTTGGACTGCAAACATTTCTAATTAACTATAAGACGTGAGAAAATACACAAACTTGTAATGCAACCCAACAATAATCACACACTGACAACAATTATATTTGCAATACACATAACAATGACTGAATACAAAATGACTTCTTATCTTCCAGTTTGAACTTTGATTTTTCTTGTTCTTAACTCTCACCATTCGAATGGATACTGATCTGCGGTCACTGCAATTTATATTTTCTTATGATTATATTCACGATTTATCTTTTACTGTTCAGAACATCATATGTAGGTTTTGACTGCGGTTTTGTCTGCGTAGTGTTTAAGCATATACAGCCTCCATCTCTCTTCACCTCACGCTTGTTCACAAATGCTGCATCCACCAGAACTCGCTAGGTCAAAATATGTAGATACCACCTCCCAATCACGGAATTACAAATCACATCACACAAGAATAAATTATTATTTTTATAATCATTACACTACAACTGATAAACCTATAGTATCAAAGCAACTTTTCTAGTTGAACACTCGTATATTTAAATGCACGCAGGGAAATTTATTTATATAAGGATTTTTAAGTTTTCACAATAAACTTCCATGAATACCATGTTCAGCAATAATACTCTTTTCGTCGTGAAAATATTTATTGTACATTATAAGTGTTATTATATTTATTATATAGTGTTATTATATTTATTTTATATTTATATTATATATTTATTATAAGTGTAAATAATCGAGAACTTTACCTGTTTTTGTCAAAGTGTTTGGTTTTTTTGAATATGGATATCATTAGGGTGCTATACATCAAATTAATAAAAACGGAACCCTTATGGAATGACTTGGGTGTATATCCGTCCGTGCGGCCGTCCGCTTGTCTGTTTCTCAAAACTCTTGTTCTCAGAACCAGCTTGAGATATTAAGTTGATATCAATTTAATATCATATAGTAAGGCCTATAAACTTACATTCCTTTTACAATTTGATGTTTTTTGTTTCCTGTTAGCTATGATCCTTTAAAGCGTATTTTTTATCCAAACAATAGTCTTACTCACTGTTCATCAAAATCTATATGGTAATTCCGATCGACCCACAATCTTGAAAGACAGCAAAATAATAAGTTTTATAGCACAAATAAAATAAAAATCTCTATTTATGCCAAATTGAACATTATTTTCTCTATATGCCTCTGAAAGAAAGATTAGGCAATATATACAGGTTGTGAAAAATTATTATTTTATAATAGCTTGAATACAAGTATTGTGCACCCTAAAAATGTTTTAAGTACGTAGATGTTTGTTGAACCCTCCTAGTAGGAGTTCTACTTTCTAGAGTAGTGAACATCAACCCTAAAAATATCTCTTGAAAGATATTTTTAGGGTTGATGTTCACTACTCTGCTCCTTTAAATGCAATTGTGTAAATATACATAGGTATGAAAAATTTACCTTTATCTTTAGAGTTAGTCGTATTTGTAAGTCTTACTGTATACTCGCCCTTTCGCCCGAAAAATTCGCGCCCTGATTATAACGTTATCGTAATATACGTAGTGTTTACTCTATAAATATATTTAAAAAAATAAGAAAAAAATTGCTGGTTACTTAATAAGCCTACATATAATTTTAAATTAATGAGGATTGTATTGGTTTGTGTACTTATGCTATGATACCTTGTTTCATAGTACCTAAATTTTAAGATTCTAAGTCGACAGGAAGTACTATTAATAATTTATACAAGTGAGACGTTAATAGGTATGTCCATATCTATCACGATCTTTGATATTTTTATGAAAGACCGCATGTTTTTAATGCATTGGGTTACAGTGCTGGTTAGGGCTATAAACTTCAGTATTTGATATTTATTTAACCTTTATACGTCTGGCCGTTTCCTTGAAAAATGTCTCGAGAGATAGGCAAATAAAAAAATAATCCCATAATAGTTTTTTTTTGTTCTGTTATGTGGAACCCTAAAAATTTGTTAGAATTTAATATAGTTAAATTATAGAGAAATCAGATGATCACCATAATACATCCTATTATATACACACTGCATACGTGGAATTACGTATGGTTTGATTATATTAAATTAGATATCTGAGATTTAAAATTCATTACGCTCAAAGTCGATTATAAATATGATTATTTTACAATTATAAGTATTACTGAACAGATATTTTGAAAGAAACGTGTGAACTATGTTCCAACATGAAAATCGTGATTTCTTTTTAATGTTTCTTCCAAAACTATAGTATACGTTATTTTGTGTGAAGACAAACACCAAATCATTCAAATATGATGAAAATTAGAAATATATTTTCTGGTTCAATGGCTTAGTATTACGATATTTATTTCCTTTTTGTTTAAAGATTTGTTATGTGCAAACTAATAACTATGTTATACGGCTCTTTAAAATTTTAAATCTAGATTTTACAAGAACTTTCTTTTTTTTAAATATACATTGGGCTTTGAATAAAAGCAATCGTATGTACATCCGTTATAAGTTACATTTATTTGGCGTAATATAAGAATAAGTTTAGTTAGCATGCAAATAATTAATGGAAATAAAATAATAAAAGGACTGGAGCACGGTTATAAACACAGTCGTAAAGTCTAAATTCTTTAAAATCTAAATATGTTTGCTGGGCATATTGCGGAAGAAGAGAAAAAATCGTTTCGAAAACTTGAATTCGTTTTGCATGACTCAAATGATGTTTAATACGTATCGTCAGTTTGTTTACTGCACACTATTCGCGACCAATGAAATTTAATCTAACATCAGCTCGCAAATGATTATCAGAAATATCACTATCGACAATATGTCGAATATATTACGTTTCAGAAAATTCTGATTTTAAATTACTTACTTTGCATAAATTTGTGTAAGCCAAGTATACGTAACAAAGTGATATTAATGATATGCTCACACTAATCCCGTAACGCTGAATGACTAAGCTGGATATCTTTACACGTAATTACCGCTCCAGATCGCAGTGCGTTAATCGCGGCATATCTGATAACATCGGCGTACACATTATTCAACACCGGAGCCCCGCTATTCCCTCCTGTGCAAGTTAGTTGACTTAACGACGTTTTGCGTATTTCATTCGCGCGAAAAGCTTAGGTAGATCGCTTTATAAGTTTGATAGAACCGCATGTGGCTGTATGGCATTAGCGTATGTATACCGCGCTCTCACTCACGTAGAATTATCTTAATTGCGGGCCTAATAATTATATTTTTCGAAATTTTTTACGATGTTAGTTCCTTATAGTGCTGGCTTCGGAATATAGTATGTTCTTCCTTTTATTTGTTTTGTGTAGAAGTACGAATTGGTTTTCACCACTGCCTGATCCAGACAAAGCAACATAAAGTAATAGATTCGATTGTCGTTCGTTTCTTAATAGTTCGGTTTTCTTAAATAGATTCGGTTGTCGAGGGTTGGGGTGTCTCTCCATCTTCGCACCGTTTATGCAGTGATTCCTGACTTTGGTTATATCTTTTGTTACTATTTTGCCTTTATTTTTTTTGTAACATATGGGCTTTTTTAACATAAAATTATATATATATATATATATATATATATATATATATATATATATATATATATATATATATGTGTGTGTGTATATTGGGAATATTAAAAGTTTTTGAGAGAACATTAATTTCACATAATATTGCTTAAGAAATTTATTTTAAGTTTACCTGGTACTTCTTGCAACTTGTACGTATAATGTAACTGAGGCAAAACCCAATTTTGTTCAGTTGTTCGTGCATTCGTATGTAGTAGTTATTGAGTCTAGCGCTAATACGAGGCACCTTGAACCTGATCTGTATAAGTGGATTTGGAAAGTGGATAAGTCCTATCGCTACTCTGAATAAGAAACAGTTCTGGTAGAGTTCATCTGAGTTCTTATATATGTTATAATGCTGAAGGCGTGATTCATATAACGACATTTTTCTGAAAAATAATGTGATAAATAATGGAGAAACAGGGTTGAATTCTCTCTACATGGTTAAAATACATTTAATGCAGATTATTTAGTAAATGACAGCGATATTCTAAACGATTGTAATTATACGTATAACAAAGAAACAATTTTGTGGAAGGATTAGAAAAAAGGTTTGCCGGTTCTTAAAATGAAAACTAACATTTTGGATGCACTTTTAATTATGTTGTTTAAATGGGTTTTGAACTGAATTTTGCTATCAAAGGTAATACTTTGGTTTTAAAGATTGTTTTCTTAGAATTTACATGTATCTGTACTAATGCAGTATGAATAAAAATAAGTAAAAGTTTGTTTTATGACTTGCATATTTTGGGTTCGTTATAACCCTTATAAAACGTAATTTGAATGGCTTCACGCCGCTCTTTACGATAAAGTAAAATTAAAGTAGAAAACATAGTCACCAGTAACCACAAGAAAAATCCAATTTTTCTTTCAAAAATGCAAAAAAAGTATTCGCATTTAATTTCGCTGTACCGCGCATAGTATTTAGTTTTTAAGTGATAAAAAAAATTAAAAGAAAATCTTGAAATGAGTTTTCGGCCAATGTGAGTTGTAAACCAGCAGTAAAGTAAATAGCATTGTAATGATGAAAAGTTAAATGAAATATAATTCAATAATTAATTCAGAGCATCCTACAAAAATATTATATGAATTAGCACTTCAAATAAATAAAAAACCAGCCGAGTACGAATCTGGCTCAAACATCAAAGGATTCCGTAACTCGTTTGAAGTTAAATTATTTGAGTTACCATAAGTAATCACCAATACGCACTTCAACAAAGCAATAAATATTTAATATAATTAAATAGGCAGAACACATAGTATATTGTCGTGAATATACAAAAATTATGATATTTATAATCACTAAGGCTTTCCTACAACTTTTGGTTAAGCTTTTAAAAACCACGTTTTTTCATAATTTTACGATCGATAATTTAGGACGTAAGAGGTAGGGCTCATATATTTTTGCATAGTCATCAGTATATCTCTAAAAATATATTACTATAAATTATGAATAAAATTAAATAAATATGAGATCTTAAAAAAATAGAAAACGTAATTTGCCTAAAAGTCACCTCCCTCCAAAATTTTCGTATAAATATTTTTAGTGCTAGATATTGAGATTCCTGTGGGTAAATATGCTTCATTACTATGCCAAATACGGAGATACCATGTCAAAGGGCGTGAGTGATTTTATAAGGATTCCATCTTTATTTTTAATCTTTTAAAAAAAAGAGAGAAATTGAAAGAAAAATAATCAATGAATCAATGCAAAGCCAATGAAATGAATAAGTAACTATAATGAAAAAAATATATATGAAAACCTAACTTTTTAATCTCAGTCCTAAATAAAATCTTTCTCAACTTTTTGCTTTTACGATTCAAATCGCTTTCACAATTCATATATTTGTTCGGGTCATGAATATGCAAAAATACCCAGTTAGCCGGTTCCAGTACTTGCGCTTCACATAATAAAAGGCATGATGGCACTGGTACACGCCCAGCTAGGCGCTCTTTCTTTCCCCTTGAATAATTTATTTCAACACACCAATATTTCCGTTGAATCCACGAACTGGAAAACTGTAAGGACGTAAGGTGTAGCTTCATCTAAATATCTTTATAAATTTTAAAGACAACGAATTACGTTTTCAGTAGACATGTCGCTGAATTTCCGCCCCGGCCCGAGCACAATTAATTCCGGGGGATTTTCTCTCTCGTTTGCTGCCTTCTAACGCTTCATATCCTGTTTAATTTCATTTACTGTGCGGCCCTTCAAAATTTAAATATACTACATAATTAAGACGGTGAATGGTTGCTTTATGAGCGGTTGCCTTGATACTGCTGCGAAAGTGTAGCTACTTTTATTTATATCCGTAATAAAAATGAAGCATAGATTACCTGAAATCAAATCTAGGTAGGTTTTGTGGTGCCCTGCTATGTTTTTATTTCATTATGAATCGTATTCATCTTAGGGAAATGGTTTTCTGTTTGGTGAGTTTAAATTTTGTTTGAGGTAGGATTGAGGCTAATTTGAGGCAATATTTTATTAAAAAAAAACAATTGAAGTATTAAATAGAAAACACGTGGGTGCAGGTTGCTAATTAATATATTTACATTTAATTATTTATTAAAATTCTACACCTGTTTATTCTATTTTTTTTAGTAAATAAAGGATTTGGCTATTCAAAAAAAGAAATAAATAATGTGTCCTCAAATGAAAACAGAATTTTCATTGAGTTAAATTTTAATCCAAGTAAGGTAAGAAGAAAAAATATCAAAGAATTTGACCAAATTTAAATATGAATATATTATTAATTTATTCATAAATTGAACTATTCCAATGATTGATATGTATAGAAATAGCAGCCCTATCTATCTACAACGATGTACCAATAGAAATAGAAACAGGAAAAATGCAATAATACGATTAGTTTGTTTGGAAGTAAGAAAAAAAATTATGTACGTAGCCTAATTAAAAAAAGCATCTAGTGTCTCTGTCTATATCTAAAGTCAGCTAAATAAGTAATCGTTTTTAATCGAAAAATGTATACTTATTCTGTGTTTGTAAATTTGTAAGCCTTACTTTGATTCTTGTATTGAATTCCATTGTTATTTTATTAGATTAAATTATATAATAATTCTTTATTTTTTATTTCAATGAGAATCAAACTCAACACACAGCTAGAGTTTAATACGTTCATTAGGTTAAAATAAAACTAATAAGTGTTTAAAAAAATTATATATCGTTAATAGTTATAATGATTAAAAATAATAAATAAGTCGAAATGCGTCACTGTTTCCAATACCAAGGGATGTAAATTTATTCAGATATTTATACACGTATGTGAAATATAAAATAGTGGAAGTCTTAGTCTTTCTGAATAAAAATTGGTTCAAAAATAGATATAAACCATGTCACTGATGGATTGTCAATACATGGGGAAAAGATAGACATATTCCCTATCACTGTTGAGTTGTCAATGTAACCAAATCTGAACTATTGAGTTCCTTTCCAATTTACTTAGGACGAGAGCATTAAACAAAACCCAGTACATTTTAAATCATAAAATTCTTAGTAGTACTGCATGAATCCGTATAAACTAAATGCTTTTACGAGTAATACCATTCAATAGTAAAATAACAGGCAGTTCTCCAAAACCAAACTGAGATCTTAAACATTGAAAGCATACTTGAAATTATAAAGTACTGATACATACTCATAAGTAATTGAGGTGCGGGAGCTAAAATAAATCATTGCTAACTTACTTAACCTAAAATTAAATTTATTGCTCAAATTCTATTATAAGATAGATTGGGTATTTTTAGATCATGGTTGCTTAGATCTACCTACCATTCTAAGTGTATATTTGTAAATACATAGTCGACAAAGGACATATGATGCATATCTCTTATATTTTAGTACCACCTGGATCGGATTTCAAATTTAGATTGGCTTTTGCGAACAGGTGAAATAAGGAAAGTTCTTCTTAAACCGGAGTTTAGATCTTTGAATCGAGGCAAGTGAACGGACGTTTGTTAATTAAATAAAACATAAAGCAAAAAAGTCAGGAGTCGTAAATTTGTTTTGGCCGGAGCTGACCTAGAACGTATCGAATATAGTCACTATTCAATCTATGTATATGAAACAAGCTAGTGAAACAGATCCGGCAATAAGTATGTTTACATTCCTTATTAAGGGTAGTCTTCCAACCACACATCCTCATAGAGAACACCCTCGAAGGAATTCGAAAATAGTTTAAATATCATGTGTTTGATTATTTAATTGTTTATGCCGTGTATCATGTTGGTAGGAGTATTATATTTTCCCAGATATCTCCTTTTACTTTGTTTAGTGGAAGAATGTTGGCAACAGATGAAATAAATGTTCTATTCTTTCTTTAGTAGTTTCTTTGTGCCCAAATATTTCAGGTTTCCTCTGTTTCAAGGTAATTTTGCTACACCCAATTAGGAATTGTTTTTCAAAAAAAATTTAATAGGGAGTCACCACATAATAAAACAGTCTGTTATTCAAGATTCACATTTCTACCTTTAGTAGCTTCAATTCTGTGTTGATGAATCCGTCAGTTAGAGTATACCTATCTTTTTAGATGCTAATCTAATATTCAAGGTAAGTATTTGTCGTATCAAAGACGAATATCATTCTTTTTTGGCCACAATATATTGCCTGTACATTGCGGTATTATTTTAAATAAGGACCAGGTCTATTGTAAACGTAGGTCAAGCGAAACGAAAAAAACAGTGTTTTCTTGACATTTGAGCCAAAATGTAATTATACAAAATCACTATATTCTTTTAATGTTACAAATTGAAGACCATAGATGCACATAGTCGTTTTTCAGAGCAAAATAATTATGGATTCGTTCCATATAATTCTTATGGAATATATCTATTTGTTTTGTGTGTATTATTAAGAGACATAGGCAGTGAATAAAGCAGTTACTGGTCAGTGCCATAGATATTTTGCTAATTACTTTCTTCATTAATTTAATTATTTGAACGTAACTAATGGTTTTTTAAATCAGGTAAGATTGAAGTCATGGATCAGTGGCAAGAGATAGATATATAGTTAGTAAGTGAAAGCATGTAAGTGATATCAAGGGATACGTATACATATTAATAATTAGATAACTGACGTGTATGTCGATCAAAATTCTGCAGCACAAGAGCAAAGGTATTATATTAGTAACAGAAACGAAACCATTGCTGCGTTGAGAATCATTCGGTGCAACCAATGAATACTGCCATGAAAGCAAGTGGTATGAAGTCTTATAACAAAATTCCAGAGAAAAAGCCGCCATAACACGCCTGGCAGAAGGGAAATATCAACTTTTGTTTATTTCGATATATTTTTATTTAAACGAATTGAAAGCGAAAAAAGACAAATATTCAAATTGTAATTAGTAATTAAATATTAACATAATTTTATTTTTATGAAATTATTTATCACAGAAATACCTCTTAACAGTCTATTGAAAATATACATTTTAATTGTATAATACTGTTAACCAACAAGATAAAAAGCTGGTCGAATTAAATCGGAAAGAGTCGACAAGACGCAAAACTGGCCGAATGTTGTGCGTTGTGACATGCTGCCAGAACAATTTAACTTCCATCCAAATGCACTAGATTAGATATTCCACAACAATCAAATGGTGTAATGATTTTGAGGGTTCATACATTTTTATACATGTGTTTAAAATATGATAGAACCACTTTTTTGACAGTTATAAGTAAATAAATTATTTTCTTAAATACAGTGCTACAAGCTATTATATGTTAAGTGTCGTTGCGTGTAATCATTAAAAAAAAAATATATATGTATATATATATATATATATATATATATATATATATATATATATATATATATATATGGGTACTACAAAATTGACATTCAAAAAGATGCCAGAAAAGTTCTTTGGTTATATTTAATTCTTTCAGTTCCCGTAGGATTTCGAATATTTCCCAAGCTATTTCAAAAGCTTCCGTCTAACACTTCGGTGTACGACCTAAAAATTTGTCTTCCATACTGAATGAAATATTTATGAAATCATGAAATATGAAGTCACGAGTGCGCCAGTTGCCGGGCCACATTTCTCGTCACGTCGCTGACCTTTTGAAGAGGTCGTTAGGGACCTTCTTTTCATCGTCAGCGCGCATTGCGTGGCCGAATTAAGTCGTGTCGTATATAAATGTGAAATTCTCTTATTGAATTTAGAATTTTTTTTTAAATCAGTTTAGTTAAAAAATGGTCTCTACAAAGTTTGTTATCATAATGTAATTTAACAACACGAGTCTTGGTATTTAACTATATTTTCACACCATTACCATTACTGAAAATGAGTAGTGAGTATATAACTTCTCTCTCCTTTTTGTATATATTTACGTTACAAGTATCCTGTTAACTCATTCTTACCGTATGTCTATATGTTCAATATGTCCAAATCATCTCGAGATTCCTTCCTTCATGTTCGTTTTGTATTTTTCGGTAGGTAAATACTCTAAATACTCGTCAATTTTCTGTATTTTTAATTTTATCACAGGAAAATTAGAAGATGCTTCTAATCTCCTAATACTGATTACATAATTGTAATGAATTTTTAAGTATAATAGTATATTTTATAAGTATACCTTATAATATTATGCAATCAAATAAATATAAATATGTAAAGGGTCTCGCAGTGTTTTTCTTCAAAACTAGTCATAGGGTCTTAATTATTAAATACATATTCGCACTTATTTCGTATTGTATATTGTCGTATTTACATCTTAGAATACACATGGGTACGTAGAGATTTTTATTTTTATTCCGATTATTGTCTTTAACTTACCATCCAGGAGCATTCAACAAAAGAACGATGTAAACATTTGTTTTCTCCTTCTTTCTCTACGGTGATGATCCTGTGATATGTATGGTATGTCTATATTTTATTGGCTACTCCTCGAAAAGAACAAAATATAGGCTCTCTGGAGATTTCGTGGTTATAACAGATGCAGGGTATACAATTCGTCCTCAAAAAGTTCATAAATATTTCGAGCGTGTAAAACACAGAAATACAAATACAGACAAGGTTGAGGGAAGCGACTACAAGGGCGAAAACCTAACCACTGGTTAGATGAGGCCAGTCAAATTATTCATAGGGCAATCAGTGTCAATAGTTATGAGACAGGTCGAGGGCAGGTAAAGTTGGAAAGAGACAATTCATAGGGTAGGCTTCCACTACCCTATGAATTGTCTCTTTCCACTTACCCTTTCTTAAGAGACTTCTCTCTTAAGACGAACATAACCTTTAGTAAGGAAGAGTACAATCAAAAATAACTTGCCAGTGTCTACTAATTGCGTTCTAATATTGCTTTAATATTTCTCACATGTCGACATTTATCACAACATATTTGACTACTGTACAGTCTAATTACTAAAGTTTGTTTGCACACATACAGTACAGACCTAATTATAGGTTTATTTTAATTGTTATTTGAATGTGTTTAATTTTATTTAATTTTTTATTCTTCATTTTCGTGTATAAGTTTCATATCATTGTTGTACTGACCATTATATACAGCTACTCTCATTTATGATAAAAGTAATCCAAGTTATATTATTGAGAAAAATTAATGTTAAAATTTAGATTAAATAATTGCTGATCGAAGAAGGTAGCGTAGTACAAAAAAAGGATAACAAAAATATTTTTTAACTCTACTAACAATGTTATTTGGGGGTTGTATTAACAGTTTATTTAAGTTTTTGGTATATCAAATCATATAATAAACCAAGTGATCTGGTTACGTGTAGCCTGGTCACATGCCTGACCTGAATACACCTGACTACATTCAATTTACCGGGTGGCCATATGTTATCCAATACCGCAAGTGTCGTATGAGATATGGTTATATATAACAGTGTGGTATTTAAAAATTAGTTATAAGAGTTTATGAAGTGTTTATCTCACTACAAACAGATTAGTAAGGACGATGTGTGTTATTGATGTGGTATATATGAATTAAAAAAATATCACTTTTATCTTTTTAAATGTATTTTTTCTACAACATAGTAATATTTAAACTTTCTTGTTGTAAATAACAACCAGTGTTATGACGTGTTAGTAGAGAGTCTTGTAATATATGGACTGATTAAACGTTTTCGTGAACGTTTTGCAAAAAAAGTTCCAAATTTATATATTATCCTCCAAAATATAGTACAATTTAAATACGAGGTGACCCTTATTTAGTCTGACATTATATTGTTATTCAATATTTACTGTAATTTTAGAAAAAATAAGATAATTAGGTATAACAAATTATTTATTTAAATATAATATTTGTTCATACCTAAGATAATATTTTAAATATAGATTAAAACTTGTAAAAAAGGGTGTAATGAAACTACTTTAAAGATTAAAAAGTGTTGTAATATAAAACAAATATACGATAAAGATCTGAAGAAAAAAAAATGATTCGTTACGTGACACGTAAATTGAAATATGCGATAAAAGAATGTAAAGATGAATGCAAAAGTTAGCTTCAGACATCAGCGTTATTGACGGATAATTATACTGGTGGTAAAAGTGAAAACAATAACGTTTGGCGTAATTTTATGGACGGTAACTGCTATTACTTTAAGTGCCTACTTTTCTTTGGAAATTAAACTGAGGAAAATTAAGATGAAAATAGTCACTGCTGAATTTGACAGAATTTCTCTCACATTTATTTTTATACTCTATCCTAAGCTGGGGCAGAAATAAAAAATTCTTGAGATAAATAAAAGTGTATTTTCTCTTATTTAAAAAATAAGTATGTGTTGCAGATGTTATGGATTATATAATACACAAACAAAAAGAGTGGATGTAACTGTGCCAAGTGAATAAAATTATTTCTAAAATTATAATACATACACCCATAAAACAACACAAAAGGGTATGTGTAAATACATTATTATGCAATATATAAGCTTTTTAATAAAAATAATTCAGCTTATAGCTTTAAGGTTACTGGTGATATAATTAAAGTACTTAATTTATCGACTGTGCTTATTTATTATGCTGTGGCTGAATTTAAAATAAGTGAGATGATTAAACTTACTGTTTTTAAGATTTGTGGGAGTAACGTGAGTACACGTATATATAAGTATATACATACGTATATAGCCATTCTACTAACTTAAACAATTGTGCAGTATTTTCTATTCGGTTTTTATATAGTTATTAAAGTTAAGATAATTTGTGGGTTTGTCAACTTTTCGAGCCGAATTCCAAACATTACAATACAGCTTATGTTTCTAAATATTTTAATTCCTTCCTATCATTTAGTGGCAGGATGTACGTTTCTTTCGCGGGCTGACAATTTTATTTCATAAACAAAAAACAAATATTTTCGGTCTGCTGTCGGCGTGTAGCTCAAAGGCTCTAGGGCAAGGAGCAAATTTTTGGAACGATTGTTTTAGCCAACATTTATTTAATCAAATTCTTTCAAGTTCCCAGTGACGCCTACATTGCCGCTTGCATATTTTATTCTAAGCCCAGCCAAACTTCTTTGGGACCTAAACAATATTCATTAAAAAAGGCTGAATTTCTTTTGTCGGGTCATTTATTATAATAAAGGAGTTTTATAATAAAGCACCCTTCCGCGGCTTATCCGGTGAACTTGGCGCCTTTGAATAATAAATTTTTATTTCGCATTTTATGTAAATTTTAGTATTATTTTCGTTTCCTTGTTTACTGTTATTGTTACGACGATTTTAAAGCTTAGGAGAATTACGCCGGCCGTTTTACTTCACGATGCGCCCGCCCTTTTAAAGTGACGCTCAGCTCACGTGTGTTCACTTAACGAAATAGCCCCTGATTCATCAACTCCCCTTCCGTTGATTAATTCTGCAACAAAAGAGTCGTAATTTAATTTAAAAGTTAAATATGATTGAACAAACAAATTAGCGTTCTTCAATCGTATTTTTACCCAAGTCGATGATACAGGTTCCCATCGACATTTGTTAGCTTTGGCTCAAATTTCTGGCGCCGTTAGACATCTATTCTGTTTTTCTGGTAACGACGACGAAATTATCCTGACTAGAAGTGGTCACTCTCGTTCATTGTGAACGTTCACAATCTTGACAACTGATAGTATCCTTGTATAGAATAATTGTGTGATGAACACAAGTCTTCGATATTTTAAATTGATTGATTGTTCATTATATAAAACGACAAGAGCAAATCATATTTCAATACTAATTTCGCAGACTTTTCCCATTTTGAAGACGTCTTGACTATAGGAGCCACCAGACTAAATAGAACTCTTTGTGAATGACTTCAACAAAAACAAGTAATCCAAAAGAAAAATCTGTTTGATGAAGCTAAAATAATCATATAATTTGGTTGATGTAAAGTAAACAGGAAATAATTAGTACTAAGAATCATAAAATATAACAATGACCCTACCCACCTGATTGTCACTTGGAGTACTTTGACGTTTGGAAAAAAACATGTTTATTGCACTTTTACATAAAAGAGAAATACATAAAAGTGAGATAGCTTGGGCATTTCTTGGTAATAATAGAATATGCAGATATGTAGATTTATATTTTGTTACCTAAAATGTAAGTAGTTTATAAGTGGTCTCAAACTTTTGGCCTGTAGTGCATACACACACACACACACACACACACACACACACACACACACACACACACACACACACACATATATATATATATATATAAATTGTCCAGTCTCTACGTTGCAGATAAATTGATCATAGAAAATCTTCTAAAACTCTACTCTAAACTAATCTACTTTCTTTCTAGTCTCATATCATTTGAAGATATTAAAATTTGACGTCACTTAAACATATTTTACAATAAATTTAGGTATTTTAAATTATTTTGGCTATTGTTAAAAAAATGTTCTGAAAATATTAACATATAAAATATACACTCCTTCCACATTTGTACATGAACAATTCTCCCGAAAATAATTGGAAGTATGAAGAATAAGTAATAAAAGAGATTTTGGAATTGTTTATTCTTTTCGTAAATATATCACATAAAACAACTGGAAAACAATTCAGATCAAGAAACATTTAGTTTTTAATTATCACAAATTTATTCAATAAGACGTATAATTAGACGAATTTAATATTTTTAAAAATGTATTTATATTGTTTTAGTTCAACAATAATAAGAAGTGCCTAGTTACTCTATGTACAGTAATCACACGAACATTTAATTTACTTTTGTAAATCAATAGATGGCGCTTCGTGTATTTGAAATCGCGCAATCTTACGTGCATTTCCTTGGTCTGCGCGCACGAAGCTTCATAGCTAGTTATTTAATATAAATTATCATTTGCCACTATTTTATATATTTAGGTCACGTTTACGAGCAATGAATCGTGTAGTTCTACAATACTGCTCTTTATTGGATGTATTAAAGACGCAAAACAGCTTGCTCAAAATAAACATTAAACCGAGATTACATACTCTTTTTTGCAAAACATAAGTCCGTAAATACGTCTTTTTTTCCATTTAATATAATTTTATTATTTTATAATATCCACCCTCCCCTCCTCCATGTGTCGTAGCAGTGCCTTGAGCTATCAATATTATTGAGGGGTATAATGCCTCGCACTCCATTAAACACATAGTAAAGTATTTAAAGCATATATCCTCTGGTCACTAATCTACACAGCCAACGCTTTGATAGTTTGCGTGGTTATACCTGAACACTTGTTTCAGTGCAAGTAAATAAAATGGCGCTGACAGGAAGCATCTATATTTGTTTGTGAGCGACATGTATCGCCAGATATATATATATATATATATATATATATATATATATATATATGTTTATCGCAATCTTGAAATTGAAATAATGTCACTAATCTAAGCAGCAGTGTTACCAAACCCATTTTGTATTTTTGGACTCATAAAGTAGTAATTACTACAGGACAAACGCATACAATTAATTTCACTTTACGCTACGAATGATTTTCGTACGTAGTAAGTCAACCGCCAGGGGACAAAGGCAGTAACCGACTTTCCACCGACTTACCACACTAGTGAAGAGGCGCGCGCCGCTGAAAGAATTTGCAGTCTTCGTTATCAATATATAATTTATCTTCCGTACAAAAACCTGAAGGAATTTTCAGTTATTCAGTCGTATGTTTTATCCTTTTCTCCGTTGATAGGTTTTAACTCGTAACGTTGAGATCAGAGTGAGTCGCTCTAATTTTTTGTAAGAGCGATTTTTGTTTGACGCATGCGTTAAAGAATTAAGCATTGTAGGTTTTAGTATCTCCTCTTACTGTCGGTTGTCTTCTTGGCGCGTTATTTAAAATACAAATGAAATATATTTATGTACAGGTTTTTTGGGCGTTTCTTAAAACTTACATCTAAAATATATTTATAAAATAATAATAAAAAAATCGTGTAAAGAAACTGAATAGATTATTAATGAAAGCTATACAAACGCATATCTAGATACGAGCACATTAGAATTTGATGAAAGGGTGAGTAGTGCTAAAGCGCGAGAGAGATTAATTTAATATATCGAAGAGCATTTCACGAAGGATGAGGTGATTTATGAGGGCGCCGGTGCGCGGTCCATTGTGCAGCGACGCCATTGTGCCGCCGCAGCCTCCCCAATCTGCTCCTCCCACTATCGCTCAATTCGCATCCTTAAGCGATGCCGTCACCGCAGGGAAGCCGATACGTGCCTCTTGTTGTGATTCTATTAGGCGACACAAATTTCTCACAACTTTGCAAGTGTCGATGTTGGTTTACGCTCTGTTAGAGATTATATAGTTATTAGCTGTTGCTATTAGTCACGCTTTATGTGCCTTATAAATGAAATTCCAGCTAACTCTATAACGTGTAAACTAGTCGACTATGTTGATGTAAAAACTAGTTTCTTTTTGTTTCCTTTTTGACATCGTTTCTTGAACTGTATACGCCTCAATGTATTCTCTTCTGAGCTGCGCTGTTATTGTAAGTCATGTAATATGTACATTATTCATGAAAATTGTGCTAATTTTTTAACACTTAGATACATTTATTCAAATAATTTTAAGAATACAATTTCTTTCCGCTTCTGTTTGACATTATTTTTTAAGTGGTTTACGCCTCAATATTGGTTTACGTTTTGTCAAGGATTACATAGCTCTGTTACATAAGTCAGGCTGTATTTACATTATACACGACATTTGGACTAACTCTATAACGTGTAGCAAAGTTTATTAAATTAATTTAATGACACATTTTTCACTTCATGATTTTTGTATGACGTCGTTATTTTTATATTCTTAGTCGTTTTGTTACTTTGTTAAGTTTTGTAAGTGCATTAATTCGTTTCGTTCATTACTTTGCCATAAATTTCTCAATTGAGTATATTTAAATAACTGAATAATATTAATTTTTATACAAAATGGTTAACGCCAGGAATATTAATCAAATATTAAATTGATTTTGGTAAAACATGGATATTCCGACGCAAATTTTTTCACAACATTACTTGGACTGCAAACATTTCTAATTAACTATAAGACGTGAGAAAATACTAACACAAACTTGTAATGCAACCCAACAATAATCACACACTGACAACAATTATATTTGCAATACACATAACAATGACTGAATACAAAATGACTTCTTATCTTCCAGTTTGAACTTTGATTTTTCTTGTTTTTAACTCTCACCATTCGAATGGATACTGATCTGCGGTCACTGCAATTTATATTTTCTTATGATTATATTCACGATTTATCTTTTACTGTTCAGAACATCATATGTAGGTTTTGACTGCGGTTTTGTCTGCGTAGTGTTTAAGCATATACAGCCTCCATCTCTCTTCACCTCACGCTTGTTCACAAATGCTGCATCCACCAGAACTCGCTAGGTCAAAATATGTAGATACCACCTCCCAATCACGGAATTACAAATCACATCACACAAGAATAAATTATTATTTTTATAATCATTACACTACAACTGATAAACCTATAGTATCAAAGCAACTTTTCTAGTTGAACACTCGTATATTTAAATGCACGCAGGGAAATTTATTTATATAAGGATTTTTAAGTTTTCACAATAAACTTCCATGAATACCATGTTCAGCAATAATACTCTTTTTGTCGTGAAAATATTTATTGTACATTATAAGTGTTATTATATTTATTATATAGTGTTATTATATTTATTTTATATTTATATTATATATTTATTATAAGTGTAAATAATCGAGAACTTTACCTGTTTTTGTCAAAGTGTTTGGTTTTTTTGAATATGGATATCATTAGGGTGCTATACATCAAATTAATAAAAACGGAACCCTTATGGAATGACTTGGGTGTATATCCGTTCGTGCGTCCCTCCGTTTGTCTGTTTCTCAAAACTCTTGTTTTCAGAACCAGCTTGAGATATTAAGTTGATATCAATTTAATATCATATACTAAAGCCTATAAACTTACATTCCTTTTACAATTTTTTGTTTTTTGTTTCATGTTAGCTATGATCCTTTAAAGCGTATTTTTTTATCCAAACAATAGTCTTACTCACTGATCATCAAAATCTATATGGTAATTCCGATCGACCCACAATCTTGAAAGACAGCATAATGGTAGGTTTTATAGCACAAATAAAATAAAAATCTCTATTTATGCCAAATTGGACATTAGTTTCTCTATATGCCTCTGAAAGAAAGATTAGGCAATACATACAGGTTGTGAAAAATTATTATTTTATAATAGCTTGAATACAAGTTTTATGCACCCTTAAATTATTTTTAAGTACATAGATGTTTGTTGAATCCTCCTAGTAGTAGTTTTACCCGAGCTTGAAAGATATTTTTAGGGTTGATATTCACTACTCCCCTCCTTTAAATGCAATTGTGTAAATATACATAGGTATGAAAAAATTATCTTTATCTTTATGCAAAATTTTATTAAAATTGGTTAGCTAGCGTAAATGTGAAATAGAAACAAACAAATAAAACTTGCATAATTTAATTTTATTTATTTTAATCTGAAAATTAAGTTCCTTTCTATTTCTAGATTCGTTCCTTCCTACTTCACTATTCATTCGCGAATCTCAACATTGCATATTTTGTTTGTATTAGAGTTAGTCTTATTTGTAAGATTTACTGTATACTCGCCCTTTCGCCCGAAGAATTCGCGCCCTGATTATCACGTTATCGTAATATAATTAGTGTTTACTCTATAAATATATAACAAAAATTGTTGGTTACTTAATAAGCCTACATATAATTTTAAATTAATGAGGATTGTATTGGTTTGTGTACTTATGCTATGATACCTTGTTTCATAGTACCTAAATTTTAAGATTCTAAGTCGACAGGAAGTACTATTAATAATTTATACAAGTGAGACGTTAATAGAGTTTGTCCATATCTATCACGTTCTTTGATATTTTTATGAAAGACCGCATGTTTTTAATGCATTGGGTTAGGGTGTGAGTTAGGGCTATAAACTTCAGTATTTGATGTTTATTTTACCTTTATATGTCTGGCCGTTTCCTTGAAAAATGTCTCGAGAGATAGGCAAATAAAAAAATAAGCCAATAATAGTATTTTTTCGTTCTGTTATGTGGAACCCTAAAAATTTGTTAGAACTGAATACAGTTAAATTATGGAGAAATCAGATGATCACCATAATATATCCTATTACATACACACTGGACACGCGGAATAACGTATGGTTTTATTTTCTTAAATTAGATATCTGAGTCGATTAGAAATATGATTATTTTACAATTGTAAGTATTACTGAACAGATATTTTGAAAGAAACGAGTGAACTATGTTCCAACATGAAAATCGTGATTTCTTTTTAATGTTTCTTCCAAAACAATAGTATACGTTATTTTGTGTGAAGACAAACACCAAATCATTCAAATATCATGAAAACTAGAAATATATTTTCTGGTTCAAGGGGCTTAGTATTACGATATTTATTTCCTTTTTATTTAAAGATTTGTTATGTGCAAAGTAATAACTATGTTATACAGCTCTTTAAAATTTTAAATCTAGATTTTACAGGAACTTTCTTGTTTTTAAATTTGAATTGGGTTTTGAATAAAAGAAATCGTATGTACGTGCATTAAGTTATATTTATTTGGCGTAATATAAGAATAAGTTTAGTTAGCATGCAAATAATTAATGGAAATAAAATAATAAAAGAACTGGAGTACGGTTATAAACACAGTCGTAAAATCTAAATTCGTTAAAATCTAAATATGTTTGCTGAGCATATTGCGGAAGAAGCGAAAAAATTGTTTCGAAAACTTGAATTCGTTTTGCATGACTCAAATGATGTTTAATACGTATCGTCAGTTTGTTTACTGCACACTGTACGCGACCAATGACATTTAATCTAACATCAGCTGGCAAATGATTATCAGAAATATCACTATCGACAATATGTCGAATATATTACTTTTCAGAAAATTCTAATTTTAAATTACTTACTTTGCATAAATTTGTGTTAGCCAAGTATACGTAACAAACTGATATTAATGATATGCCCATCCCGTAACGCTGAATGACTAAGCTGGATATCTTTACACGTAATTACCGCTCCAGATCGCAGTGCGTTAATCGCCGCATATCTGATAACGTCGGCGTACACATTATTCAACACCGGAGCCCCGCTATTCCCTCCTGTGCAAGTTAGTTGACTTAACGACGTTTTGCGTATTTCATTCGCGCGAAAAGCTTAGGTAGATCGCTTTATAAGTTTGGTAGAACCGCATGTGGCTGTATGGCATTAGCGTATGTATACCGCGCTTTCACTCACGTAGAATTATCTTAATTGCGGGCCTAATAATTATATTTTTCGAAATTCTTTACGATTTTAGTTCCTTATAGTACTGGCTTCGGAATATATTATGTTCTTCCTTTTATTTGTTTTGTGTAGAAGTACGAATTGGTTTTCACCACTGCAAGCAACATAAAGTTGGCCACGAGAAATAGATTCGGTTGTCGTTCGTTTCTTAATAGTTCGGTTTTCTTAAATAGATTCGGTTGTCGAGGGTCGGGGTATCTCTCCACCTTCGCACCATTTATGCATTGTTTCCTGACTTTGGTTATATCTTTTATTACTATTTTGCCTTTATTTTTTTGTAAAATATGGGCTTTTTTAACATAAAACGATGTTTTCAATTTATATCAGTAGTTCAAGAAATTAGCGCGAACAGTCAAACAAAGCAAATAAACTTTTCTATTTTTATCACTGCCACAATATAGCTACAAGTATAACCGTGAAGTCACATAGTCAGTTCAAGGTTACTTAGATACGACTGACTAGAAATAACATTATGCCCCATGTTTTATATTGCGTAATAGAATGGAACCTAAGTATGCGTAGTTAGTCCTTTAAGCATACGTTTTGAAAAGAATTAAAGTATCTTTTGTCTCAGTCGTTCGATAATTCTCCATCATTCATCAAACTCAAACTTTTAAATCATATATGCCAATATGATTAAGCAGTGGAGATTTGTATGGTGTAACAATCACGGAAATAAGTGATGTTGTAAAGGTCTGGAAGGATTACTGTAAAACCCTCTTCCGTGATAGAGCAGACAATATAATTGAGCGAGATACAGCCATCTTAAGAGACGAAGTGCATGCTACTATTAAACATCTAAAACGCAATAAAACCGTTGGAATAGATTAAATACCCATCGAAATATTTTAGGCAATGGGAGAATCAGGGATTGATACCCTATATAAATCTGCTGCAAGATGTGGGAGATGGGGTGTCGGCCGAAAGACTGGTCATATTCCTTATTCATATAGCTGCATAAGAAAGGGTCAACAAAGAAACAACTACCGACTGATTTCTCTTATTCCGTATACTAGCAAGGTACTACTTCATATCCTTAATACCAGACTCAAGTCGTATCTGTCTCATTAAATATCAATAGAGCAAGTTGGCTTCATGGAAGGAAAAGGTGCACGAGAACATATTTTAGTATTGTCGATTTAAGAATAACCTTCGAAACGATTAAATGTAACAAATTTTGGTTAGTACTAAGGGATATGGGAACACCTTAACATCTAATATACCTCGTAATTTCAGACGAAAACTGGCATCCGGCAAGGGTGTATTCAATCTACACAGCAATTCAACGTTTACATTAAATACGTTATGCTAAATATTCTTGGAAACTGGAATAAAAGCATGCCTATTGGAGGTAGACGGATAAAATACCTAAGATATTCTGATGATACTACACTTGTGGCACAGACTAAAAAAGGAATTGAAGTACTAACCAGCAATAGAGATAAGACACAAATGATGATTGTGGACCGAGCCGAACAAAACAAAACGAAAATTTGTAATATTTCCAACTGTGACATTGTTCAGAGTTATATATACCTCGGATCAAATCTATCCAAAACAGCAGCTGCGAGCAAGAAATCAAGAAGCGATACGCCATTACACGATCTGTGTTTGAAAAGCTCAATAAAATTTTGAAGGATAGGATAACAAAAAATATTAAGCTCCGACTCGTGAAATGTATTGTCTTCCCAATCGTTCTCTTTAGAGCCGAAATTTGGTCTCTGCACTTCAAGTATCGCCGAAAAATCGACGCCTTGGAGATATGGTGTTATGATACATATGAAAGTGTATGCCGAAGATCTCTTGGACCGCTTTCCGCACTAACAACTCTATCCTGAAGGAACTCAAGGTCAAGGAACGACTTTTATCGATTATGCAACTGCGAATACTAAAATTCTTTGGTCACATATTCAGAAACGAGCATTCATTCGAAAGACTGGTGGTGCAGTACCACATAGAGGGCAAGAGATCTAGAGGCCGATTACATACTCGATGGGCGGACCAAATTAAATCAGTAACGCAAATTACCGTGACTGAGTGCTCTCGCAGCGTAACGAATCGGCAGTAATGGAGAAACATTGCTAATTATAGAGGCAATTCAGACCAGAAAGACCGAATGAAGAATAGACATGTACAAGCACACTTAACCTAGTCATCGGAGCAACCACGACCACTCGCTCAAGAGTGTACGACTGAAAAGAGTATATAAATATATATATATATATATATATATATATATATGTATATTGGGAATATTAAAACTTTTTGAGAGAACATTAAATTCACATAATATTGCTTAAGAAATTTATTTTAAGTTTACATGGTACTTCTTGCAACTTGTACGTATAATGTAACTGAGGCAAAACCCAAGTTTGTTCAGTTGTTCATGCATTCGTATGAAGCAGATATTGAGTTAGCGTTTATACGAGGCACCTTGAACCTGATCTGTATAAGTGAATTTGGAAAGTGGATAAGTCCTATCGCTACTCTGAATAAGAAATAGTTCTGGCAGAGTTCATCAATCTGAGTACTTATATATGTTATAATGCTGAAGGCGTGATTCATGTACCGAATTTTTTCTGAAAAATGATGTGATAAATGATGGAGAAACAGAGTTGAATTCTCTCTACGTGGTTAAAATACATTTAGTGCAGATTATTCAGTAAATTATAGCGATATTCTAAACGACTATAATTATACGTATAATAAAGAAACAATTTTGTGGAAGGATGACAAAAAATGGTTTGCCGGTTCTTAAAATGAAAACTATTATTTTGGACGCACTTTTAATTATGTTGTTTAAATGGGATTTGAACTGAATTTTGCTATCAACGGTAATACTTTGGTCTTAAAGATTGTTTTCTTAGAATTTATATGTATCTGTACTAATGCAGTATGAATAAAAATAAGTAAAAGTTTGTTTTGTGACTTGCATATTTTGGATTCGTGATAACCCTTATAAAACGTAATTTGAATGGCTCCATGCCGCTCTTTATGATAAAGTAAAATTAAAGTAGAAAACATAGTCACCAGTAACCACAAGAAAAATTTCATTTTTCTTTCAAAAATGCATAAGTATTCGCATTTAATTTCGCTGTACCGCGCATAGTATTTAGTTTTTAAGTGATAAAAAAAATTAAAAGAATATCTTGAAATGAGTTTTCGACCAATGTGAGTTGTATACCAGCAGTAAAGTAAATAGCATTGTATTTGATGAAAGTGAAATGAAATATAATGCAATAATTAATTCGGAGCATCCTATAAAAGTATTATATGAATTAGCAGTTCAAATAAATAAAAAACCAGCCGAGTACAAATCTGGCTCAAACATAAAGGGATTCCGTAACTCCTTTGAAATGAAATTATTTGATTTACCATAAATAATCACCAATACGCACTTCAACAAAGCAATAAATATTTAATATAATTAAATAGGCAGAACGCATAGTATATTGTCATGAATATATAAAAACTATCATATTTATAATCACTAAGGCTTTCCTACAACTTTTGGTTAAGCTTTTAAAAACCACGTTTTTTCATAATTTTACAATCGATAATTTCGGACAAAAGAGGTAGGGCTCAAATATTTTTGCATAGTTATCAGTATATCTCTAAAAATATATTACCTTCAATTATGAATAAAATTAAATAAATATGAGATCTTAAAAAAATAGAAAACGTAATTTGCCTAAAAGTCACCTCCCCTCAAAATTTTCGTGTAAATATTTTTGAGTCTAGATATTGAGATTTCTGTGTGCAAATATGCTTCATTACTATGCCAAATACGGAGATACCATGTCAAAGGCCGTGAGTGATTTTATAAGGATTCCATCTTTATTTTTAATCTTCTATAAAAAGATAGAAATTGAAAGAAAAATAATCAATGAATCAATGCGAAGCCTACTACAATACATACAAGTTTTATATGAATAAGTAACTATAATGAAAAAAAAATATAAGAAAACCTAACTTTTTAATCTCAGTCATAAACAAAATCTTTCTCAACTTTTTGCTTTTAAGGTTCACATAGCTTTCATAATTCATATAATTGTTCGGGTCATTAATATGCAAAAATACCCAGTTAGCCGGTTCCAGTACTTGCGCTTCACATAATAAAAGGCATGATGGCACTGGTACACGCCCAGCTAGGCGCTCTTTCTTTCCCCTTGAATAATTTATTTCAACACACCAATATTTCCGCTGACTCCACGAACTGGAAAACTGTAAGGACGTAAGGTGTAGCTTCATCTAAATATCTTTATAAATTTTAAAGACAACGAATTACGTTTTCAGTAGACATGTCGCTGAATTTACACCCCGGCCTGAGCACAATTAATTCCGGGGGATTTTCTCTCTCGTTTGCTGTCTTCTAACGCTTCATATCCTGTTTAATTTCATTTACTGTGCGGCCCTTCAAAATTTAAATATACCACATAATTAAGACGGTGAATGGTTGCTTTATGAGCGGTTGCCTTGATACTGCTGCGAGAGTGTAGCTACTTTTATTTATATCCGTAATAAAAATGAAGCATAGATTACCTGAAATCAAATCTGGGTAGGTTTTGTGGTGCCCCGCTATGTTTTTATTTCATTATGAATCGTATTCATCTTAGGGAAATGGTTTTCTGTTTGGTGAGTTTACATTTTGTTTGAGGTAGGATTGAGGCTAATTTGAGGCAATATTTTAATAAAAAAAAAACAATTAAAGTATTAAATAGAAAACACGTGGGTGCAGGTTGCTAATTAATATATTTACATTTAATTATTTATTAAAATTCTACACCTGTTTATTCTATTTTTTTTAGTAAATAAAGGATTTGGCTATTCAAAAAAAGAAATAAATAATGTGTCCTCAAATGAAAACAGAATTTTCATTGAGTTAAATTTTAATCCAAGTAAGGTAAGAAGAAAAAATATCAAAGAATTTGACCAAATTTAAATATGAATATTATTAATTTATTCATAAATTAAACTATTCCATTGATTAATATGTATCGAAATAGCAGCCCTATCTATCTACAACGATGTACCAATAGAAATAGAAATTGGAAGAATGCAATAATGCGATTATTTTATTTGGAAGTAAGAAAAAGATTATGTACGTAGCCTAATTAAAAAAAGCATCTAGTGTCTCTATCTATATCTAAAGTCAGCTAAATAATTAATCGTTTTTAATTGAAAAATATATACATGTTCTGTGTTTGTAAATTGTATAGTAATATGATGATAATAAATGTAATAGCCTTACTTTGATTCTTGTATTCAATTCCATTGTTATTTTATTAGATTGAATTATATAATATTTAATTATTTTTTATTTCAATAAAAATCTAACTCGACACACAGCTAGAGTTTAATACGTTCATTAGGTTTATGCAAAACTAATAAGTGTTTAAAAAAATAATGTATCATTAACGGTTATAATGATAAAAACTAATAAGTAAGTCGAAATGCGTCACTGTTTCCAATACCAAGGATGTAAATTTATTCAGATATTTATACATGTATGTGAAATATGAAATAGTGGAAGTCTTAGTCTTTCCGGATAAAAAATTGGTTCAAAAATAGATATAAACCATGTCACTGATGGATTGTCAATACTTGGGGAAAAGATAGACATATTCCCTATCATTGATGAGTTGTCAATGTACCAAATCTGAACTATTGAGTTCCATTCCAATTTACTTAGAACGAGAGCATTAAACAAAACCTAGTACATTTTAAGTTATAAAATTCTTAGTAGTACTGCATGAATCCGTATAAACTAAATGCTGTTACGAGTAATACCATTCGATAGTAAAATAACAGGCAGTTCTCCAAAACCAAACTGAGATCTCAAACATTGAAAGCATACTTGAAATTATAAAGTACTGATACATACTCATAAGTAATTGAGGTGCGGGAGCTAAAATAAATCATTGCTAACTTACTTAACCTAAAATTAAATTTGTTGCTCAAATTCCATTATAAGATAGATTGGGTATTTTTTGATCATGGTTGCTTAGATCTACCTACCATTCTAAGTGTATATTTGTAAATACATAGTCGACAAAGGATAAAAGGTTTGAGATAGTGGAGCGGTTAGAATAGAATATAATAGAATGGGAACTAGGTGTGGATTTTCACGAAAATACGTGCATATCTCTTATATTTTAGTACCACCTGGATCGGATTTCAAATTTAGGATGGCTTTTGCGAACAGGTGAAATAAGGAAAGTTCTTCTTAAACCGGAGTTTAGATCTTTGAATCGAGGCAAGTGGACGGACGTTTGTTAATTATATAAAACATAAAGCAAAAAAGTCAGGAGTCGTAAATTTGTTTTGGCCGTAGCTGACCTAGAACGTATCGAATATAGTCACTATTCAATCTATGTATATGAAACAAGCTAGTGAAACAGATCCGGCAATAAGTATGTTTACATTCCTTATTAAGAGTAGTCTCCCAACCACACATCCTCATAGAGAACACCCTCGAAGGAATTCGAAAATAGTTTAAATATCATGTGTTTGATTATTTAATTGTTTATGCCGTGTATCATGTTGGTAGGAGTATTATATTTTCCCAGATATCTCCTATTACTTTGTTTAATGGAAGAATGTTGGCAACAGATGAAATAAATGTTCTATTCTTTCTTTAGTAGTTTCTTTGTGCCCAAATATTTCAGGTTTCCTCTGTTTCAAGGTAATTTTGCTACACCCAATTAGGAATTGTTTTTCAAAAAAAATTTAATAGGGAGTCACCACATAATAAAACAGTCTGTTATTCAAGATTCACATTTCTACCTTTAGTAGCTTCAATTCTGTGTTGATGAATCCGTCAGTTAGAGTATACCTATCTTTTTAGATGCTAATCTAATATTCAAGGTAAGTATTTGTCGTATCAAAGACGAATATCATTCTTTTTTGGACACAATATATTGCCTGTACATTGAGGTTTTATTTTAAATAAGGACCAGGTCTGTTGCAAACGTAGGTCAAGCGAAACGAAAAAACAGTGTTTTCTTGAAATTTACGCCAAAATTTAATTATACAAAATCACTATATTCTTTTAATGTTACAAATTGAAGACCATAGATGCACAGAGTCGTCAGTATTTTCAGAGCAAAATAATTATGGATTCGTTCCATATAATTCTTATGGAATATATCTTTTTGTTTTACTTAACAATACCTAAGTACGATGTCGGATGTATTATTTTTTTTTATAAATTTGCTTGTAAAGAACGAAAGCTCAATTACTCTGCTTCAGTTAACTGAAAAGACCTATACAAAATACGGTTTTGAACATGTCACCATTATACTAAGTTTGCCTATTTGAGAAAAAAAATTATTTAACCACTATCTTTTCCTCATGATCTAATTTTTAATAATGCATAATTTGATATATTTTTTAAATTTATTTGCATTTCCTTTTATCAAAAAATACATTATATATAAATTGCTAATTATTAAGAATGATGTGAAACGTAAAAAAATTAAAATTAAAAAGCAGTGAAGTGACCTTTGGAACTTTATATTTTTCTAAACAATAAAATAATTTTTGTAGCATTATTTTTTAGTATGTCAAAATGCTATTTATTTTAAATTTTATTACAAGAAAAAATATCATTTTCTAAATCCCTTTACACATTATTTTCTTCAGGCCAATCTCTCCTATGTTTTCTTAGTAAGGGAATTAAATAGACGCAAGTTTCTTTCAACCGTAAATCGTCTTCAGTCATATATAAATTTAAATATTTTTATTAATAAGTCTCTACAATATATATAAATTGATACCAAAAATAAACCTTCAAGTAACTCTCCCTCAATGAGTTAAAATGCTGATAAATGAGGAAATAAATGATCTCCACATTTTTTTTTTGAGTTTTGTACCTCAAAACTAAAAATAGAGCGCTTATAAAATTATCCGCGTATTCGCCATTTTACAGCCGTTTTTCCCAGAAACCACTTGACGTATAAACTTGAATTTTGGCCCATATTTGAAAAAATATTATATCGTTTGAAAATTGATTTTTTATCTTATTTTTTATTATCGTTTTGAAAAGGCTATTAAATATTTTTTTTATAATTTTAAATAGTTTTTCTCCACAAATGTACAGAAAATTATCCCAAAAAAAATTTTACCCGCCAGATTACTTCCGATGTTATATGCACACGTGTTTGTACTTGATTATGTACAGCCTCGAAGTCATCAAATCAAATGTTTGAAAATTGCAGACATTTATAGTAATACTACATACACGTAAATATTTTATGTACTTAAATGAGTATGCATAGCGATCTTTTTTCATATTTAGCTGGTTATATTTTTAATTTCAGCTGCTTATATTTTTTTATCTCTTACAACCGACAAGTCATCAAATCAAATGTTTGAAAATTGCAGACGTTTATAGTAATACTACATACACGTAAATATTTTATGTACTTAAATGAGTATGCATAGCGATCTTTTTTCATATTTAGCTGGTTATATTTTTAATTTCAGCTGCTTATATTTTTTTATCTCTTACAACCGACAAGTCATCAAATCAAATGTTTGAAAATTGCAGACGTTTATAGTAATACTACATACACGTAAATATTTTATGTACTTAAATGAGTATGCATAGCGATCTTTTTTCATATTTAGCTGGTTATATTTTTAATTTCAGCTGCTTATATTTTTTTATCTCTTACAACCGACTACTGGATAGAGTGGTAGATGGGCAAGAAATATAGACAAAACTGTGTAACGGTAGACTGCAAGTCACTACTGGAGGTTATTTACAAAATAATGAGTAATATTTATAATTATATTTAAAAAAATGCTTGACAGAAACATTTTATTTCACAAAAGTAAACAAATCAGGGTTAAGGAATATATAAGGAGGTAGCAAGGATGGACAAGACGGAACATTAGGAAAGAAAATGTAACGTGAGAAGACTTTAAAGAAACAGAAGTTACATATTTTTTAATCAAGTGAATTCCATAGGGTTTCACCACAGTAATTTAACATTTATCCGAAATTTTAAGGGAGAAATTTTGTAAAATTAAAAGTTTTGATTTCAATAATGGCTACACTTCAACTCCGACCTGATTCTAAACTCGATTTAAATAGTTTCAATGTTATGTGACAATATATCAATAGAGTTACGAAGTTGAAAAATATTTTCAATGAAAGCTCACGCCTTCTTTACAATTTTACACGAACTAAATCAGAAATTCGCGTCTAATTATACGAATGAACCTTTGAAAAATAGCTTCATTATAATATTTACGAGGCGGCATCCCCGGAAATGGATATTAATAAAGATTATATATCGCTCAATGCGTTCCGCCCCCTCTCTGAATTCCGGGTCGTTACACCTCAAAATATTCTAGGGCGAAATTATATTAAGGAATGAGTAATTTAAATGAGGCTTATAGGTAAATAAATTTACGCATCAAATTGATATAAGTGGAGTTTATGCGCTTAGTGGGTTAATGGTCGGAAAAATTTCTCTAGGGAGTGCGGTTCGCAAATTCGGATTAAGTTAATGAAATCATTTGGGTCTCCTTGAGGTTATTTTTCATTTTTATTCTTTCTTGTTTGGTTGAAAGCAATATAATATAGTAATTTATACAGGTTAAAGTGCTCGTCAGATTTGTGGTCCGTTGCGGTCAATATTTTTATATTATTCGATTTATTCACTGAATATTAAAATATTTACTTCATTAGCCAAATAAAGTTTAACTTAATTCTGATGCAATTAAAAATGTCTTTTCTATTACACCACATATGGAGGACTGACGTAGTGATTGATTTTTCACACAGATATATTTTCCATTGCTTTTTTGTGTAAATATCACTTGCACACAGATAATTTATACATTTACCTAAAGGTCAATAAGATAATATATTAAATAATCACAAAAAGAAAACACAAGTGAACGAATACTGACTAGAATAAATTAAATAAGTAAAATGTCATTAATTTCCCAATAATTTTCTTATTACATAATTTTATCTTTTCTCTGAATATTTTAGGCTATGAAAACTAGCGAAATACAAACCAAGTTATTAACGTGGCAGTTTACAATATCAGTTACAAAAAAAAATTAAATATAAGTGCACTACGGAGCTCCATCGGTGTGGAAGTAGGATTACATCACTTTTGAGTAATCTCATTTTTATGTGAATCTAGGGGAGACAGGGGAAAAAAATCATAAAATTGTTTACTTTTACATGTTTATAAAACTCATTGTGTCATGTAAGATCAATTTTTCAATAAAGACAGTGTTAGAAATTATTAAATGAACAATTGTGAGAAAAAATAAAAATAGAAAAAAATTAAAGGGCAGAGAATATATGGATGGGGCAAAACGATTACACGAGAGCAGAAAACAATCACAGTGCACGAAAAAAATAAGTACATTATAATATTTAAAAAAAATTCAAATTAGCATTTTGTATTCATTTCGTAACGTTGCGTGACTGATATACGATAATTTGATGACAATATGTCTTTGCAGTAAAACCTAACAATGGCCACAGATATTAACGTCATCCGAAACTCCGAAACTTATTATCATTGAATAAATTTCAATGCTAATACGTTTCGGATGACATTTCAATGAATAGAAGATCTGATAATTATGAATGATAAATTTCAAAAGGGCTTATCTAAATGGTTTGTTCTTAAATTAGATTTAATACAATAATTTTATTCTTCATTTTAAATTTTTTTTAAATTTAGCCTTATGTAATAGTCATATGTTGATAAATTTGTGATTATTTTCATAAATTTTTACACAAACACAATTATAACTAAAGAAGAAAATTAGAAACTATATCATTTGCTTAAGATAAATCAGACATTTGCTGTAGTTTTTCTGTAATCTTTTAATTCCACTAACCCTGCTTTTTTGAAGACTTTTGACTTGGCCGTTCCGGGAAGATGAGAGTAACACATAAAATTCGAATATAGTTTTATAAAACATGCAGCCTAATATTATCTATCGCATATGTAGTAATATTAAGACACTCAATAGATTTCATATTAAAATTATAAGAATCATGTTCAGCGTTGCAACTATATACACAAAAGGTCTGTCTTTCAAATAGGAGATCACTAAATACGGGAAGAAGAACTAAATAAGGCTGCTGAAGCACGTCAATGGTTAGGCGGTACAGATTGAAGGCACTGGAAGCGTATAATACTACAGACTAAAATTGCAAAGTATTCCTGACTAAATTACCATTCTTAATGACAATATACTCATATATGGAAAACAATAGAATTTTTTGCTTAGATAAACGTCATATACCAGAACGATTAATTCACAAAAAAGAATCATGTTCAACATGTTATTACTATATCAAATTTTCAGATTCTACCTAAAAGTGTTTCTGATAAAATCAGTTGTGACAGAGAGATACGTGTTGATACGATCTAGTAAGGGTCGTGCTTCCATTTAAAGTATGAAATATTAAAACAGTTTTAGAAAAAAAATATCCCCTTTCCTCAACAAACGACTAATAAAATCTCAAATAAGATAGAAAATGAAAATTATAATTAAATGAAGCAAAACTCAAAAACTAACTGCTTTAGAAATAATCATTTTAACAAATTTATCAAAATTAAGATAAATCGTTGGGATACCTATTTAGCGAATATCATATATATATATATTCAACAAGTCAAATCCAAGTCACGTGAAAACATGAGGTTTTCTCTTACGATTCGGTCACTATTAAATCCAGCATGAAATTTTCTATAATATAAGCCATACTAACTTTTATTTCAATGTAATGATCTCTTATTACCATCGCGAGTGTCACCAGAACGACAGCACCTGTAATGTACAAGCGACACAGCGACCGCATAGATGACGACCCCGTACATTAGCAAGGCTAATGCGGTGCGTGATCGCGGGATGCTGGGTTGGCTGAGCGGCGCGGAGAGACAATGTACGTGCAGTCATGTGGGTATGTAGAGAAACGTGTCGGGTCTTTGTTGAAGTGAACAGTATTTATCAAAATGTATTATTACTCGGTTAGGCTAGGTTGGCCCATGTTGTCACTGAGATTATTTTTCTTCAAAATATTATAGTTAATTTTCAGTTTTCCAGAAGGAAAAGGTCGACGAAATATCAAAACGTAGAAATTGTATCATTTAGCTTCAACTATAAAGGTTTTTTTTTTCTCAATGTGATGGTAGAGTAGAAACCCTCACACTTTTCCAAATCATTGAAGGAAACGTCAATAGATTCATAATTATGAAAAATTCAGAATCTCATTATAGACAAAATGCGTGCGACATAATATTATGGTCGCTCCTTTGTCTAATAAATTCATGAAGATAATTAACGTATGAAGGTCAAATATTCAATTTGTTTAATAATGTAAAAATATTTGTTTAAACACTATCCATTTTTGTATAAATATCGAAATTAGTGATTGTACCTAAACAAAACAAAAAAAAAATAATAGATATTTTATTAAGCAGAAACTGAAATCTGTATCAAATTTTGTTATAATATTATCATAATACGCTCCTCCAAAAAAAACTAGCTACATGACTGCCAAAATATGCGTAAAATATGGATTTACCTCTAGGTGGCTAATACAAATTTACCGTAATAAAAATATATTTTAAATTTCTAAACAAGTGCTATATTGAGTATTTTTAAAGTGTTTCAAATCAAACTAGAAATATAAGGAAGGGGGATAACATAAAAATTAAAATAAAAATAAAAAGGCTTCAATTTAATTCTGATAAACTTTTTCAATTGTACTCAATTCGATGGAGGGTGTAAAAAATTTCACCCTTACTTTAAATGTATATAAATCAATCTACATGTTTAAAGTGAAAGCGGGAAGTTCAATACTTTAAGTTCATATAATTTACTCCATACTAATTTAAATCCCTATCTGAAACGAGAAAAATTTCATTCATGTGTTTCCCAAGCTGTGATAACTCTGGTTACATTGCAAAGTTTTTCAAAAAATAGCGATGTAATAAAGCATTCACAAGAAATGTATGTATTAGAATTATTTTAGTTCAGACAATTTTAAAAACACGAAGAAGGTGCATATCTGACTGGTTAATTGCTCAACAAAAGCGAAGGGCTGTTAATATTTAAAAAAATTGTCTCAAATTAATACGAAATTGGGCAGAATAATTGTTGAAAGATTTCGAAAAAGGGAATGATATTAAAAATAATTCATTTAGGTTCTAACTAAAAAGTTCAAGCTTTATTTGTTCTGGTATTATAAATTAACAGAAATTATTTTCAATATTATTTTCTGATAAAATACCTAAAAAAATGAAAAAATTTTATTTGAATTATAGTAACCAATTTTTTTTTTATTTCCATCTAAGGATAAAGATCAAAGCCGTAATAAAATGTATAAGTATGTATTTAGTAAAAAAAAATACGATTTAAAAATCTCGTGGGTATTTAATTAAAGAAATTATTTTCAACATTATTTATACATGTAATACTAAAATAAAGTGTCAATATTTATATAAATTTTAGGGGTCAAAAATATTTTACTTTCTAATTTCCCACATAAAATTCTTGCTTAAATCTGAACGTTTTTAACCAGTGAAATAATTTCAACTTATTAGAACAAAACATATTTGTAGAAATATATTTGGTTTATATTCAAAATTCTGTACTTCTTGATAAAAGCTGATGTTGCTTAGGGAAAAATTATACAATCTTAATAGCATCTACAGTCATTTTAAAAGCTAAAATTTGACAAAATAACGTATAAAAATTCAAATCATCCCAATATCCAAACAGAAATACCGAAAGTGGTCCTCGTAAAAACTTTGAAATGAATTTTGAGTAATCCAACAACATAATTTTTTAAATTGTGGAAAAAAATTTAAACACGCAGAATTGAGGCCAATTGAAATTTGTGAACGACTGAGTTTATAAGTTTATTTTGAGATAAATTAATATGGACTGTTAAAAATATTTTGCAATATTTTATTTGAATAAATATACAGGAAATGAATCAAAAGATTTAGTTTATTTATATTGATTATAGGGGTATTATGATTCTAATTCAGTTACTATGGACCTTAAGGGTAACGTATGAATACTCCACAAGAATTTATAAGATGTACCTAGATCGATATTTAAGAAATGCCAATGAAACTGGAAACGATTTTCGTTTTCTTTTATTTGTTGGTGGAAGGTATCACCTTTCGTGAAATTTAAGGATCTTCTATATTGTATTAGAATATGTGTCTTTTTTTATTCTTGTCATATTGAATACTTTTGATCAAAAATTTAAATAATTAGAATTAGAACAAAATATAGGTTCCATTTCTGTTAACTTTTTGTTAATATCAATATTAGACGAGCATATTTTTCAGACAAACATTTTAAAGGAAAAACTCTTATGAAAAAGTTGTTATTTCATAATATGTCATAATTAATTACCAGTGTAAACATACTTATAGAAATTCTAAGGCATTATGATAATTATGGAAAATATTAAGTTGGTGTCTTAATAATAAATGTAATTTATTCGTAATATAAAATAGACGCTCTAAATGTTTACCCGACAGCGGTAAGGTATTTACCAAGGAGGTAAGATATTTATCGGTTTATGTATGTATATACTTACGTAAGCAGATGTGTTCAGATGTTACCCTCTAGAGCCGGAACGGATAATTGGATTTTGATGAAATATATCTTCATCATCATCATAATCTTCTGGGTGAGCTTGTGTAAAAAATAATATTTGGCGACTAAGATTTGTCATTTTGTCTAACGCAAAAAAAAAAAACTTGAAGAGACTATCTAGATCTGCATAAAATTAACGATTCAATGAAAATCTTTTAAAAAATATACGATATATAATAAAAACTAATACGATATTTAATTTTTTATGATGTTTAAAAATTCACCTAGTAATATTACTAAAAACTTGATATCAATTTAGTGAGTAAAGTTATAAAGAGCCATGAGCAGGAAGATCTTTTACCCCCTGGTAGAAGATTCGCAGAAAACGGAAGCATAGAGCAGTTGTCCGGCAAGAAAAAAGTTTTAAATTAAAAAGTTTTAACTTAAATAGTTATGAAAAACTGTTTTTAAAAACTAAACCATTTCACAAGTTATTGTCAAAATTTAAATGTTTCCATTATGTTAATTGACGAATCGACAGTAAAAGGACTGAACAAAATCGGTTAAGAATTGTAGCTTGTCCTCATACTTACGCACCAGAATGGACAGAGGCTCATGTTATTTTTCGAAGCAAATTTAGATGTTAATAAATATTTAAAAATAGAGAATGGTATCGTTTTTAGAGAAATATATCTCGTTCCAATCAAATTATTTCAGTTATAATTAGTCCTATTGTCAAAACTCGGGACAGGCGCGCTAGTTAAAGAAAATAAGTATACACATAATGACATACATTACTAACTTTCAAACTTCTATCTTTCAGTTCCAGTTTAATTTTTTCCAATGAGTAATATAACTAATTGACATAGGGTAAAAGGTCTGAAAAGTTCATCCTAACTTTCATTCAGCGATTGGCCTATTACGTGTCAATATCTAATATACCATATTATTCATCCGTAAAAATAAAAACATTCTTCTTTAGTTTATTGTGTAAATTTAATCCATTCTATAAATATTTTATTGATTTTTATTGATTTTGATCTCCAATGTATGTTTTTATGGTGCTATTTATTTTATCGAGCATTTATGTTAAGCGAGTCATGATTCACAGAATTACAGCACAGCTTTGACAAATAAACTTGAAAACTCTACATTAAAATGGTACAGCCCTACCAGTGTTCAGTGCGCACTACAATAGAATTTCTACAATAAGGCAAGTTTATATTAATATGGTTTCAACTTGATCACGGCTTCCCACTCTTCAACGAATTGTTACCGAACACACGCCGATTGCAATCGAGGGCATTATAACACTAAACAAAGCATGCCTGCAACAGCATAGCCATGTCTGAATTTATTTTAATTCAATTTTGAGCCATTGTAACTTGTGCATGGCAACAGCTACTATGTAACTTGCTAACAGGTTTAAAGTATCAGTTACTATGTCGATAATGAATGTTCTCATATTATTTAACATAAGCAAAACTATTAATTGATTGATCGTTCGATTTTGTACTTTGAGTAAAAATAGTCCTAAAATGGTATTTCTATTCTCAAATCTCAGTTTGAGATTTCTCTTGCAGTGATTCTGTTGACAAATATAAATTTTAATTTCTGCATTCTTATAAATTTGGGCCTTATTAAACTATTACTTAGGGCCTTATTACTGCTCTCTTGTATTTATCTGGAACTTTTGTCAATATTGCAAACTTGTTCGGTGAAACATTTTCCCTATTAATACATAAAACAATAAAACTTTCACATTGTAATTTTATATTTAATAAGCAAATGTAAAATAAGTGTCGGAAAGGTTTGCAGAATTCATGTTTATGTTGCAAAAAATAATGAAAGGGAAAAAGGAAACCTAATATAAGGTTGTATGTATTGAGATAATACATAAATATATACGAATATAAACAACCAAGAATAAAGGAGAGACACAAGCTATGAAAAGAAAGGATAGGAGAGGATACTCGTATGGAAATACAACTGCGCACATTGACGTTGTTCTCTTGTTGGGTCTAATTTATTCCACAACTTGCTAGCAAAGACGGTGAAAGCGTATTTAGAGGAGGCGGTATTACATTGAGGAATAAGCGGGCTGAGCAAGTTTTAGGAACGTAATCTAGTGCCACGGGCTGACAACGCCGTAAATCTAAAACTAAGCTGGCTTATTAAGGGCCTTTGCTTTTCCGCTTTTATGTAGTATTAGGTTTATAATGAGAAAATTTACTACAGATCCTGTACTCTATTGTGTTGTAAACCACAAGGTTATATTGCGCAGATTTAATGTCGACCATGTGATTAGAAACAAAGTAATAAATATACTATCAGCACAAAGTTTATGTTGATAAGGCAGTTTATGTTGAAGAGGCACATGAAATACGGTTTATTTTCTCTTATGTGCTTGCCATTATACAATTTATGACTCCACTTCTTTTATTGTCTCGTTTTAATTTTTAATCACCGATTATACTATTTGTGAATCTATTATAGTAATAAAGCCATCAGGTATATGAAAAATCTTTCAATATGTTAAAAAAAGCTACTAATGTACCTTTCCTTTATTATTGTTCATTTATGTTCTTATATATTTCCATTAACTGCTTATATCCAGGCTCATATTTGTTTTCATGTTTTTTCGACATTATTTTGTTATTTACTGCGTTAAAATATTTAAAAAAAACATTCAGACAAGTAATTTTATATTAATTTTTCTGTAATAAATATGAGTATAGATACGTTACTTACGCAGAAAAGTTTCTTTGTATATCTAATACTTTAAATAATTAGTTAATACTTTAAACAATTAGTTTAATTTCTGTATAAATAACATTCACAACTGACGACTAAATATCTACACATCTCCATTGTGAACATGAGAATCGTCTTTTACGCTATCTGAGACAATTATAGCAATCTGTAGCAAGGTGGTATTAATATATTCATGTTTATCTCTTTTATTTTTAGGCGAGTATCTCATACATTTTTTCCTTTCCCAGGTAAGTGATGACTATGCGGTCCAGCTGAAGGAGTTCTTAATGTGAATGTGAGGTCCGAGCGGTAGATACACGTGATATTGTAGTGTGGATAGGTACCTTAAGGTGAATAGTCTACTATTCACTTGACAATATGCTGATCGAAGTTTGACATATAAGTTCTTTTTTCTTATTTTTCGTTGATAATTCTGTAGAGTTAATTAGTCTTTTTATACAGTTTAGTCAATTCAATGTAATAAGAAGCTATCTTGGTGTCAAAACTGTTAAGGAGAAAGATTTAATCACTCTACAGTTCTTAACGAGACAATAGTGATAAAAATTGAAACAGAAGGCAGGAAACATTGCTTAAATCATATAAGATAGAGCCCGCCTTATTTTTGATTGATCAGTTTTAATATTCCCACCGATATACTCAGGTCCATTGATGAAATGAGTGCAGGCGTTCAGTCACTGCTAAAGTAGTGAAGAATATTAATTAAGTTCAAGTTCAATTCAAAAATATTTTAACAAGTTCAAGGTTATAAATTAAACCGTGGTAGAATATGAAATAATGATTATATTGAAAATATAATCCGTCCTCTAGCGAATTTATTTCGATCTGCTCAATAAACAATGAGTAATTTTTCTGCTCGTGAAAATTTGTTGCAGAAATGTGAAGTTATTTTATCAATACATTCTCATTCAGACAAAAAGTCTATTTTTGATATAATAAAGATTTAGAATCAATTTTTTTAAACAAAAAATGGCTTCCAAATAATTTGTTAGTGATGTGACAAAAATATTTTTCGACTATGTAAGCGTAGTCCGATTATTCAGTAATTCCAGTGTTTAGAAAAAACTTATTTTCAATATTCAATTTTTTTACTTATTCATTAAGTTCATTTTAATTATAAACAGTACTTTTTTGTAATTAAATGTCAATTACTTTAATTATTAATATAAATCACTATAAAAAACTGAAATATATAACAATGACGTATTGAAACATGATATCGAAAAGTTTCTTATCATTAATCACAAATAAAACACATTCTTGTACATCTGCGATTAGGTGGGTAAGATACTGTATAAAGTGGAAAAGTGGTAAATTTTCATAAAATATATTTTATAAGACCGCATTACAAATACTCCCACACAATCTAAATGTGTCATCAAGATACAAAAAGCGAGAATATTTTCCAAAAAATAGGTACAATATTTTTTCACCGAATAATGGGAAAATAAATTTTATCAATTAAATTCCTTTCATATGCTGCAAAGAGTTGTGACCTAGCATAAAACCTGTAAAAAATATAAATCAATGGGAAATTGAAAAGAGGTAACTAAACTGTCTTATGTGCAACTATAGGAGAACACGTGCTTACGATAAAATTGATAAAAGCCTTTTGATCCGAATTCAAAAGCCAGGACTAGGAAACAAAATCAACTCTTATACTGAAAGGTTTTATTTATTAAGCAATTTGTAAAATTATTCATTACACATTTTTCGATACATTGCAAGAAACATACCTGTAACGATAAAGAAGCAATTGCTTAAAAAAATTATATTTATGCGTTGAACAAAAAACATGAAAGATAAACAGGAACAATTAGATCTGAACACGTAATTATATAAGAGCAATAAAAGGTTTATTTATACACATTTATAGAAATTTATTTTCACCTAACATAAACAAACAACCGACCGCGATCATCTTGAACACATGAATATCGTAAGAGAGATCCGGTAATGAAATGCACAATTAAGAATATCTCAAGAACATATAAAAAATTGGAAAAGCGGAAAATCGATAAAGGTATACGACTATAACTTGAGATTCTAAATATCATGAATATTTTGAATAATATTCAAAATCAAAATACAAATATTTCCATAAAGACATGAAATTTTCTCTTAAAAAGATAATTCCTCATACATTTGACATGATCGTTAATGCCTCTACAATTCTTAATAATAAACTTGAGAATCTTATATTAACTTTGCGAAATATTTATAAAAATACAAATCAAATCAATATGAAATTTAAGACTAATACAATTCAAAAATGGTGCAAGAAATTATTGAAAAAGTAACAAGTGTCTTTAATTGATAATAAACTACAAAATTACGAAGAGTAAAGTGTTTTTATTATTGCGAGAAGCTACTATAAATACTAACCTAGACAGCTAAACAAAGTAATATTTAAATTTCTTAATATTAAATTTAACGTTGACTCTTAAGACTGCATACACTTGATTTGAATCGTTCAATCAAAATAACGTTTCCCATTAGATGAGTACTTACGATAAAAACATACATTTCACGTCACAGGCCATATATTTCTTTATGCGACTTGTGGCAATGTTCCATTTATAAACATTATGGATGTTTTCAAATAGCGGAATTTAAAGAAATAAAAAACCATTATGCAGATTGTACCTATGTGTATGATATTTGTATTATATTATATTGCTGACGAAAATACTTTAATATGAAGTTTTTTGAGTATGGAAACATTCTTTAGTAAAATCGGCTTTACGATGTAATTGTGCTTATGTTATCTCCATGTGTAAAATCAGGTTATACACTTATTCACCAAAGATACGCGTAAATCCGTTATGTCTTAAAAACACTGCTCGTGATACCAATATATCCTTAAAATTATTGACTTTTGTATCTCATTAGTTAACATATGTAAATATTTATATGTAGATTTTTGGGGTTGAGAGAGAAACTCTACATATATATATATATATATATATATATATATATATATATATATATATATCTTGTGAAAGAGTCAGAAATTGGAATAAAGAATACTGGCAAAAAAATATGTTTCTTGCCTCCACCCTTTTCAAAAATTTCTGAACAAAAATAATGTAAAAGGAAACAAAGTTTTATAAGCCTATGCAATGCTTTCACGGAAATTATATCAGAGATTCATGATTCTACGATTTTTGTGATATTCACTATAATAAATATGTCTCTCCTGCTTTATTAGGTATTATCAACTATACATAGCGCTAGAAAACCCATATTAATAATGATTTAGGTAAATCAAGTATTTCACTTCAAACGAGGTGTGGAATCCACGATGCGCGAGTCAAAGTACCACTTGGCGAGTATTCAGTAAATGTACATTTTCACAAATAAAAATGAAGCCATGAAGTATTTTTGGTAAAATCAGCATTCACAAAAAGCAGGTTCGGTTTAATATTTAGTACCATTTTTGTGAAAATTTCACCTATAACGGTCATAAATTAGATTGATTATAAATATAAGGTATCCGTTTATTTTGAAAATTGTGGTAATATTGTGAAATAAAGGGAAACATTTGATAGTTGATAGAGCAGATATGGCATAAATTGTAACAGCGTGCGTCTGTCCACAGTTGGTGAGCACCGATGATTGATGCGGTCGAGTCGAGTGTTGTGACAATGTTTTGTTTTGTCACAATGGTCGAGTCGAGTGTTGTCACAGTGTCTTTTCATTCCCGTACTGCACAGCCTCACACCCACTTCACAGACGGATTTTCGTCTTAATACGAGATGGACGGTCTTAACTGAAAATATGCTGCGGAAGCTTCGTTGTCTAACTCATTTACAAAACACGTACGGAATTAAATCAAACGCGGATATTCAAACGCGGATCTGTTCCACAGCAATGAAGAGCCATGGATTTGACTTTGCGATATGATAATAAACGAAATAAATAATTTCCTTATGTACGTAATTATTAGTTTTTAAAATCAGATATACCATTACATAAAAATTTGTCTATTTGGTTGGGTATAATATCTACAATAATCTTTTTTTTTATGCTTTTAATTAACGCTTGCAAAAATTAATGCCTGCTTTTTATCACTTGCAAAATAAGCCTGGAATGACGAAAATCTTTTCTCATTTCATCACAGAACTCTTTCAAGACTGGAAAACATTTAATTTAGGCTACATTTAGCCTTTATATCCAACCGTTTGAAAAATATCTTGGGTGACTTCTGTTTGTAAATCTGCTTCTAGGCCCGATATAAAAAAATAGTTTGACGGAGATGACATTTTTTTTTGCTTATCAAATTGTTATGGAACAAGTGTACTAAGTTTGGCGCAATTACTAGTTAAAGATTTTTTCCATTAAGTACATACGATCATTTGCAGCAGATCGGACAGTTATATTTTCGATAGACGTATTTGTTTATAAATATGAGTATTAAATTCAATCACTATCCTGATCATTTGTATAGCTGACTAATGATTAGCAATGGTTATAAAAACCGACTTAATCAGAATTGCATGAAGTTCTAAATTGGATGTTACTGTTATACAAATTTGAACTTAATTGTTTACTATACAGTTTATAATGAGATAACAGCAGCAAATAAAACCTTTACTTTAATATCAGATACTCAAAATAGTTATTATCTTGGAATTATAAAATCTATATTAAACATTATATTAAAAAATTTTAAAAATACCGAAAACTTAATTTTTAGGAACAATTCTAAGAAATCTATTTCCAAAAACTTTAAAATTATGACTAGTTAAGAATGTTTTACAGTTATTATTAACTAGTAACACATTTCAAGTAAATTCAACAATTGACAACAATAGAAAAAATTGTCTTTGAAATATAATCTAATTTTATATCGATCTCAAATATAAAATTAATTTAAATTTAGCCATCTGAGAAACAAAGTAAAACAATGAAAGTTTTCTTTTTTCTGACCTTGTAAACAACATTTTTAAGTTGCAAACAGGCGTTCACTTAATATTTTACAAGGTTTATTTAATTTACGAAATAAAACGTAACTAGAATTAAACCCCTTAAAATTGTCTAGAACCTAAAAATGTTTGACTTTGAATTCACTTATTTAGCCATAAAAACGTTGTTACATGAAATATTATTTTCACAAATAAATCTACACCGTAGGATAATATATATTTCATTTATTAAAAATTAATACGTATATAATCAATATTATACAAAGATAAATGAAAAAAAATACCACATAATTAGTACGACTTTCGGTTTTTTATGGATTCAAAGTATAAAATATTATGGCTGAAATAGGCACCGAAGACGAATATGGCATCACTGGCAACGTACTAATACAAACGACGTGTAAAGATTTTGCTACCATTATAATGTATCATTTTAAAGTAGCTAACAGTATTAAAACCTTTACGCACCATCCATCGTGCACGACCAGCAGGGAGAAAGGTCGCTATAAGAAAAAAAGAGGACAGACTAAGCGGTATGTTTATATCGTTTTCTAATATAGCGGCGTCCCATTGCTAGTCGTATAAGATGGACGTTGAGTAAAGCGCTTTATATGAATAAACTTGTTTTAAACATATTTTCCGCCTCCTGAACCTGGACCGCACGAATTTCAAGCTGGATAACATTTACCGGAAGTACCTTATTTAATTTCGCGTATTGCCACCGTAAACTGAATTAAAATGCCACAACAATATAAATTAAATTAGCACGAAATGTGTCTCTCTGCAGTCATTATTGCATAAAGAAATAATTAAGATAAAATGTAATTTGTTTCTAATATTGCTTAACATTACTAATTAGTAAAAAAATATACTTGGAATATGTTTACAATCTCTGCTTTTAAATTCATATTATAGACTTCCCAACCTGCCACGATCGTAACGATGAATTCAATTTTGCTATTAAGAAACAAATAAGCAAGATTTTATTCACGTATCTAAAAACCAATATCGCAGAGCCATTAGGAGGAATGACAATGCATTTCTATTAAGACTATTTCGGAGTGCTGCCTGGTGTGAATTATGCAGAGCAATATTTATCTATTAGCAAATGATTTTATGTCCGTTATGACTGTTGATTGATTTCTGTCAAGGTAGATAATTATTTATTCATATATAAGCATATTAATTACATTTTTAAATACAAAAAAGAAATAGGAGTAGAACTAGCACTACAAAAGTGCCTTACAAAATTAGGCACGGGCAAAGATATAAGGGTAAGGAGTTTATTTTTTCAAATATGTTTGTAAATATGTTTGTAAATATGTTATTGTTTTTCACTACGTAAATTTATTGTCTCAACTCATCTTTTATCATAAGACACAATAATGCAAGTTCTTACCGAACTTACTTTTGAATTGAGTTGCTTACTAGACATTAAAATGAGTTATAAGACACAATAACGCAAGTTCTTATCAAACTTACTTTTGAATAAAATTTTTTTTTTTGCTTACTAAATTAAATGAAACTACGTAGTGTAGTATTATTTCTACTGTCTTTAAGTTCTTTACCATGACCTAAGTTTCGTTATATTACAGCATCTTCAGGTGGGCTATTAGCAAATATTCTATATACATGAATCTTTGCTAATAGCCCATGAAGATGTTGTAAAACAACTAAACCTAGGTCGTGGTAAAGAACTTAATGAAAGTAGAAATAATACTACATCAAGTAGTTTCATTTAATTGTGAATAATGAATTGTGCGAAAAATATTGAAATATTTTCTCATGATTATCCTTTCATTGAAATTGAAATTATTGTATTTTCATCTAAATTCTTAAAAACTTCTGAGAAAAAACACCTAATTAGATCATGATTCTATTCTTGGATCATTACGTACTTAAATTAAATCTCAATTTCTATAGATTAAACGGAAATACCATAGTGATTCACAATTTTACCGTTCTTGCAATTTTAACCACAAAATCGTTGGAATTATTTTTCTTCGGTTAATCATTTTTAATTTTTATAATATTTTATCACTTTGGATATTTACCCTAAAATGGACGGGTTGTTAGTATCAAAGTAGTAAAATATGTCTTGTGTAGTTTTATGTTTTAGTACAATCTATACCAAGATTTCGTACGGATACAATTAAGCATACAGGTACATTTTTTTGCCATGAACATCCGTCTGCATTTTATTTTAATTGAGAAACCTATGAATTGCACTGAACGTCATTAAAATGCGCATTTCTATATTTATTTACGCTCTAAAATCTTTTTATTTCTCCTAAACTACTCACTAAATTTATAAAGTGTGAAGGGTAAATTTTTCGAAAACTGTTCTACATATTTTTTTTCACTTAAAAGTAGTTTAGCGTGGCTTATCAATGAAATATAGATGAACACTCTAGATTTTTCTTCAAATCTCGTCATGATCTACGTTTTGTCCATACAAACTTTTAGTGTTTGTGTAATAGTTTTGCCAGCAGTTACTACCAAACGCACACACTAGTGAATTTCTTCGGACTTCATTAACATTATTTAATATATCTCAAAAATATAGAACATATATACGTATTACATAAACTGTGACAATCTGGAAACATATTATGAAAGTTGCATGTCAATAGGATTAGTAACCCTAAAAAATAAATAAAGAAACGAAAAAGCTTTTCCCTTTTTTATAGCAGTAGTATAAACAGAAATAAGTTACGTTAGAAAATAATAATCGATGGAACAATTTTACATATTTAAAAACCTTAATAAATATTTAAGAGAAAGTCCTTTTTAAGTATTTACATTCAATGTCAATGTTTTGAATAAAAGTGTTTCATTTCTACCTAGGTTAATATAAACTCACAAAACAGAAGGTACATATATAAACTGCGAGCTCATTTATTCTCCTTCAGACACCTAATTGAATTTACGTACAATGTGCGGCACCTCACTCAGATCTATAAACATGTCGTCACTAACCCGAGCAACCTGTCCTTCCTCATCGTTTAGTTGACTGAGTGGAAATCGGCAGCTGACAGTTAATTATAATTCTTGTCCTACTGCCTCCACCATTATCTCTCTAACTCCCACTGCTCGTACATTATAAAATATGCGCGATTCGCTACAAACCAAAGTCAACGTAAGGTGCCGTTGTTTGCGTTTTCAGCCGACATAATTTTATTTCATGGTTTGGGTGAAATTAACGAATTTCAGTGGTAACTAAACTGAGATGTTAAAGATTTTTTGCGTATCTTTTGCTTTCATTAAACGTAACCTTCCACCAAACATTAATTACAAAATTTTCTCTCAATCACGGTCCGAAAAACTGAAATTCATGACGAAAATTTAAAAATATCGTTAAAGATACGTAAGAAATATTTTTAAAAATATTACACTGTTGTAACGTTCAAATATTATCTGTCGCCATGCTTTTTCATCCTTAACTGATCTTTCACAAATAGGTGATTGCGTATTCCAACATCTAAGTAATGAAATTTACTTGTGAATAGAATTGCCATATTAAAATGAAAAAAATTGCAGAAAACAGTTTTTAAATCAGCCTGATATTTTAATATAATAACGGTATACCAAAACTATATTTATTACGTTCGTATTGGATACAAAAAATAAAAATACATCAACTTATTAAAATTAATCAATTGTTTTATTATCATTACACATTTTGCATGGACGTAGGAAAATGCTCAGCATTTGGTCACATAAAAAAAAAGCGTGGGCTAGAAGAAAGAAAAACCAATTAATGTAGAGAAATCAAATTTATTCCTCGTTTTATGAACTATGTTTAATTTTCTTCTTAAAACACAAGATATACAAATACAAACACTACAAAACTGAAAAATAATATTTAGCATTTTTGAACATCAAAAATTTGAAACAAGTCATTCCAGTTTTCAGTTTCATATTACAAAATATTTTTATCTTATCGATGAGAGGGATTTCATTAAAAAAAAACATAGGAATCCCTCTTGTGCGTTTCGAATTCTAGAAGAAAGTGTGTCATCTTAGTAGGTGGTGTACACAAGTCATAGTTCAATTGCTATCTTTACGTTATGGTACAAAGTATAGTATACACCAGTGTAAAGTAGCATAACGTAGGTCAAAACGTTATGTAGTTTCTGAAGATCCAAACTGAACTTTATTTTTAAATGATTATCATATTTTCATTTAATATTTCATATTCTTATGTTATGAAGTATCTATCAGTAATTAAATATTATTAATAAAATATATAAATTCTTTTCTATAAAACCAACTTAAAATTTAGAATGGAACGTACGTACGTACTTTAAAGTTTAGAACGGAACGGAACGTTTTTATATATTTTATAAATCAGTTGACGATAAAGTACTCGTACTTTCAAATTTTGCAACGGGTAGTTCATATTTTTAAACTAAAGCAAAAAATTAATCCGTTTGAAAATTGAAAAAACGGTTTTCAATTTTCTCTTCAGGATATTGAAGAGAATTACCTTTCTGTGACTTTGTCGTATTTGACTCTTCATCTACTTATTTTTAAGCGGTCTAAACTTTAAAAAGCCAAACGTATCCAAGTAAAACCGGATATTCGCCAAAACAGATGTGAATTATAGTAATTTCTTTTTAAACTTATGAAAAATCTTCCACGTCTAAATATCGTAATGTCTTTATATATAGAAATACTATTGCTCTAGTCCATATAAATATTTCTTTCAAATATTTATATATAGAAAAAAACAATGCGATAAAAAAGTGTTAGAAAATATAAAGAGATATGATTTATGGGCACTTCGCGCAAAATATCGTTATCAAATTGCTGCGAAGCTTATTTTAATGTACTTTTTTATTAGCTCTATAATATAATTTAATGTCATAGGCAATATAATGAAAAAGACAACTTGGAAGATATCAATGGTGAACGGTTAGTAAATGTAACAATCGTTGAGCTGTCTTTAACTTGTACAAAACTTACATATTTGCAAAAATCATTATAATTCTGGTGAGAAGAGTATTTCCCTCGCAAAGCTAGTGATTAGTCCTCGCTAAGTAATTTAGTAACCAAAAACTTGATACAATTTACGTGACTATATTAAATCTATCTCTTTTCTCATAAAGAAATTAAAGTATAAATGAGAAAATATAAATATGATTCATTAAGTAACAAAGTGAGCAAAATTAACATTTAGCATAGTTGGAGACATTCGCCTGTAGCAATATTATTTGTTAAAGCGATGTTTTATTAAATTAGATCTTGTGCGACTTTACAAATATTCAAAAGATTATTTATTAATAAGTTTTTACATATAGATATTACAGGAAAAACCAAATGCATGACAACAGACACTAGAGAGGCGAGAGCTTAGAGTGAATAGAGACAAGGCTGAATACATACCGCATGTATTCAGTTTCGTGTCTAGAAGTAATGCCAATGGCAACTCATTAGAGTTTATCGAAGGAACATCTCTGAGGAAGGTACAGCAGTTTAAATTTCTCGGTTCAGTCGTAGTTCCGAAAAACAGTACTGAAAAACACATCAAGCAAAGAATGAAAACTGCCTCGCAAAAATGGAAATCATTAACCGTAATATTATGTGAACTTGTAATGCCCATTAAATTCAAAGGTTACGTTTACAACCAAGCAGTACAACCAGCGTTTATTTGTGGGTCGGAATGCTGGCCGATGAGAAAAGTCGACAAACAAAAGATTCACGTCACAGAAATAAAAATTCTACGTTGGGCTGGGGGAGTTACAAGACTGGATAGGATAAAAAATGAGTAGTAAAAAATTAGAGGAACGTTTAAAGTCACAAAAATTGAGGGAAGGCTGAGAGAAAATCGTTTGCGTTGCTACGGGCACGTTATGAGGCGTATTAAAAACCATATGACCAAAGCCGTGTTAAAAATAAAAGAAGAAAAGAGAGGCCGAGGTCGACCCGCTGCCCCTTCGAAGAGCACTCTCGATAAATATCTTAAAATTATGAATGTAAACTCATTGACAATACATGATAGACGTTGTGGAAAAAATGTACGAGGAGGGCTGACCCCAAATGAGATAAGGGACCACAACCAGGAGAAAGAAAAGGAAGAGAAATTTATTAATAATTTTTTTCTCTCAATTACAAAAGAAAAATTACCTTTTGGAAAATATTTTCATACCCAACACTTGTGTAAATTTTAATCGATCCGTAAGTAATTTAATATTATGAAATATTCCCTCCACTTTAAAAAAATAAACTCATATATGTAAAAGATATTTCGTCTCATGAAGGCGATATCTGTCAATATGTCTGTGCATATAGTGCATGCATTTTGTGTGTTTGGTTTTTTGGTCGACCACGTAACATGTTACAAGTAATTTGAATACACATTTACATATGTATGACATGCGCGAAGTTCTTGCTCCTCATCGCTTTCGAGAGGCCGGAGATTTGTATTTTATATAGTTATTTACCTTTAATATCAAAATGTCTATTAATTATATTCCGTAAACACGTGCCAACTCCCGTTTGCGATGACTGAGCTTTGATAATCCTGTTTGCGTAAATTGCTCAACTCGATCTTGGAGTTATTGCTCCATACAGACTTGTTCTTCTGCTAGTTTTATTACTTCAGAATCAAGGTTGTGAAGTATTTTAATAGATCAATATTATAAACATGTTAAATTTATGTTCGTAATTATCGTTTGTTTGTTTGTTTCGTGTTCGCATTAGCAAAATGATGTAAGGTGAGCAAGAGTTTTCTAAGTAAATGAATAAAAATTAATCCATTTGCTACCTTTACTCCCAATATAAAATTATGAATACAAGTTATATTAAGATAGTTTCCTGTCGACCACAAAAAGAAACATATTATTTGGGGAAATATTTTTAGACAGCTGTTACTGCAAATTTCGTTTAGATGTTACTGCAAATTTAATTGTATTCTGACGAGTACTTTATAGAGGTTTGTTTATTTTACATCTTGAGTTTAAACGATTTTTATTGGTGGTATTTTATGTACAAGCTGTCTTCCAACGTTTCCTTTCCGACAAATGAATCTTTTAACGGTTTGGTTGGTATTTCCCATTTTTTTGATAAAAAATAATTTGTTATAAACAATATGACCATTTTGGAAATTTAAAATGGCTAAAATAACACCCTATAAAATCATAAACGGCATTCATAATTTTAGCGTACTTAATTTCTTAATGTTCATATTGGCCAGGTACGAACCACCGAGTGGGGGTAACGAAATCGATCGCAGTGCTCACTGAAGCAGAAATGAGTATGTCTAAAGGCGACTGTTAAATATTGTCATAGATAATATAATTTACTTACGTATTTTATCATGTTTAATTCTGGAACCAATGCAGTTTAGAAAAAATGCGAATTTCAAAGACATCTTAATGAAAAATATACATAAAAACGATGAATTTAAAAAAATGGGTCCTGGTAGTCATTATTTTATTATGAAAAATTTATTGGAAAAAAATTAGAATAATACCTACATTTTTTATAATACCTAAATTTTTTACAATTTCTTTTCATTTTAAACTTATAATTAGATATTACATATTTAACAAACATATAAATAAAAATGGTGGTAATAAGAGAAAGTTAAATAAGAGATTAATTAAAATTTACAAAATTTTAAAAAGATGACATACATCTCACTTAATATTTAATAAAAACATTCAAATCATTTTTTCCAATTATTAATTTATAATTTAAAAAAAATTTTTTTTAATTATATATTAATAATGGGGAACAAATCCATTTTAGCAAAAATAAAAGTTTCACTGTTTATCAGCCTGAAAAAATAGGAAATTTAAAGTAAATAAATATAATCCATGAAAATATATTTTAAAATATTTCTGTATCATAAACTAAATATTGAAAGTTCATAATCATTTAACTTTTTGATATTTGGAAATTGTTATTACTAATAATTCTGTTTAGATGTTTGTTGAGTACGTAGTATATAATCATAAATTAAAAGAGAAAATACTGAATAACAATAACAAAACAGCAATAACAAAATAAAGATATTTACTGAAAGTAATTTATTTAAAATCAATTTTTATAAGACTAAGTTGTATTTTTTAAATTAAAAAAATCACTGAAATTAATATTTTTGCTGTACTGAACGCATTTTTTATGCGTTAAAATCAAATTTTCTGAATATGACACGATAGTAATTTTGTATTAAATTGTAAAAATACTTCAAAAAATGAGAAGTTGTAATTTTACAGATTTCCAATATTGGATTAGATATAAGGTAAAAAAAATAAATAAACAGCTGATATAAAATGCATTCCGCCTGACATTGCTTATGGTTGAAATATTATAATATCAGTAATACATTTAATATTTTACTCATTTTGTTGAGCTTAAAACAAATGAATAACATATATTCTGGGTACGGACAACTAAAATCTTGTCATTATTCGTTTATAAAAGTATTTATTTAGATATTTTCCGTTATTTTTGTATTATTCAAGTATACATTAAATTTCTAGAGCGGTTAATTTGAAGCGTACTAATAAAATCGAAACGCCTATAAAGCTGCTGACGCTAGGCGGCGCTGATGTCACGCACCCAGCCAATACATTTAAGACAATATGCCTGCTTTAAAACAATTCACTTCGAACCGCCAAACGATAATTTGGTAGCAAACAACTGGTTGGAAACTACTGACCATAATCCACTTTATTAATAATACTTAAATCGTTTAAAAATTTGCTGCCTATAGAATTTACCCAAATGTTTTCTGCCATTTTTCAGGATTCTGACTTAAGTGCAATGTTAATAGTTCTTTCTTGCGTTATTTGCTTGTACAAGGCTGTTTGAGAATTTTAGATTGACACAAAGGTTTGATAATATATTGTAATTATGTTAACGACGTGCTTACGTGGTTCTTTACTACCTAGTTCTAATTGACGGTTGCTCAAAATTTGTTTAATTTAATAAGTCGCTCTCATTGATCGAGTTTTCCCGAAACGACCTGAATAACATTTCACTTTGGAGCGTTTAATAAAACGACCGCGATTTAAAATTGAAATCAGGTTTCATTCTAATTTATATACTTTAATAAAACTTAAATAACAATATCGGGCCGGATGTCGTCTCCGCTTCCGGCCGCTCAATTTGCTGCCTGAATTATATTGAATATTAAAAAGTTGTGAAAAATTAAATAAAAAAGATAGATGTTGGATTAATGTGATAATAGATTCAATGTCAGCTTGTTGCTTTAGTGATGGTTAAGATTTAGATTCGGTTAAGAACCAATTAAGAAAAATAACGAAACTTGAAATAATATTAAATATTACAGGTTTATGGCAATGTACAAATATTACAAATATAACAATTAAGTGAAGAGTAATAAAGTCTTCACTTAATTGTTAATACTAGTATTGTAGAGAATAAAAAAAAGTAAGAATGTAAATGAAAATAAGGTATTTTGAAATATTGAAAGGGGACTTGTGGTATGGTGTCAAGTTAGAATAAACATTTTTGATCATTCATATTTCTGAAATAATTTTTATTTTCCATTAATTTTTTTTATGTTTAACAAGATTTTGCCCCTGGCTTCACCATCGTTGTATTAGCAAAATGTAAGAAACCTTTTTCTGTCGAAGAAATAGGTATAGATAACAACCAGGACAGGTATATTAGCATACTTTACCAGAGTAGACTTTTATGGGGGTTGTGGCGCAGCGCGGAGAGTCGCGCGAGTTAGGTGATAGTGGTCTGAATTAAAATACCGTGCAATGATTAACTTACGAATTGGCTTGTTGAATGAAATGTCTTCTACTTATTCTGAGAAATAAATTTATAGCACTTCCGTGAAATTTTTGTGGAAACTTAAAGAAAGAAATTTTATTTACCATTTATATTTTCTGCTCCGCTCCTGCAAATTATAACGCAACAATGTGTAGCATGTATTTTAACCTAGTATATATATATATATATATATATATATATATATAAATACATATAAATATATATAAATATATATATATATATATATATATATATATATATATATATATATATATATATATATATATATATATATATTAAGTACATGCAAAATCTCATTGAAATATCTTACATCGTTTATGCGTGAAAGAAAGACAAACAAATAAATAAATGGATGAGATATCACTTTTATTATATTAGAGGGATATATCTTCATATCATGAAGGCTCTAATTCAAATCAAAATGTATTGGTTCACAACTGAGCATGAAAAGTTATTTGTAATTGATTTAACAACCGCTGTCAAAGTATATAAATTGTGTATTAATATATCCTATAAAGAATAAGATTCCTTGAAAACATTGCCAGAAACGTGGTTCAAAATCACAGAAATATTTTAAGCTCAGTTCAGTTTCCTTTTTTGATTAATGTTGTTTCGATTATATTTAAATGTATATCCTGTAAGGCTCTCATGCGAAAAAGAAAATTACCCTTAACAAATATTGTTATCCCACCTTTTATTCTATGATTAAAAGGCCTTTTATTTGTTTATTCGCATTAATTTCTTGAACAAAATGATCGAATTATTTTTTGTTAGAAATGTCGTAGTTTGAGGTAGATTATATATTTTGCACAATCACACTACGATTCATAGAAAGTGATAAAATGAAGAAATTTGTTGTTCACTTCGTCTCTTTTTTCTCATTAATATCTAAAACCACCGTCCGATTTAAACATCATTCATGTATTAGAAAGCCCATACTTTTCAAAACACATACTCCTATATACTTTGCTCCTATAAATTATAACATAATGGTATATAACAAAAGGTTATAAAAATGTATTGAGTATTGATAAAAATGTAACAGAAGATGGGAAACACTGCTTGAACAGTGTAAGGTAGGAACATAGTCGTTTAATGATCGTGCGGGGGGCAGCAAAATTAAAATAAATCCAGGTACGTAAAACCATGGGGTGCAGCTAGTTTTCAATCAAAATAAAAAACTGAATGTATATTTTGATAGTAGTGAAGAATTTAAGGAAAATACATATATTTTCCATAAATTCTTCAAATCAAAACAATAAGAATAAAAAAAAACATATATATATATATATATATATATATATAAAACACACAGTTTTGAAGAATGTAACGCTACGTAAATATTTCTTATGAAGAAATAAAATGTTTTTAATCATGTCTGGTCCAATTGAAATGATTAATTTTTAATTTCTTTTAATACCTAACAGAGAAATAAAAATAAAAATTAAAAACGGTACTCCTGTTTAACATAAAGAATTATCTTTGTTGTGTTAGGGGCAAGCTTTTACCGGCGACTTAACAAAGAATCAACTTGTTTTACAAACATTTTTAAACGAACTCCTTGCTAAAATAATTTGTTCACCGCTAGACTTCTTTCATCGCCGAGTTATTTTACAATTTAGGGAGATATTAAAACAAGTTACATTTTGAAGGGTGTGAGGATAGGAATTTATACAGCTCGACTTGATGATAAAATAACTTACCCGAATTTCCTATTAAGTTATTTCAATATCGTCGTAATGGAAACGTTTAGCTTTCCCTCTACCTCTTCATTTATTTTTGGATATTTAATAAATTATAGTCCCACTGAAAATAAATAACTTTCGTCTTCGTTTGAGTTGTTTTTGAAAGCATGCCGAAACAAAATGAATTTGTCTATTTTGTAGTTCTTACAATGTAAAGAAAAGCCTTTATATATATATATGTGTGGGCGTAAACTGTTTAATTCACAGAATTAAATATAGCTATTTAGAAAAGTTGGTCGGAAATTGCTGCAATGATTTATATATTAATCGGTTTAAAATTTAATATGAATGTAACAATCAGTATTTTATTTGAACATACAGCAGAAAATTATTCTGAAAATGGCTAAACTAAATTTAACATTCACTCTACACATATTGAAGAAAAATTAAGTATTGAACAAAAGAAAGCGCCAACGAATTTCATAACTCTTACTTAAAAATATAATTAAATTGAAATAAATCATAGCTAAAACAAACTAATAAAATATGGAAATATATTAGAACTTTGAGTATATTACGGCTGTCTTCTCTAATCGATTAAGTTATAATATATTTAGACCGATGCTACCTATGGAAGTTCAAACATTTCCTTGGTCATGACATTTTTGCATGATTTGTAGGATTTTCAACTGTACGTATGTTACAACAAAAATTGTCTGGATTGATGAAAACATTTATAGATGATGAAACTTTAGAATCAAATCGAACATTCTGCAGGTCAAGTAGAGAAAAACTGAATTTTTAAAACAATAGACTGATCAGGTTTATAGAATCTGGCGTAAGCACGTAAGTAATTAACTTAACTCCTGAGAAATATTGGACATAAATATGGATAGTCTAGGGTTCAAAATAAGATTATTTAATAAATAGATTGACAAGTACGAGTAGAATTTGAAACAAGAAGGTTTAGGCATTTAAACACTAATTTAAGTTACGTAATATTTCTAATTAAAACAATTACGAATATTAATTATTCCCAATGTAATTATATTGCCTATTACGTCTTTCAAAGTTGTAAAAACGAGCTAATTATAAGAATGTATACATCCAAGTGGAATTAGAAAGCACTGATTTTTAGATTTTTCCCTTTACTTTTACAAGTACATTACATATAGTACTATAAGATCTCCCATTATACTTTGAAGATAGTAGGTCGACTGGGTTTTGATTATGAGTAAGACTGTTGCATGAATAAAAAAAATTGTTTAAAAGGTCATATGTTTTTGTTGCGTGGACGGAAAACTTTTATTTTTTGCAGCAATGTCAATTATAGGCTCAGTATACGGTATTAATTTCAACTTGATATCTCGAGTAGTTCCTGAGAAAAAAAGCTTGCATAGACAGTCCGACGAATAGACAGCCAAATTCCGTTTTTTTTATTTTGAAGGACGAAAACCTAAAAATGGTAAAAATGTATTGTAAAAACACAGGTCCAACAATAAATGAGGTAATTATGTGCATTAAACGAACAAAAAATGTTAGTTAACTATATTATAACTCGCACCGATTTTTAAAAAATCCTACTGAAAGTTGGGACGCCAAAAAAAAATTGTTTATAGTGCTTCAATTACACTTGTGCAGAATCGCATAAGTATTCCGTAAAACTGAGTAATTTAGTAAATTTTACTCAAAATTTCAATCACAACATTACGAAGTTATTTTGTTAAACAAATAAAATGTGTAATAAACAAAGTATTTTATATTACTATATCATAGGAAATAACGAAAAGACAAAAAATAAACAATCCTTACCTATAGTTAAATTTGGAATGAAATTCCTACATCCCAAAAAGGTAAACGGGGCAATATCGGTCGCCAAAATACTCGCCAGTAACGCGATTTAACCTCCGGTTTACGTGCCGTTAATACTTTAATTCTACGGTTATATACTCCATCTAGCTAGGGACACGGTATCGAATCAAAAGTATCGATACTTTTGATGAGTATCTCAGACGTAGTGCCGAAAACATAGCCTTGGTATCCAATGTAGATTTTTAAAGTTATTCTCCGAATTCCAAATCCATAAATATTAATTACTGACGTGAAACTTCTTTGGATGCGATGAGAGTAAAATATCAATATCCAATTTTATTTAATGTGAACATTTTCCCAGCAACGAATTTTTCGAGTCTATTGTAAGAATGATGAAAAATAGGCTTAGATAACAACCGAAGCATAGAGGCATACACGACAGAATAAGGTAAGAAGTGTACGCATGCGCGATAATAAAACTTAAATGGCGCTCACTACTACTATCGGCTGTTTAGTACTTTATAAAAAGAAAGGTAAACTGTAGAAATTTTGTCGACTTAATTATCTAACTATGAATTATTTATTACTCATTTTGCGTGTACTTCAATCACTACAAGACTAATCATATGTAGTTAATCTATTTATAAATCCGCAATGGACTCGCATAATAGTTGTCGTCAATATTATTTTTGCAATAAGAGTATTGACTTCCTTCAGCCCCATTTAACTGTGTTCTGGTAGTGGCGTCGCGGTTATTTTTTAATTTATATATATATATATATATATGTGTGTGTGTGTGTGTGTGTGTGTGTGTGTGTGTGTGTGAAGATCTTATTGGAGGTATACGTCGATTTGAAATGACATTTTATTAATTTTTCTGAATGTATAGAATTAAACTTTTCTTTTTTTGAATTTATTACAATCTATGTATTTTCCCTTTCTCTATCTTCCTCTGTCAATGATTCATTTCTGTTACGTATGCTGAGTTGCATTCGTTTAAAACTTTATGAATTTTCATCAATTTAAATTTTCAATAAATTTTCATCCATGAAAAAATTCAAAGCACATTCTAACACAAGTTCTCAACTGTAAAACGATAATTGAATATATTTGGCGTTAATTTTGTAGAAATTCTTTATTCACACTTAAATGAAACTACGTGATGTATTTTTTCTACTTTCTTCAAGTTGTTTACCACGACTTAGGTTTCGTTTCATTACATCTTCAGGTGGGCTATTAGCTATTTTGTTTTTAGTATCATTTATAATTATAAATTACATTTTTAATTTTTGCAAGTCGTGATGTTATTTTATTTAATTGAGTAAAACGATAAAACAAGAAATTAATCAATCAAGAATTAAATAAAGATAAAACTTAATATAAAAGAATAGGAAACAAATTAGCGAGAGCTTTAAAAAGGAGACAGAATGTGAATAAAATTCTAAATTTCTCACTCTTTCTCTCGTTTAAAAATAATATAATATATAATCGTTTCGCCCAAAGTTAGAGGTTGAAACTGCTTTAGCGCTTAGTTGGTGGTCTTACTTGGAATAGAACAACCAAACGACATCTTCTCTCATATTATAAGCAGTATAAAGTGTCACCAAGATGACAGTACTTTATAGTATTATTTTACCACCATTCAGTTGAAATACAAAAGGAATTTTGGGGTATTATATAGTACACAATTTTGAGAGAGATTCGATACTTGCTGTAAAGAGTACTTATGAGTAAAGATATGAGTACATATGAGTAAAAGTATAAATTAAAAATATCTGGTACAAAATATCGGCATAGAATAAAATTTACTCGACACTGAGAGTCATCGATATTTTTCTCCCTTCCCTACACATAACCTAAATCCGTTATGCGTTGCAATAAAGATAAATGTATCGAATTGATACACGTGCAGACCCCATACCACATTAAAACGAAATTAAATGAGTAACTTAGCATACGCGGACGTTTGTGCACCTCTTCAGTTGATCGAATAATATGTAATTTATTTTCGCTGATAATTTTATTCTTCGAATGAGGAAATGAAAGTCGGTCGCAGTTCGACATAGCTTTGCTACACCTGCCGGTACCATTGAATATTTGCCCCGAATCTCATTTGAAGTTTTGCATCATTGCCATATTTTATACGTTATGACAATTCAATGAATGCTTCCCTGCGTATGATGAGATAGCAATGAATAAATATGATTTTGTGTGGCCATATATTTCGAGCGCTGAGACTATATACTGAAAAAAATCAAATTTAAGATAGTTTATGAACAGTGGATTGTTGCTTACAGTAGGTTTTTACGTCTTTATATAATTATAAATAATACCAAAAACAAAATATTTTGTGAAAACAAAATAAAATCTCCATTAACTGTTTTATTCTGTGCCTTGACTAATTTCTACACTAATAAAAAGACAAATTATGTAACATATGGAGTGAATAGTGAATAAATTCAAGCATCAGGGCTAATTAATGAATTTATTTATTCCCCACGTAATGCTGACTAATTTCTTTACGTCATATTTATGTTCAAATATTGTAATAACCTTTCACGTTATTTTTCGTTCTAGATATTCTAATAACCTTTCACGTTATTTTTCGTTCTAAACGTTCTAGATTTGATATATTTTCAAATCAGTATAATAAAATCAGTAATTCAAAAAAGAAATTTTGAATATCATAATATTGGGATAAAAATGTTAACAGCGAAACGATAGCCTATATGATTAACGAGTTATAGATTTCTTTCCTTCTTAAAATCAAACTTACATATAAATCAAAGTAAAGTAAATATCTTTAGCCTTGACACAGAATATCCCCATAAATTTGCTTTATTGATAATAACTGTTACCTGCCGTTAATAACTGTTACGTGTGATCTATTTTTAACAAATTGTATACAGCCCTGAAAATCTCGACACCCGTAAATAACCGCTCTTTAATCTTAACATTGTTAGCATTCTACTGTATTAACGAAAGTTTAACATTTACGTTTATCTTATCCCGTTATAAATATTGTCTTCATAGTCATGAATGAAACAGAGAAGTTATTAATTTAAACGCCTCACGTACCCAAAACATTACGTAACAACGTATATCGCATAGGAATATTATTATATGTTTACCCGAATATGGTTTGACAAAGGACACATAATCCGGGCATGGAGTCTGTTTAACTAACTTAACTAATAAATCCTTGCCACCAGCCTCCGCTCCCGAGTGACAGAGTGTGACAGGGATTTGATCTAGTTAATAGTCGACGGGTTATGGAAAATAATACGTATGATAGAAATGTAATCATTTAAAGCTTAAAGCGCATATATTATAACAATAGTAATAAATAAATATAAAAAAGTCATGTCAGAAATTGCAAGAGTTATTTACAGATGAAGTTGTCAATATTTTATTGGTTACTTTGTACATTGATAACTAACATTCTTTTTTGTTTGGTACGGAGTTTCTAATTCGAATATATTTTGATTTAAAAGTCACGGCATATCATTTTCGACTAGTTGTCGAGGATAGACACCACGCTGGGACTAAAACAGCTATGGGTCTCATGTTATCTTCACAATAAAGCCATTATAATGTCACTCCGCTAAAAAATTACACAGAAAAAGTTGGTAAAATATGGCAAAGAGACAGTAATATGGCTTCATTTTTCTTCACGCATATTAGATCTACTTATAACGTATGCGTTAATAATAAAGGAATTAATTTTGTTTTAATAAAAATAAAAATGTAAAATTTAATTAAATATTTTGTTTTATCTTATTTAAGTTAAGGTGTGTATTTTTGGGTATATTTAGAAGGGAAAAACACTCTCTTATAACAGTTATTAATACATGCTGTAATTAATTTATACGCATTATTCTGAATAAATATGACATAAAAAAAGAACTTTTAACTCTGGTGAATACATGTATCGACTCTCAACACAAATCTACATAGCATGCACTATTTGCATCATATGTCTATATGATAAATTATGATTTATTCTATATTCTTTTTTATATTTCATTTTTAATAATCTCTTTGTTTTACTTATGTTTATTTTATACGTGTGAAAACCATTAATTTTCGTAACCTTTGTTTTTTCGATAAGGTTAAGTTATGGAGGTAATGACCTAGAATTTATCTTACCTTTTAGCCCTGTAGGGTGGACCCACCCCAGTTCTCCCTTCTTTTTTAGAAAAAATGATGTTACGTTTTCATATAACCTTTGAACAAGGGTTATAAATAGCGTAAAATGAATGCGTCATTGTATCATCGACCAACACGGGGAGAATGGAGCGACCCGCGCTAAAATTAGTATGTCTCTGAACTCCAATGTAATAAACCATTGAATGTGGTGTGATTGAAATTATTTCTTTAAGTACTACGTGCACAATGCTATATTTTATTGAGTACTATATAAAGAGCAATAGTGAAAAGTTAAAAAGATTGAATATTCTTAATTGAAGTTGCAGAAATTGTGTGTTTGGAGAAATGTCGTAGAATAAGGACGTTAAACCTTATAGTAAATGGCCACAGCAGAGTATGCAAGGTCATTATTACTGACGTCATTAACAACTCTACAAAACACGTGACGTGCTCCACGCTCTAAGTTTTTGCTGCGGTGGCTCCGAGATAGCTGCTCCCACTTTTTTTTTGGGTGTGCGGGCTAACTGCCACAAATGTAAATGTGTTTCCTTATTGATCGAATAGATTTCGTTACGGGAATTTTGATTTGAAGGACGTGTATCGTCTGTATTCAGATCATGGATGTAAAAATTTAGTTTAAATACGAAAGTTGATAATGGTGAAATACAGGAAAGAGTAGCTACGGATCCTTTTTCTAACCCCATACCAGGGTTTAACAACAGAATCCAAAAACAATTAGCTCTTTGCGTTTAATAAAAAAAATGTTAGGAATTTGAGTGCCATATCAATTGCCAGGTGGAAAAGGAAAATTAGATGAGGCAACTTGGAAGTAGGAATAACAGAGCACCTTTCGTGAAATGTCAGTCGATCGTTTGAATGTATAAACAGAAGAGATTTTTAAATAAAGTGATTGTCCAATGGTTTAGATACAAGCAACAAGTAAAAGAAATCAGCGTTTGAAAAAAAGATGATTAAAATCTGAAAAAGCTCTATTAATATTATCTTATTTATTTAGCGTATACCAAGGGTATACGCTAAATATTCTATGTCGGCGTTATACTTTTAAACTTTATAGAACCATATACATCACTAACAGCACACATGGCGTAACAAATTATATTAAACTGGTAGAAATTACAGGTGAATGACGTTATCTAAAGTATTCATAAAAATATATAACAATGTCTTTTTTGTAAATAAAAAACTTAGTTCCAAGGAGAGATGGAAACTTATTTCAAAGCTTGTATAGTAAAAAATACAGCCTATATTATTTTAATGCGTTACATTCAATGATTTAAATAAGATTTATCATCGATAGTGTTCTTTCGAAAATTATTATTCCAATTTCCATAACAAACTTCAACCTACGGCGAGGTCACATTATTGTGTATATCGACGTCGAAGCTTACATTTGCATAATGTCATTAAGATTCGAGACTGTGCAATACTATTTCACAGTTAATCTTATCTAAATATTTTTATCCAAATAACTACGACGAACTTTGTCCGCCGTTGACTAAAGCCATCGTCTAAGTGAAGATGTTCACGTGTGATATATTACATTATTAACATTGCGTGTAAGGAAATAAAGGCGATTATCGTGTGCACTCACTTCGCAAAAAGCTACTTTGAAACAGATGATATAAGCCTAAAATTAAAAAGAAAGATTAGTACAAGAAAGAAAACTATCCCGATATAGAAAATATCCAAATGCAAAACCAACTAATGAAGTAGACACCGATGTACATCATGTCACATTTCTGAGAAGTTTGGAACATATTTTGTTTGTATGTATTTAAAAAAAAATATGTATTTGGGATATTCAGAGCGAACATATTGGTATATATACATTATTATGTTACCATACATTATATATATATATATATACATATATATATATATATATATATGTATATACCAATTTGTTCGCTCCGAAGATATCTAAGTATCACAAATTTTAATACTTAAGAACGTACCTAAATTTTTTACGAAAACCCCGTCTTTTGCTAAATTTGCTTAAAATTCTGAGATTATGTTATGTTATGTTATAGATATAAAACACATATTTACATTTTATTCACAATATATTTTAAGAAATCAAAATAAGGCACATGGACTTTAATGTTGTTGCACACCAAAAAAGCGGCATCGCTACGAGTGTATTAGTGACTTTACATCTGGTAAATATTCGTTTTTATAAATATGTCAAGAAATATAAATTTTGGGTACAAAAGAAAGTTAGTCACGTTTAATCTCGCAAATTCGCAAACCATACAAATATTTATTGTCATTTTACCAAGAAACGTTTATTAGATGGAGCTATACTAGACTTCAATCAGTTTTGAATCGGTGGTAATAAAAAAGCTGTTGAGAAGATAGGAGATTATGAGATTGTAATGTTTTTAATAATTGTATTAAGCCTGAGAATTAAGCTCTGATACTACATTGGATATAAAATTGGTTGTTTGCATCGTATATCATGTATAATTAATAAAATTATAATTATTTTCACAATACAATATATTGAAAAAAAATCAATAGCGAATCTCACTGGAGTCGATGAAAATTATATACATCGGAAAATAACTATTATAAAAAGACATTTTAATAAATGATGTCACCGTACATTTTTGTAAATGAAAATCAATCAATTTTTTACAATATATTCTGCAGCAATAGGATATAAATTGTTTCATACTACGATTAAATGACCTACGATTAATGATGAATTTAACTCTCTTAAACGAAGTTACAATACACTGGACGACATTAAAAGTGTGGAAGGGAATGTCATATGACAAAGTTCTTAAAAAGCATACAGGATTGTTTTCTGAAATTTGCAATGATATTTTAGTGCCATGTGAGTTAGTTGTGTCTAACCGCACCGGGAACACACAAGAATGGATACTCTTTCACGCGCAATTAATGTAGTAAGCGTAGCGCAAACTAACTACACTATTTATAAATAATATGTAGGTTATTTATAAATAGTGTAGTTAGTAATAATGACGTACTTCGTTTATTAATAAAAAAAATTAAACAAAGCACATTAGTTTAAGAACATTAAAGAAGCATGGCTAATTTTAATTCATCTCTGCATTTTCTGTACTTGAATATTAAAGTACTTCACTTTAATATTCAAGTACAGAAAATGCAGAGATAAATTAAAATTAGTCATGCGGTGATGATGATATAAGTGCCCAAAATGTAGGGTTACGTATTCTACAACGCAGTTTTCCAATATTGGTTAAAGATATTTGCTCGTATTTAATAATCTTTTTTAATAAATCATAAATATAATCCTCCGAAATAAATACCTCAAAAAGATAAAAAGGAATATATGTGATGAAACTCCATTATTTGTCTGTCTATTAATGTATTAGGGGCAACAAAGTTAGGACCAGAATTTTACAAGTACCTATATAACTAAATATCTAGTTGTTACCCTCATTTTTTGGAAATAAAAATATTATTTTTTACATTTAACATTTAAGATTTCGTTGGAAAGGGCATATTTTTAAAATATAAAAAATATGTTCCTTCAATTCCATAGTTAAATTTTTATAGAACAGTTCCTAAAAATATAGCATACCACCTTTCAGAACCCCTAAGTGTTTCCTTAATAGGAAATCTTAATTCCTTTAACTCCTGAATTTTAAAAATGTTTTTAAATAGTTTTTTCTACAAACATGAAAATATTTACAATTGATTTTTTTTCATTTTAAACTTACTAAATTTTTTAAATTGGTTGTTAATTTTCTTTATTTTAGAGTATCTTCTATTAAAATTATTGCTTTGACTACAAATTCTAAGTTTGCCGAGTTTATAAAAGGCTGAATTTACAATAACTTATTTTAATATATTTATTTTTCGCCATAGAAAGTGAAAGGCTTTTACATATATTTTATGTTCATAAAGTAAATGATACGAATATAAACAAATGTCATAAGTAAGGGTAATAAAAAGAAATTTATTGGAAATACGTCTCAATTAATATTCCGCAAAATTTTATTTTTCGAATGAAATGAAAAAATTAAGATATGGAAAAAATATTTAAGGTTTAATTTATTTTTAAATGCTTTGAATCCATAAAATGTGCCCGTCTTAATGTGATTTTATTGACCATGTCATCAATATTTAAATTCCCCTATTACATTCTCCGCGTAACCCGACTTCGTGATGTTTGTAATTTAAAAGCATAATATTGATAGGCATCTATATAGCGAGTGATATTAAAACGAAATTCAACAAGCGAGTCAGCTCATATGAATACTCGAATGTCACTCTAATTGATCGAGTAAATGTTATTTATTTTTCCTGATAATTTTTTTATTTGGTTGAGAAAATGAGAGTCTACCATCGTATTGCTCGTTAAGACCGATATTGCATCGCCAATGTATAAACGTTATAATGATGACAAGTATCGAAAAAAAAAATATCGTACAGATAAAAGCATGTTCAGAAAAGTATCTACGCGAGATATCGATAATTTTATTGAATACTGTTTAATGTGTATTCTTTACTTATTCGAAATCCATATATGTCTGTTATTGTCTTTATAATGTTCTGTAAATTTCACCACAATTTCACAAATGCACTTCAATATAGATTATGATCATATAAATTAGAAAGGTAATCCGGTTTGATCGCATAAAAGTTTTCAGCTGTTAAGAATAAAACTTAGAATAAAATTTCTTAAAGGACATTTAAGATGGAGACCCAACTGATAAATCTCAAAGAGAGAATGTACTAGGGAATATTAGTAAAAAAAATCATTCTCTCACGTGGACAGTTCAGAATACTTAATCTGTTTACGTATTTTCGTTTTTTTTGGTGTTTTTATTGCGTGATGGATACTTCAAACATCATTTTTCAAAATCTATTACTGTTTTAATATTACATCATATTAATTAAATTTTAAATTTTATATGCAATATGTAAGAAGCTTTGCTTCTGTCGGGTGTCTAATGACACCCGTCCGTCTTTTCTTTCAATTAAGATAAAAACCAATGCAGGGAAACGAAAATATATAATACAGTTAAGCTACATGATTACATAAGAAAGTGAACGTGAATAAAGTTCTAAATATGCTACTCTTCCTGTGTGCAATCAATCAGTTAATAATAATATTTTGAACAATCGTCGTCCAGTCGCTTAAACGTACTTTATCACTGAATTTGTTATTTGGTAGAAGCAATCAAACGATGTCTTTTCTTAAATTACATGTAATATGAAGTATCGCCGATACGTAGTATTATTAGTACATCGATAATATTGACTGCATCTAGCTGCGAGACAAAAATATTTTTTGAAGATATTATTACGGAAGTTTTTATTATTACGGAATTTTGAGAGATATCGGTTAAGAATTATCGAGAAGAAAAGCATTGGTATCGAAAAAATATGCCCGATAATGAAAGATATCGATACTCTTAACATGTCCCTTCCCATTCACTAGTCATATTTAGTATTTGCTGTTTAAGTTCGTGCAAATTTCTGCGTCACTACGGGTACCATATTTTTATGTTTAATAATAATTTGGTGGGTATACATATATATGTATGTGATGAAAAGAAGATAGGCGAATAGAGTAGATAATGCTGTGGAGCGTATTGTTGGTTTTACAGTTTGTTAAATTGTTTTTAGCCTCGTATGCAACTGATGTACTGTAGAATAATGTGTTAATTTTAATAACTAATTCTAATTCGTTTCTATTACAAGAAACAAAATTATATAATTTTGTCAATGATTTTAAATACTTGGTAAAGATAAAAATACGACACGTAAAGTAGCGAATTTCCTTTTTGGTATATAAACCCACAATACAGTTATTTTGTAAGCCTATTTCTAAAATTAATAATCATTGCAGATACAGTGAAATTTTTGAAAATTACTGAAAACGTAGTTGCCTAAATAGCGTCATTTTCTTAGAGGAAACCCCTAAAATAGACAACTTTACAAGTTCTTTGTCGGTTATTTGCACGCAATTAATGGTGCTCATGTTAAAAGAAATTAAGTTATTACCTTAAGAAATGTAAATAGCGTTTATAATTTGATTTATTATACAAAATGTAATTGAATTTTTAAAAAAATAAAATTTGGAAAGATTGTCTTTTTAATTCAGTTATTTTATGCGATTATTATTGTTGATGATGTAAGGTTCATATTAATTATGTATAAAGCATACAAATTAATGGTGCTCATGTTAAAAAAAATTAAGTTATTACCTTAAAAAATGTAAATAGCGTTTATAATTTGATTCATTATACAAAATGTAATTGAATTTTTAAAAAAATTAAATTTGGTGATATTGTATTTTTAATTAAGTTATTTTATACGGTTATTATTGTTGATGATGTAAGGTTCATATTAACTATGTATAGAGCAAGTAATCAACAAGAAAAAATTCGTAATTTTATTATTATTGTTATATTTCGTTATTATCATTTATTATTTATAACAATTATATTATTACATCAGACGCATTAGAATAACTCATTGTAGTTATTATCAATGATAGATAACGTCAAGGATCCAATAAATCTAATAAATCAATGGACCTATACATAGATAACGTAGAATCCATTTTAAGGAAATGCGATTTTTTTTAATTCTCTGTCCTTAGTACAGAGAAATATTACATTTTTATTCAAGCCATGAAAATAGCTCATAGATTACTTAATTTCCCTATCCCTTGAAATTATTTTATGAAATCAAATTTGAGGCTATGATTCTTGAACCGTAGCAGAATACATGTTAAGAACTGGCTTAAGTATTGTGTACTATAAATCTATTTACCTATGCCTACATGTGCTAAAAATCTATTCACCTATTCTACACAACGGAGTACAATCTACGTTTTATTTCATCTTGATATGGTTTAATTTCCTTGTTATTTCTCTAATGGTTTAATAGAAAATTAAACAAAATCTCCAAGGCAGAGCGGGCTATACGAATACGCAGAAGAGAGCAGTGGAGTGTAAAGAGGTAGACCAAGTCGGCCAAAATCAGAATTTGGTTTGTAATGATTATTCATTTCTGTGATATAGTAACTAACAGTAAACACAAAAAAAAACTCCACCTGCAAATCGAACCCTCATGCAGATCAATTCGTAAGATATCGCTAGCATTAAATAAAAAAAAAAGCCATCATATGTATGGCGAAATACGTGCATCTGGTAAACGCATGACCTTTAGTGAAATCTTCAGTAGCTAGTTATTTTCCCTACACTTAATTTCATGACCAACTTCAACTGTGAAAGAAAATCTGAAAAGCTCTTTTTCAATTGCAGGAAATGTGACTAATTTCCCATCTCACTTTTCCTCAGATGCCTGGCATTAGCTCAATCGTCCCACTGCCTCCACACAAAAGACAAGCCGAGCGTTGCCCGGTACGGATCGAACCCGGGACTGTGCAGCCACCTGTGAAATGGCTTCCGCCACCGAGTACTCACGCTCGCGCCCATACATCCACCGATACGGTGTAAACACGCGTGTAATTGTCTGTTTTAATATAACGTTGCGGTGTATCGGGTGAGAATGCTCTCAAAGAATACTTTATGGGGCGCCGCCGTGCGGAAACCGTAATCTATTGCGTCGATCCTTTAGTTATGTAGTCGATTGACGCAAGAAAAGTGTACCGTCACAGTAAATTACTTTAGTGAAACTGCCTAGTGTAAATTGTTGTGGGATCCGTTGATACCCAAGAAATGTGCCACTAATATTCTATATTTTTTAAGGGAAGCTGAGTCGTTGGATGTTAATAATTTTTTTCACATATTTGTGTTATAGTAGAGATTAATGTTATGTTTAAGTTTATTAATTTAAGGTCTTCTTGACCGACCCTTTAGTTATATAGGTGATCGATGACGACGAAAGAAAAGGGTAACGTCACATTAAATAAATTTAATGAAACTATCTGATGTAAATGGTTGTGGAACTCGCTGGTAATCACGAAAAATATTACTATTATTTCTTAATATAATTTTTTTGTTAGAAGTCGTATCATTAAATATAAAATCCTTGTTTCACATATGGTATTGTATTACAGTTTTAATTAATTATTTTAAAAACTTTTATGAGATGCCCCTGTGCAGAAACCGTAGTCTTGTTAGTTGATCCTTTACCTATGATATTGATTGCTTAGGTCATCATTAATGACGGAGGGGTGTATTTTCAGATCAAATTACGTCAGTGAAACTGCCTAGTGTACACTGTTGTGGAATTCATTGATATTCCCGAAACGTTTACCGCAATTTTCTAACATAATTCCATAATTCTTGCAGCAAGCATTGTTATTAAATATTAATATCTTTGGTTTTATGTTTATATTATTATGAAGATACGTTTTATATCTATGTTAGTGTTTTCACTGGAAACATTTGCTACGATTACATAAGCTAAAATATATAAACTTTGATATTCATTTGTTTGATAAATTATATACAAAAATGTGAAAGTTTGAAGAAAACAGTTATTTTAAAGAGTTTAGTTATAAACACATGTGCCATTTCGTTTTATTTTAATGTCGCATAGTTAGAAAAGAAACTTAATTAACACTGTACTATGTTACATTTTCAAATATACTTTTTGCCATGGCTTGTATGTCGGCGTTACATAGCATTTTTTGTTTAAATAATTTCATTAAATATGTTATTTAAGAAACTACCAAATTTTGTTATATCAAAATCTTGCATATATCTGGAAGTTAATTCGTATTTGTTTTGTCTTAGTTGTTGTTCTTCTATGAAGCAAAATAGTATTTAAATTTCATAAATATATTTTGCTTCTACGTGTTTTGTCAAAATACCAATTATAGCATCCGACGTTGCCTACTCCGTCTGACTACTCATCTGCCCCACCATTCTCTTTATTTTGAAATTCAAATTTGCAACAAAACCAAAGACAATAAAATAAAATAAAACCCAAATAAAGTAACAGCATTAATTGAATTTACTAATTATAAAGGGTCAGAATATTAATTTATTTTTTTTAATTTATATCTCTTCAGATAACTATTAGTGTATTAACATCCCCACAATCAGCTTTTCTAGCCAGCAAAACGGACCGCAGTTAACTGAAGCTACAGTGGCTGATTGGATTGGAATTAGAGGGCATAACAGTCTAGGCACATTAATAAATTAATATATGCACTAATGGTTAGTTGAGTCCTATGAAATATTTAAAATATAAGAAAAGAAAAAGAAATTGCGCATTAAAGAAAGTGATGAGAGTAAAGTGAAATGATATCCGGTCTAACAGAATAAGTGGTTTGAATGCTGCGATGAATGTTTCACTGCTTAGTTAAGATGTTTATGAAAATATATAGAATTTAATGGCCACAAAATAACTTATTACACGACCGATCAGATGTATATTTTTAAGAAAAAGAACTAAATTCCTACGCGTGTAATTCTAGGAATACAACGGCTTTTAAATCATTACAAAATAAAGACACTAAAATCTAGAGTTATATATATTCGCTACACAAGTAAGATAGGTCAAGCCAGATAAGTTCTTGTTGGACTACATGCTTCTCGTGTTGTTGGACTTATTTTTGTACTAAAAATGACATAGAAATATGATTGTAATTTGAACATTATTACGATACAATTACATTCAAGAAAAAAAATTGATTGTGTCTCGGTATATGATCTTTAAGTCTTGGAAGGTTGGTGAAGAGGTAGTTTATGAGAAAAATAAATAAGAAAGGAAAATTTGGATAAAGTTGTATTATTAGTAATTTCATATCCAAAACATAATAATGAGCTGTAAAAAAACATCCAAGGAAAGAAGAAATTTCATATCTTACCAGATAGTATGTGAGAAACAAAAAAATATGAGTAAATAAAATATGTAATATGCTTCACAACATAGAAGAAGAGAAAATACATACGTCAAGGATAAAAGAGATAGAGAAAATAAAAAAATACCTCTATCGTCCATTTAAAAAGCTTTCCGAATTTTCATAAAAGGTTATATTATTGTGTATCTACGGAATACAAATTAATAGGACAAATCTAATGGTGAGCTAAATATAAATACAGTAGACAATATTTGAAGGTAAAATAATTAATTTTATCCCACTAAAATAAAATAAAGATCACGAGTTAACAAGATACTTAGGTAAGCAACCACCGTGGTTAAATACTTGTTTGTATGAATCCAACAGTTAAGTCTACGGTTCCCATCCAAGAGTGCAACAATTAATACTTGTTATTTATGAAGTAGTGACTGCGATTGTAAATATTTCATCACTATTTTTCTCATTCGATTCATCCGCTTCCGTTAACTCGACCACAGCATCTATATAACACTGTAGACTCTGCTACTATAATATTTGGGTTGAGGTGGTCAATAGTTAAGAGTCATCGTGTTACTTCTGTTATTATGTTTTATTCCAAGAAACAATTATAGTATTAGTCGTGATAATGAAGAGAGGGAACCGGTAATTCAATATCGATTTAATATTTTTTTGTTTTTGAATTTGAATTCGAATCGAAGATGTTAAATGTGAAATTAAAAACCAATTTTTTGATATTTGTTTAGAAGGAATCTTGGCTTAGAAACGATTATGACGTTGACATGTTGATAATTATTTGAAGAAATAGTCCTTACTGAAAATTACAACATTCCTCATAGTTCTTTAGTCCTCAATTAGAATTTACTCTTGGACTATACTTGAACGCGAAGTAATGTAGTTAAAAGATGAGGAAACCGTTTATTAGTTAACGAACTAGTTAGGGCGAGCAAAGCGAGACCTAACACTATCGCACAACCCGTACAGTTTTGTGGTACACTTTACGAAAAAACTATTACACCTCTGGATTTAAATTTTAACATACTAATTTAAAGTCTTATCAATATTTGTTATCCATCGCTATTTTTGAATTTCAATATTTTAAAAAATTATAAAAAAAATACAAAAGAACGATGCATAATACTAGCGTGTGGTTACTAGCGCCATCTGTTAGAAAATTACGGAATTAACAGAACATACATGCAGTTGTGTTATATTTCTAAAATGTTTAATAACAAAATCGACACGTGATGTGTGAATATTTCTAGTAACTAGATTGTCACTAGCGGCATCTGTTTTGAAAATTACAGAATCAATAGATCCTGTAGATGTGTAATATTTCTAGAAAAAATTTTTACTAACAAAATCAAAACGTGATACGTGGAAGTTTGTATATTGTAAATGAATGGATATTAAGTTGTGGAGGTTAAATAAAATATATAAATCGAATAAAACAAGATTTAGAATCCATACAATTTGTAATGGCACTGTTTTTTACCAACTTCTGCTATCTAGATTTTTTCATTCTATACCTACAATAAAATGATCGTCACATGAAACTGAAACGATCTACATTTAAAAAAAATTAAAATTAGTTTTTTAATTTTTTTGGACCATACAGTACAAATTGTATGGATAAATTTAACCAACTTCCGCTGTTGGGATTTTTTTAATCGTCAAAAATGAAATTTTAGCAATTTTACATTTTTTATTGCCACAGTAAAATGCCACGAAGACGTATTTTAACTGATCGTAAAGAATACGACAGTAACCGTTCTTTGACGTCTGATGCAAGAGAACATCAGAAAAGAACTCAAGATGCTGAATTATATTCTTGTTGAGAAAATACTTTTTAACATACTGATAATTTTGAAGCTACCCAGAAAAAAGTGGAATTGACCTTTCAATATAATGGAAAGGCAGTAAATAGAGTATTGAACACTCAGGAAGAAAATGATGGTTCTCGTGATTTTCCTTGGCCTAGATTGGATTCTGTACAAATTAATGAACTTAAGTGTAATGGATATATTTATAGGGTATTTCCTATTTTATTCCATACTAGTAAATTTCTAAACAAAGTCCATATCTTATTAAAATTCTTTCTTAAAAATTATTAAGTACTTTAAATTAAATATATTTTTGGCGTTAATTTTGTAGAAATTTGTTATTCACAATTAAATGAAACTACGTGATGTAGTGTTATTTCTACTTTATTTAAATTCTTTACCATGACCTAGGTTTCGTTCCATGACATTTCAGGTGGGCAATTAGCTAAGATCTTTGCTAATTGCCCACCTACGTTCATTCAATCTTTAATTTTATCTATATAATACTCATCTATTTCTAAGAAGAAATAAATTGAGTTTTCCTAAAATTCAGCTGACAACCTAATACATATAAACATCGAATGATATGCTGATCGATCCCTGCTGGCTAATAAAATTAAGTCGAATACTTGGATGGAGTGAGGAGAAGTGCAGGAAGGTGGGGTATAAATTTTTCTTACCGTTTAAATTTCCTTTAAAATTACTGTGCAAGTTAAAACCTATATGGCCAGGGTGTGAATTACAGGGATTTTTCTTCGACTTTCGTCATTCAAGTTCCTTTTGCGACCACCCTATTTTATTTAAATGGATAAAATTGCAGCTTATTTTAAATCGCGGAATATCGTCTACCCCAAAATAAAAAAAATTAATTCTACTAAGCGGTTTTTGAAATAAGCATAGATTAAAAGTTACATTCACAAAATAAAAATGTAAAATAATGAGTTACAAATATTTTTAAGAAAAAGCATTGTTACATAAAGTAATCGTATTTTAATCGTAATTTAAAGTAATCGTATCAAAATGTGTAAGTAATAATAGGGGAACTACATATTATAATATATTTACTTGCATAGACTAAAGTTTGTAATATTTGCACCAACGGCAACTAACGTGTGTAGTAATAATATGTTAAATCAATAACCAATATATAAAATATATTATTATTGATTTAACATATTATTACTATAATATGTTAAATCAATAATATTATATAATATGTTAAATCAATAACCAATATATAATATATATATATATATATATATATATATATATATATATATATATATATATATATATATATATTACTATTTGAAAGCGAATGGCGTAACAATACGAGTAATAAGAATCCAAAGTGCGTAGTTTCCAGAAAAACGAAATTACATTCGTAAGATTATGCTTTCGAAAGAAGTCACGTTGAAACTTAAAAAAAATGTCTATAAATTGCTATTTCCATCTTAATCAAGTAGATGGCAACTCAAGTCACTTTAGTTTTGACTGACAAAAATTGTATAATAAATTAGATCGGCTTTTGCACTAAAAGAAATTTCTCCTTATTCGCCAAAGACGTTGTATCCAGAACGAACATAAGTTTATTTTTTCTAAAGACAGCATAATCCGGGTATTCGCTCTTTTTTTCTTTATCTAGCGTTTACATCATTCCCTATAAACGTACCAAACATCTGGTCCCGCAGTACCACTTAGTTGTTGTTCATCTGCGGCTTATATGTTAATGGTCTCTGTGGACAGCTTTCTCGTTTTGAAAGTTGTTATGCCTCTGAGGAGAACCTGTTGTACTTAACGTGTCGATGGGCAGTTGAGTATGATTAAGAAGAAGTATAAGCGCCCATGATGGTTTCATTTGGATATATTATAAAATAAGTATGATGGTTTCATTCAAAGATACTGCAAAATAAGTACAATTTCTAAAATCGAAGCTGAATGCGCTCATATTTTATTGTTAGTCATCAAACACTAATCGTGATCAAAAAATATAAAATATAAAGCTCCATTTTTATTTGAAAAATTTAATGTGCAAAACAATACATTCAAATATTTATTGTGGTGCCAATAAGAGTCAGTCTAAAACTTTAGCTTATCTACACAGTAATGACGATTGATAACAATGACGTAAACGTTTCAACTGAGAGACATTGGGCTCGATTTCACGGCGTATGTCCAAATTGATATAACATGGTTTGATATTTAAATTCCATTTTTATTTCAAAAATTGAATGTGCAAAACAATACATTTCAATATTTATTGTCGTGCCGACAAGAGTCAGTCTAAAACTTTAGCTCATCTACACGTAATGATTATTGACAACAATGACCTAAACGTTTCAATTGAGAGACATTGGGTTCATTTCCACGGCGTATGTCGAAATTGATTGGGTAAAAAATACCTAAAAATATTATCTATTCTATTTCTGCCTAAAAATAACCACCATTTTGAAATAAATTTGAAAAAATTAAAACTAAATTAGTGATTTAGAATGAATTTTTTACATCTGTAGGGCTCGAGAATAATTATTTATATGAAATGAAAGAAGAATTTTATTTCTTATATTTTGATGAACGTTATATTATTTTAAAGTTCCATTCAACGCGTAGAAATTAAGCTGATTAATACAATGTTGCATTCTTTTTTCTGAAAATAATGTAAATTTTTATGGTCGAAAGCAATTGCTATAGCATAATAAATATATGAACTACGCAATAAAATACGAAAACTGTATTGTTACAATATCGTAACAACTCGTGACGGAATTACTTATTTTGATAGTTGGTAACACTGACAAATGACAGAAAGCATCCATTTATATTTAGAATCTTGTAATTTCTTATTTAAGCTGGTAACAGTAAAATGTAACAGCTATATGATTACATACATAGTTTAAAGCTGTAATAATAAAGTGATTAAGTATATTGCTGTCTCATTTTTTACCCAGAGCATCAGCTTACTCATCTTTTAACAAGAATTACATTCTCAATGTCATAAATATATCAGTATTATATTTGTTATATATTGTCGCGAATGTGTTTATACATCGTTCATTTGGTAAGCGTCGTATTATTCTTAATATTAAGAAGATAACATGTTTGTATCAGAAAATAATAATTATAATACGGAATTAAGCAACTCAAACGTATTATAAAAGAATAGCTTATATTGGAAATTTAAAGTGATGGATAACAACGACCGATGACACTTGGTTGCACTTCGTTATGTACTATGTTATTTTCTTTACCAGTTTCTAATATTTTTATTTTTCTATGAAATTTTAGGCGTATTTATATTTAATACGGAATTAAGCAACTCAAACGCATTATAAAAGAATAGCTTATATATAAAAGAATAGCTTATATTATAATACGGAATTAAGCAACTCAAACGCATTATAAAAGAATAGCTTATATTGGAAATTTAAACTGATGGATAACAACGACCGATGACACTTGGTTGCACTTCGTTATGTACTATGTTATTTTCTTTACTAGTTTCTAATATTTTTATTTTTCTATGAAATTTTAGGCGTATTTATATTTAAAAATTTATTAACAATTTGATGAAGGTCGTGATATTTTTCATACAAAGGTATCTAGAAATATGTATATATATATATATATATATATTTATATATATATATAAATATATATATATATATATAAATATAATTTTGTAAATTCTGACGAAACTCCGAGCTTCTCAAACCTGCTACTTGTTTATTAGTTACCCACGATTACAAAACAGTAAACATTTTTGATGTATATTGAACTTAACAAGATAAGTAAAGATCCATACAAAAATTGGCCATGTCATTTATACTGTACTGTAGACACAATACCCTCTTTTTAAATTGTATTGATATATTTGCGTAAAAAATGTATATTGCACACAATAAGCTATTAATTGAAGTATGACTACCCGTTTGTAGACTCTTGTTAGATCAAGAAATAAAAAACTCCCACTTTTAGCGAACTGCTAAAATATAATACTCCTCTGTTTGCATAACAGCAATTCTAATTTCAATTTAATATTCACAGTTCCACCGGGACCGTTACAGCATGCTGGTCAACGTTTATTTTAATAAATACTAATATACCATCACGCGTACGTGTTAAGTAGACATTTTCTTATTTGACAAAAGGATTATTTTCCATTTATGTCATTTGCAAGTTCGTCCTCAATTTAAACTATTAGTATTACCGCGTTAGTCTCTGGTGTTTATCTCCTAATATAATTGCATGAATTTTTATGGCATTTATCTTCAAAAATTTACATGATTTCTAACTTTAGTTTTATTCAACTTTAAATAGTAAGGCATCGATGAATATTATAAGTTAGATAATTTTTTTCAATAGCCTTTTATTCTGTTTTAACATATGTTATGCCTTTAACAGCTTTGATATTAGTAATCAGATGACAAAACAAAGTATGAAATATCTTAGGAAATGGCTATAAATGGAATCTGCCATATTTATTTTTCAGAAAATTTTCCACCCTATATTAAAATAAGACAATAAGTACCTTTAACATTTTTTTTACTTTCCGCATTTTATGCATTTTTTTTTCGAGATAAATTTAATATATATATATATAAGCAATATCATAAATTATTTAATTATCATCAAGGCGGAAGCGGTGATTCAAAAATTTAATGCATTGAAAATGTACTTAAAATTTTAAAGGTTTTGGATTAGCTCAAAAATTTATTTAAAGTTGAATCTATATTTGAAAATAATATTGATTATTAAGTTTACAGTAACTTATCACTCATATATATTTAAACAAATGTCATCTATCAATACGCGGTTAACATACATTCCACACAAGACAAAGCACTTAAAATAGAGCGTCGTATCGCGACAGAATTGAATTTGAAAGTATAATTTGATGGAAGCAGCCGAATACAAGACCATCTACAGGTGGTGATACTCACGTACGAGTACATACGTTTGGTGTTAACGAAACGTACGTATATACGAGTATGTTAAAGTACATCGCTGTGTCAACGATCAAGTCTCAAGGACGTGAGTGAGTTAACCCTTTTGTGTATATCAAAAACTACGTAAAATTAACTTTTTAGTGAATATTTCTAAATGGTTCATTACTCAATAAAAAAGTGCTAAATAATTAATTCTTACATTTCAAGGCGTTCATTTATTACATAAATAGCAGTATTAATGTCTTTTCACTTTATACCTATACATTTACATAACAGTATTAAATCGTTCCGTGCCATACAAACTTAGGCACACATGAACATTTAAGATTGTATTTGATTTGTTTAACTACAATAATAGCCCTATTATTCCACAAATACGTGTGTATTTTTTTACCATAAATAAAACCAATTTTTGTTATATTATTTTAATTTTAGTACTGCCTATGTAAATGTACTGCCCAACATATCCTTATTTACAGATTATCATCAACAAATTAAAAAAAAAATTATCATCAACATTTCAATAGGTATGAAATTTAGAATCGCCTTTTTTTGGTAATGTAAACTAAGTAGCTTCAGAAATAGAAGAGTGGAGCTTATTTTTTCTGAACATTCTCAATAATATATTTCTATTTTTCAAAAGTATCTTTTTCCTCTACAATATGCAACTTTGGAAGTATCTAAAAAAATAATTATGAAATCCTCATAACTGAACCTTTCACATTTTATCTCACACAACGCACAAAATTTTAAAAAATCGATCATTTTATTTGCCTCCTTCAAATTTTCATATGAATATTTTTGGGTGTTAAAATAAATGATCATTTTTAAATACGCTGTTAAAGTATATGGGATTTTTTATAATTCGATATATAATTAAAGTGTTAGTTATAACGATCTTTAAAACATTTTTTAAAAAAAAAAATGCATTCATGGTCCTGATAACTAACATTTTAATCCAAACATCTAAAACTTTTATGTTCAAACACCCCATCATTCCTGATATCTTTAAAATTATATATATATATATATATATATATATATACATATATATATATATATATATATATATATACATATATATATATATATATATATATATATACATATATATATATATATATATATATATATATATATATATATATATATATATATATATATTAAAATTATAGTGCGTTGATGCATATGAATTGGTATACATTTCAATGAAAGATAGGAAATCGTTTGAAAACTTAGAGCAATATTGCTTCCTTTCAGAAGGTTTTATTTCCAGTGGGCTTGCTAGGACTACTCTGTCGTAAATTTATTTATTTTCTAAACAATATATTTATATGTCGTTTACATAGTACTGGTTTTTCCTATTTATAATAGAGGTACGTCAAAGCTTTTAACATTTACGTATGCATTATATTTATGGCCACAAAAAATTCAAACACGTTTCTGAGTTTAAGTTGCGATTCAGTTGGATTCAGATTCGTGACCAGCACAAATCGCATTCTTTCGCTGCTTTACAATAAATTTAAAAATCCTTACAGACCCTCACATTCTGTGAGATTTACGAACTTATCTATCCATTGCCTAAGTGCGTGTTCTGAGAATTATTCGTAACCCTTAATCCTGTACATAGCACTTCTTTTTATGATGGTTCATTCACTGTTCATACTGCCAAGTTATGGTATAATTTCGACACCAGATATTCACCATTCATTCAAATATTCAAAAGTTGTCTGAAGAAACACACATTCTAAATTCCATTTCTTTTCATATATTTCTTCTATCCCATTTCTATTCCTCCTTCGTCCTTCTTTTTCGAAATATATATTTATCACAATTTATTTTTCGCCTTTCCCATGATATTGAAAGGCACTGTAATTTTAATTAAGGGTGAGATATTGCAGGTTTAGCAATAAGTTCACTAGATTAGTAATTATGGAAGGCAAGAAGTGAAACAAGAACAACGTTATTGTTCATATGTTTTCTTTCACTAGAACGGGTTAAATTATAGCGATAGCCGTTTAGGAGCTTATGTTGCCCTTTATGAACGAAGTCGGGAATAAAACCAAGCAGGACTTTATCGCGCTGCATTAGCTTCGTAACATTATCGGCAGCTGTAACGAGATGGGCGCAGACTATTTAATTTTGTTTTATTATTTCAAAAACATAAAGTTATTTCACCGCTCCATATGCGTAATAGCACAGTCTGATGATTACGTCAAGAGAATAGGTGCATCAGAGAATCCGTCTCCGTCGGTCCATCTATCGCAGTCGAGTTTCTCAGAAACCATTTGGTGAAGTTCTTCGTATGGTAATGGATGATCCATTACTTTTATTACCTCGCATACTTTGGAGTAAAATTTTAAAATATTTACATGTAAATTTTAGTCAAGGCAAATTAGTTACTCTTATGAAGAAATAAACAATTTTTATTTTGGAATTTATATATAATACCCTCAGCAATATGTAACGAAATGTACTAAAAAGTGAACCTCTCATCCCTTATATTCGTAACTACTGTAGAGTTTTTGAGAAATTCACGATATTTTTACGCCTTTGAAAGACGTGCTAGGCAATATATTTATATCTGAAAAATGAAATTAACGATTACAAATATTTCTATTTCTATTAAACATTGGAAATGCTCGGCAGCCTTAAGTGTTTAACTTTTATATGCACCTATGTATGTATCATCGTAGTAGGAGTTCCGCTCTCACCTGACTGTTTTAATGGACCTGTTTTAATAGAATAATATATATGCAAAACTGCAAACTACTTCGCAAAAAATTAGTGGTTCTAATATGTATATTATATAAATATTAAAAAAAAAACAGAGACAAGAGTAGAAATAACAAGAAATTTAGTGATACTTTATTTATTTTATGTGTTAAATTTCAATATTTCCTTAGTTTTATACATTACTGTCGAATTTATAAATCAAATCGAATTATACATAAAGTAGTTATGTATTGTTATATTTCCATCTGTTTGTAACTCGATAAGGAATTAATCACTTTTTATGTATTTTTATTAAAATAGTTAATAACTAACCGTTACTCGCGGTTTCGCTCCCAAAAAATTAAGTTAATGAAAATTTGTTGGATATCCTAAGTTAAAATATTTACTTTAATTAATATTTTATTTTAGCACAAAACAAAATAAAGCTGAAGTTATAAATCAAATAGTACGTAAAACAATTTTGTATCGTTATATCTTTATCTGTATATAACTCAGTAAGGAATTGGAAAGTTTTTAGTTATTTTTTTTTTATTTTTTGCAAATTTCTGAAAATATTTTACCCTGTATGTTAGTCTGTAATGTAGTTTATATGATTATCTAAAATATATTAAAGTTTAGTATAGTATTTTCTAAGTATTACTCTTATTATCATTTTTTTAATTTTTTCGTCAGCAAGTCTGAATCTATAAACAACCTGTATTAATATCATTACCATTAAATTAAACTTGAACAACAACATTATCTTATATTAAAAATAATAACTTAAACGCATTCAAAATATTAAACAACATCTTATAAAAACTGTTATTTGCATCGACCAAAGATTCCACGCGCATTTGTCGAGGTCACAAACCGAGAAGAAATGCGACACAGCGCTCCGCGTTTAGCAACCCGCGAACTGTCAGGAATAGTAAATGAATGTCAGAACGTGACGGAAGTTGAATATGATAGCGAGGCCTTCTCACGATGGTACAGTGAATAGGTAGCATATGAAAGTCTAGTGGATGGTTTTGTAGTTTGTTGAGAACTGGTTCAAAGTTTCTTTTAAAGGAATTAAAAAATTAACTTGCTAATCTAAATAAATAAAATTTCAAATACATCAAAGAATTTTTTGATATGTTCCGTAGTAAAACAGAATTAAATTCGTCTTCCTCTTTGATCTGTCTATCATAGCATCACAGTTTCCAAATTTCATGCTGAATTCATGAAATTTTGGAAGAATATGCCTCAAACAGAAATCATCATTAATACATGGGAAGTATTAAACAAATTCTCACATCCGGCCTAAATGAACTATCGTTGAATATATATAAAATTAATCTGTGATTCCATTTAAAACTTCCCGCAAGTGAGCTTTCATTGGATCGCTATATATAATGTGATTATGATTTTTTACCATTTTGACCAATATTGCTCTCATTGGATAGACCCTTCAGAACGAAGTTAAGATTCCATTTCCCTTTTTTTCATCTTCTAAAGTCTGTTGGGGAAATAGTTAGCATCGTAATGGCGTACAATGTAACCCTTCCATTCTTCATTTTATAACTAAGGGTTTAGGAAATTTGAAAAATTCTAGGCGAATTTGCTGAGAAGATTACATTTTCTTTTGTTAATTTCCAGCGACTATTTTAGTCCCACTCATTCGTACAGTGGAAATAGCATTTCCTTTCAGTGGACGCTCCACTCTAGTTTGTAGATGAAGTAATGTCTCAATTCGTATATATTAATTAAACTGTATGACGCTGTAAAATTCTTGTGCCATCTTCTCTTTATAATTTTGCAAAGCAAGCAAAATATTGGTGAACAATATAAACCTTGACAGATGAATATTTCATCAATGCGAAATGTATGAAATAATACTACCAAGTCAATCGTTATTTCGATTTCTTGATCTTTCATTTCTAATTTATTTCACAAATAAATTAAAATTATTTGTTAGACTGTAACGAACAAAACTCGCATATGTTTTTACGTATAAATCTGTGCTAAAACGCATTTATAATGTTACATTTCACGTGTAGTATTTCTTAAACATGTCTTTTATCCAGGATAAAATAGTATAAATAAATTAAACAGAGGCGATTGCAGATCTTGGAGATGATATTTTTAATCAAGCAAATGTTGATATAGATATTATAATTACTATTGAGGTCTTATCGTTACTTAAATAAATGCAGAAATATAGTACTTGGTTTTATTTATTTCATACTGTTTCACCACAGTAACTTCAACGACACATGATTTTTTATAGAAAATAAATTGGCTTATATAGTTCTTCAATTTTGTAAAAATTATCATTTAAATAAATAAAATATTTGAGGTGTTACGTTGTTTTTTTCCCTTGTATGGGCCTCATGCGACGAAAATTTCGTGCTATGACTGCTCTAAGTCAAATACATCATTTGGTCATTGTTTTAACCTCACTCTTTTAGGGACATTTTTTAAGTGCTTCTCACGTTAATATGCATTTAAGTGTATATTTTTAATCTTGCTTAAATTTTGCGACAGATTTTTGATTTCAGTGTAGGTAATTGTTAGGGTTTCATTCCTCAAAATGAAATTAACGGGAACCTCTATAAAATCACCGCTTTCTATCCGTCCATTTATCTATCTGTTTCCTAAGCTCTTTTTCCTTTAAATATTTAGTTGAAATGAATATCGCAAACTAAAGGCTATAGCCTTACATTGCTATAAAATTATTAATTCAAGTTTTTTTATTAACGCAACAAAAACACATGATTCTTTAAAGTGTATTTTTTCATTATTTAAACCATCATCAAAACCTATTTTCCATCGACCTACACTCTTGAGAATAATAAAAGAACTTATAGTAAGTTTTTCTTTCTGTAATTCCATATTTTTTAAATATGCGGCTATAAAAGATACAGTAGCCAACATCTTTACATTCTAATAAATTTAAATTTTACTTAATTCTTTAATACCATTATATGCTCGTAAGTTCCTAAATGTGTATGAAATCCCCTAGTACGAATTCTACTTCTGCTCGTCAGGTTACTTTAATAGTTTTACTTTTTTTTCGTATTACTCCTTTATTTTATTGAGATATTTGTGAGGATGTAGGTTTCCAAATCAAATACATACATAAAAGGCATAAGACATATAAGAATAAACATAACAGATAAATCATATAGATTGTAGACACCCATTTTGTACCTTAATGGGTAAAAAAAAGTTAAACTATAGGTATCTGTCTTAGAGTACATACTTATGGATACCATATGACTTGACATATAGCATACAACAGAAAGAGATAAGAGGAATTCTTTGCTGTTTATCGGGAAACTACGCAATAATGACTAAGTATTAGCAGTTTATATAGCTTATAATAATCAAAAATATAGCATGTTACATGATTTCGTGTAGTCTCGCACTCTTAACTGCCATTTCCTTGAGAATACCACTTTTTTCGCAGATTTTTACTCGTAAAGTGCCTATCGCCTTTACGACTTTATCAGAAGTAAGATAGTAATAATACGATCCGCGTTTGTGCCGTGAATTTATTTTGCCACGTTTGTATTTTTAGATGATAAGAAAAAGCATTATTTTTATTATGGTAAGAAGCGAACACAACTTTCCATGATTTTTTTTTCAAATATCATCTTATAAGTAGAACATATTTTCATACATGCCCAACAGCTATGATAAAAGTCTGCTTATAATATGTTGCTCATTATATATTCGTACTTATCTTCCTTATTTATTATTATTATTATTAAATTACAACAGTAAAAACACTTTTTTACTGTTGTAATTTCAGCAACGGGAGAGGATAAATATCGCAGTAATATTGCGTGGTGGATAATAAATATATTCAGTTGTTATAAAAATTTTCTAAATATTTTCTTCTATATCTTTTAGTTCTAACTTTCTCTCCTTAGATTATTTACCCTTAAATGTTATTTTTACTATATTACCGTAGATATTAACAAATGATGTTTTTCCACGTTGTAACTTAATATCAATGCATCGATCATACCCGTAAGATATTGATGAAGTTAAAAAGAAACTTGCTATCTAACAGAAGATAATATGGTTAAAGAAGGCAATGCGAGTCACTTCTTACTCTGCGAGGGAGTGATGGCCTACTTTTAAATACCTTTTATATTCATTCGGAAATTGTAAATTGACTTGTTAAGTGAAATTTGTGAATTTTAAATGCGAGAGCATATATTGCTAAACATTTTAAAAATTATGATATTATTGCCATTAAATTTATTAAAATATATTAATAATTGTCAAATCTAAATATGATATGATAGTGATATGGAGAATAATAGCATGAAAATAGAAAATGAGGATTATATCTGACAGGATAAATCAATTAAAACGAAAATGCGATTTAAAATATTTTTCCACATTTTATGAATTATCTATAGTTAGAAAATATTTTTCAAAGAAAAATAATTGGAACGTATTAATTAGACTACAGCAAAAACAAATCTACAAGAAAAACTTACAATAGGATAGTAAGGATAAAATGGCCATTTTTTAAGAACCATTATGGAGCTTAAAATTAACAGGTAGGTTAAATAATTTAATCATTCTAAAATTGTTGTTTAAGTATGTTTGGAAACTGAGACTTCTTGTAATTAAAACAATAGTTATTTCTGAAACATAAATTAAATAGTAAACCTTGTCATAGCTCGTATTATCGAACATATTCAAATAAGGTAGCTATTCAACTGAGAATGAGTTTTCAGTAGTATAATCACGTGTGTAGCTTTTTTCTAACTGAAGCTGAGCTATTGTAGCTATGAGTCAATGAGCCAGGACTTAATGATTTTCATGGGCATTTTTTGTTTTGCTTCTAGTTTCTCTATAATGTAAGCTAATAATGAGAGAGGTGCTCTGAATATTTTCACATTGCATAATGATATCATATTCGTTTGTAATTTTTGTATAAAAATACTCATTGATAATAATATTTCAACTTTTAAAATTAACCTTACAAACATTTCAACTTTTTATATGTTGACTACATATAATCAATCGTTAATTATATAAGCGTCATCGGTATCTAACACTTATCGTCAACATGTAGGCAGAGCTAAATTTCCGTCCTTGCAGACATATTTGGGCCCTTGACTGAAAAACCGGTGAAGTTCGATTTGGATATGACTTTATTCTTTAAATTTTTTATCACGTGAATTATTAGACAGAGAGCGAAATAGACGGTAATTCGAGAGCTGGAGAATATGGTGGGTGAAAGTAACTTATTCCATCCACGAGAAAGTAGTTTTTCACGCGTTAATTTTCTGCGTATTGCAATGCTCGACATTATTATGTAAAAATAAACTTTGCTTTGTTTTGAAGGATGTTTAGCGGTTAATTTGCTCAATTATTTACAATAAATCTTAGCTGTTATTGTACTGCTAGCTTGAAAGAGTTCCAAATGAATAACTACATTTATACCCCACTATATCCTCAAAAGTGTCTTTTGACCTATATTATATTTTGGTCTAGGTACATCTTTTTCTCCAGCTTCTAACCAGTGGTGTTTACGCTAAAAATACGATAGGAACTCAATAGCTCCAAGCACTCATTACTTCTCATCTGAAGCTGAAAGGGTGCTCATGTGGTAGCCAAACGGAATATTACCCCTTGTTTCGCAAAGCATAAAGTTGTTTTTCAATCGCTTTATAAGACCGTAAAAATTGCTCTGCCAAACGATGCAAACTTAATCTGAAATCTGTTTCAATGAGGCTTTAACATTCATTCCAACCAATTGTAAGAGTCGTTTTGGATGAGGTTTATTGAACAGGATAAAATTCAATTCTTTGAATCTTTTCTGGCTTTGTCATAAGAGGACATACCTCCACCCATCTTTGTGTATATATTTTGTCGCTGATTGTCGTCCAAAACGACATAAGTGAAGGAAGAATCCTCTAATTTCATTTCAAAATATTTCCATTTATTCTTCACTCACCGATTATTCAATTGTAAACTGAAGATCAGAATACCGCACTCTTTATATACTCTACAAGAAATATTTTAGAAGCTTTTATAATATTCCAGAAATCGGTCGAAAAAGTATCGGGTGTGTACGTTGCCAACCTAATAAATTGCAGTTTATTTAATTTAAGATTACGTTAGCGGTAGGCGAGTACAGTAACGAATAATAGCTTCAGTTTTTCATTGGTTTTAATCCATAATGCAAATTTGTACTTAAAAATAATATTTATTTTTTTTTATTTTAAGTTTAATTATTTATTGACTGAAAGGTGGTAAATAAAAAAGTATTTTGTTAATTTCTTAATTTTCTTCATTTCTCCATGCTTTTGCAACTAAGTTAGTACAGAAACTAGAAATATAATTGATTAACTAATATCAAAAAGATATTAGTTAATCAATTATATTTCTAGTTTCGAAAAAAGCTTCCTTCGATATATTCAACAAAATTATGAGGAGATTAAATATATTAGAGGATGTCTACTGAGAATCTTGGGACGAAATATTTATTTTCATATTTTACTTTGTTTTAACACGAGAAAAACTTATTATTAAAGTCATCATCGTGAACTTACATTTGCTATATTCTGTCTAAATATTTATTCCAGTATATAATTATAATGTTTAAAATTAGGTATTGTTGATAAAATTCTAAGATGCTGCAAATGAAGTGGGCAATAAAATAAATAATAAATATTTTAGAGTAACATGGTTTATTTGAAAGAAAAACAATATTTTTGGGGATTCCCTACAGGTCTTCATGATTTTCCTAGTTTTTATCTGGTAATTCGTAAGATAGTCTGTACATACGCATTTAGCAACAAAAGATACAAATTTTGAAACAACTTTGCTTACCTGTTATTTATTGGCTGGCAATAATTGAAATTAATGGAATTATTGATAATATTTATTAGCACAAATAACTGCAAAAAATTTGCAGTTATTTGTATTGTTTGAGTTAGTAAGATTCTGCACATTGAAAGATGGTTCAATGTGCAGATTCTCATACGAAACTCTCTTGGCCGGGAACTTACAGCATGTTCATTAATAAGTTCCACTATTGGCACCTTATTTTTTAATAAACTTCTTTTGCCTCAGCTACAAATGTTTCTGATGGCAGCTTAACGTCGTCCCCCAAACGAGGAACATAACGGGACAGATCGCCTGTCAAAATAAACTACCATGTTGAATTTCTAGCGGCATTTTCGACAGGTCTTCTTAATGATACGATGAGCAACTTGTAGCACTCGTAACCATAGATATCTGTCAACGGATGCCAATGGCTCACCCGCTCAACAAACAAGCGTGTTATGTTTATTTTCATTATTTGCCTTATTACTATTTCGATGTTAAACGTGGGTTTAATTAACAGGTAAGCAGAATTGAAGTAAATTCTATAGTGCGATATAAAAATCGAGTTTCATTATATTTATATTTACTTGGGACATGGTCTTGATGTCTTCAATACATACTTCAGAATATTTCATCAGATACTTGGCACTTCAGCAGATTCTAATAAGAAATTTCTAACACAAGGAATTAAATCGATTCCATCACATTTAAATACTGTACGATATTTCTAATGACTATATGCTTAATCTTATATTAGGTTTAGCGGGTTAGCTATCTTCAAATCATATAATTAGCGATAGTGAGAATTTACAGCTTAATGAATTGGCTATAAAGCAATATTCGTTACAATATATAAGAACCCTTGTATGATGGAATTTTTCATATATTTTTTCCTTCATTCGATACCTCGAATTTATTAGAAATCGTGGTTCAATTTTACCCAAGTGGACCAGTGCAGCTATTAATTTGGCTGTGAGCCTATCTTATAGTATTTAATAAACATGAGTGGTTTGTGAAAAACCTAAGCTGAACCATGTGAATGAGGAAAACTCATGAGTAGGAAGGCGTATCTCATGTGGGCAAGTTATTTTCTAAGTGCTCTGTGAATTTCGTAAAAAACGAAAAAGAGCGCGTCTGATAAAAATAAGAAAAACCTTGTCGAAGCTCCCATAAGAAAGATAGATTTATTTTTCTTTTTATCTGCAAAAAGCTTTTTGTCAAAAAAAATTTTTGTCGTGACGTATTACTATTATCAATAATAATATTATAGTGAGAGAATATATAAGTAACAAAGTAGGTATTTCCATTTAAAATATGAAATATAAAATCCTTTTCATAGTTAACAATGTCTGATACGACCGCTCTGCAGGTGTTGACTGTGCCCACGTAAGTGTATTTCGAGGCTTTCTCACACTACATGACGGCGAAGAAAAAACTAACCCCCTCCAAACGAGCTGAAATTTTGTAATTGAAATACGCAACTTTTTTTTAAAAGTCAGAGTACATGAATATTACACCTTTTTATTATATTTTATAGTTGTTACAGGTCTATTGTTCTTGGATTATTACTGGAAATAAGTAATTAACCGAAAGTAGAAATAATATTTTTTTATAACTTTCATACAGTTGTAATTTTTTTTCTAACTTCTAACAAAAAACTGACATAGAATAGACTTTAAATCTTAAATAACTTATTCTATTTTATATTAAAAATTATGTATTTTTTTACATTTTGTATTGCTGGTACTTTCATACTAATATGTCAGTTAAGCCCATTTAAAAACTAAAACCTAGATGTAGTCCCAAAGTACTATTCCATCACAATCCATATAAAACGCCGGTTTAGTATCTACAAACAAATTTTGTATATAAATACTTCCAAAAATCGATCGATTTTCGATCTAAGAACTATGTAAACTTGAAGTAGACATTTTGATGTCTATTAAGTTTATATTTAAGATTAATATAAATGAAAATACAGAATAAATGAAATAGTTTTCAATGACAATACTTTTCTCTTACATATTATCGTATAAGTTTGTAAATTCTGCAATTATTGCAGTTTTTCTTCCAACGTGTTTAATAAGGTTCCACATTTTTATTTTTTAAATTTGTTATTTATTTTTTATATTGTTTATTTTATATTGCACTTGTTATTTTCCATATTAACATAAGTACCAATACTTAAAAAAGAAAATAACGTTTTGCAAACTTAACTAACATAACCTATAACTTTCCAAATAAAGCAATCCAAATTTATATACAAACGTTGGCACACTTTGTTAAAAGAAATTAATTTAAAATGTCGTTGTAAGGAACAAGTCTCAAGATAATGGAATATAATCCACCAAAGCGTTGATTAATTAGATATTGTATCCTCGTCTGACGTAAAAGCGGCCTTCAAACGGAATTATAAATGACCTGCTTGTCATTGCTATTTTAACACTTATTCCTCGAGAAGCAAAGCTTTCGGATTATTTTTTTCGTCTCTACAAAAACCTGTTTCGATTTTTACGAGGAATATTTAATATTTCAATATTGAATCCTTTTAGGCGGCCTCTCCTTAATGGTTTCGCGACCCTTAAGAATTAAATTATGGTACATTTCTGGATAATGGCACATTTCATGGTATCAGCGTGTTGTTTGATGTATTATGTAAATTGGGTATAGATTCCTTTTAAAACTCATTCTTGTTTATACCTTCCGATGTTGGTAACATTTCTTATTAATTTATAGTAAATTAACCAAATACGTATTACAAAATATACAAATAAAGTTCTGTAGTTGCCTAACTTCTTGTAATTTTGTATGCAAATTAAGGAAATAAGTTCAAATAAATGCATAGTTTTCATATTTTCAAACCTATTTTTTCATATTAGTAAAGAAAGCACTTCCTGAAAATATAGAATATTAAAAATAAGCTCATATTATTTATTACTTAATATCAAACTGAAACGATCAAAAATTAATTTTCCAAATTAGCTAAAATAATAATAAAGTAAAATAAGTATTATTGATATAAAAGAAATGAAGTTATAAATGAAATAAAGGTGTATTGTTAACTGTGTTCCATTTTGTATGTATTCTTGATAAAGCTTTTTTTCCTATGTTTTATGAATAGAGATTTCGTATACGCGGTGTTTCGCTCTGCTGTTCAATCTGTTGCTAAGTCTGCTTCGGAAGGCCACTTTTGTTCTTTAAAATTTAAAAAATTCAGGAGAAAATGGGGTTGCCGCAAGAGATGTCTCTTTATTTTCCACATCTCAAAGCTGTATTAATATTTTTTCCTCCATATTCCTTTTCGTCATTTTCCCAATATAATAAGAGTTTTTTTAAAATAACTCACTTTTATATATATTTTTAGTATGCGCTAAGGTCATAATGAAAATATATTTTTATGGAAATAAAATAATGTTGCTTTAATTTTTTTAGGATAAAATATTAAAACCATAAAAAAAATTTATAAACAAATTAGAAATAATACGATGTTATTAAAAGTAATTAAAAGAAAATCTAAATTTTTTCATAAATCGCTAGCCAAATTTTAACCTAAATATTTTATCTACTTTCGATGAGTCAATTTTAAATACACGCGGAATTCGATATTAACACGTACAATACATTACGAGAAAGCGTGCAGTCTATCAAATGTTCACCATTTATGAAGTTCAATACTGGCACCGGGCAGGCGGCGAATCGGGTTTCGCTTGACATATAAGCTAGCACTTTTGGACATGCGGGCTCTATTTACTATGACCAAAAATTAAATTTGGTATGAAGTTATTTGAACGCAATTGTGATTGAAAATTTGTCCAATCTATGAGTATCGCGTAAAAGTCAACCTATTGAAATGAATTCACACATGATGGGCGGTTTGTGACAACCGAACTCAAATTTCAACACTTTTTACATATTATTAATTCCAACTTCTAGAAGAATTTTGTAAGAGTTTTTTAATATATAGTTGTGATTTTTTTGTCTGTAATCTTTAGGGAATATCGCCCATTTTTTAAGCAAAACTTCTGCCATCACAGTAGTGCATGTATGATGATTTTTCAACTTTATTAGTAGTTGCTCAGGGTTTAAATCAGAAGCCTGTTTTAATTTAATGGTTTTATATCCGGAAAAATAAGAGGGATTTAATAATCCGGTTTTACTTTATTCCTTGTACAGATGGAGTGTCATTAGAAAGGGTCCGTTAATAAGCTATTTATTTTCATAATTTTGGATTGCGTTTCTACGGAAATATACTGAAAAATCTTTAAATAAAACATATTTTAAACCTTTTTTCGAAAGTAATTACCTAAAATTACGAAAAAAAGGTTCCCAGAAACGTACGTTAAAGCTGTCAAAAATTATGTGGATAATTCCAGATGTCAGAATTTGAAATGTTCCCTATAATATGTACGACCCCCTCATTTAGTTATATTTAATATTATTAGATATTTATCACGCGAAGTCCGCATTATTGATGTCTTATGACAAATAAAGTAATGTTACATCAAACGAGGTGGGGAATCCTCGATAGACAAGTAAGACGCGCACTTGGCTGGTTTTATTCATTGTACTCTCAGTAGTAGTACAGTTTATATTTATTATTATCTATTAATGATATTGAAACAATTGGAGTAAAAAAATTCATTACCCTCAGTTCATAACACAGACACTTCAGAATATGTATACAAAGTTTAACAAAAAAAATTGCTTTTTTGTTTTTATTATATAATCACCTCAATATTATGCTTTTTCTCACAGGAGTAATGCTACAAAATAAAGTTAGCTAGTGAGTTGTTAGACTGTATATGCAGGAATGTCCTTGTATATGCAGGAATGCCCTTTAGTGGAATTGCTTAATCTATTTTCAGTTGTTGAGAACGTTACATGTAGTTTGGTAGAGTTGATGATTTTTCACGTGTTGAAAACGTGTAGCCGAGGATTTGCGTTAAATTGTGGGTTATGAATAGAATAAAGTGCAGTAGTGTTGAAAAATTTTAAATATTGCTTTTGTTAAGTTTGCTATTAGTAAAATAAGAGTTTACAATATGTAAAAACGTTTCGAAGATGGTCGTGAAGGCATTGAAGACGACGATTGCGCTAGATGACCGAGCACGAGTCACCATCAGAGAAACTGCTAATGAATTTGGTGTATTATTTGGTTTATACCATGATATTTTTTCAGATATTTTGCATACGAAATGTATGCCAGCAAAATTTGTTCCGAAATTGTTAAATTTCGAACAAAAACAACAACGAATGGAAGTTGCTTAAGTGTCGTTAACTGAAGTTACAAATAATGCAGACCTACTGAAACGTGTCATAACAGCAGACAAAACATAGTTTTATAGTCATGACGTCAAAACTAAAGTTTAATTGTCGCAGTGAATGTATACTGGAAAGACCGAAAAAAGCTTGACAAGGGCGCTCAAACCAGATGATGTACCTTGAGTTCTTGTCACAAGGTCAAACTATCAATAAAAACACTTACTACTACTTACAAGTTCAACGCTGTTTGCGTGAGGTAATTCGAAGAAAACTTTCGGATTTGTGGCGAAATAATTCATGGTTTTTATATTACGATATGCACCTGCTTACACTTCCTTATTTGTACGCAAATATTTGGCCAAAGATAACACTATTATGATGCTCCAGTCATTATATTCACCATACTTGGTTAGAGTTCCCGCGTGTCCGAGATTACCGGATTTTCCCGAAAATTTGTGACATTATCCCATGTCCAGGAATTTAATAAGTTTGTAGCGAAAATATATTAAAATTGCGGTAATTCTTAAAAACTGTCTTTTTTTAAGAGTTTCACTCGCACTTGATAAGGCTTTTTTGCTGTTGAAACTATCCACTTAGGAGAATTTTTGCTACTTACAGAATCATCTCGTTGTCCGTCGTTGTCAAGACCTTCGTAGTGATATCAAATTGAAATTAATATCAAATAATTAGGTTTACAGTCCCTTAGGGCTGTAAAAAAATTAATCTTCCAAGTCAACGCAAGCAAGAAGAACCCTAAAAATACGTTCATTTGTGCTGAATACTTTGACACTCAAATAAATCAAAACCTATAGGGTACTTCCCGTTGACCTAAAATCATGAAATTTGGCAAGAAGCGAGGTCTCGTAGCAAAAATAGAGGGAAACAATCCGAAGATTGTTAATTTATAGTTATATAGCATAAACAATTTTTTTCTTAAATATGCGCATGTGAAAAATATAGTAGACATTATATTTTCATTTTGAAACAAAAAGCAAGAGTGGGACTCGCACCACTCTCGTGGTGCGAGTCCCACTCGTATATTTCTGTTTAGCCTCTATATATGGATATTTATCGGTATTCAGAAATTGACAAAAAGGCAAGTAATTTTTAGAAATTGGCCCCTACCACTATCGATGGACGATAATGCATTATTTTATATTAGTATAAAATATCAAATGACTTAGCTTTTCATTTAATATTTTAGTAATTATAGGTTGTCAAGTAATACGATGTCAGGATTAGAAAGAATCTTTTGTTTAAGTTGCGAGTACGAACTTTCGGCGACGATCTCAAGGTGTTACTGCAATTGAATTTTTTAATTCTAGATTAAGCGTCAAAGGCGAGTGCAAAGGTAAATCTCTTTTACATCCTTTCTCAAGTCTACAAAAATAAAACTTAAGCTTAATTGATTTTCAAATACAAAATACATTGCCAATAACCACGGTTCCTGAAAAATCGCGACCAACCGTTTTTGAAAATTGCGCCGGGTTTTGGGAACGACGCAAGACTCCACGGCTTAGTAACTCATGAATTATGTTCTTTTTGTATACCCATAAATAGTCGAATATGGTATATCCTATGCATAAGTATAATTGCGCAGGAAAAAACACATCGGCTACGGTCCCACGGTTCGGTTCATCGCCTTTTTAAATATTGTCTTGTACTTAAATGATTTGTTTACCGTTTTAGTTATTACTGCAAATTGAACATTTTTTGCAAAAAATCATAGGTAATTAAAAAGATTTACTTGAGTGTAAGGTCTGAACTTAGCAACTACACATGTAGTACACAATGCAAATATGTATTGAATGTTACCTAATGTCCATGAAATAACACACTGCTTTCGCTGGGTGGCTGTATGGCTTTCGACATAATAAGACATATTTTAAAAGGCTAAGAGTATCAATTTCACATTTCCCAATTATTACAAAAAGTACTATATTTTTATCACGGATCATATTCGTCTAGTATGTAGTTTCACAAATAAATAGAATAAGGAACGAGAATATGTAGTGTTACTTATAGTACTAAGAAGTAAAATAATATGAGAGTAAGTGAAAGTAACTATTAACAATATGATTAGCAATTAAAATATAAAAGTAAGTCTTGGATTTAACGAAAGAATGAAAGAAATAAAATGACAAAAGTTAAAACGAGATTGTTATTAAATGTCTAAAAACAATTACGTGATCTAAAGAGCAAGGAAAAATAAGATGCTGATATAGCTTGCTGACACTGAATATATAAATGAAAAAAGATGCAAAATAATTATAGAATGTTAAGATGAAATGAAAATGAAAAGAAAAAAGTGAAGAATGAAAAGCACAGAAAATTCAAAACGATGGCACAGTAAAGTATACATAGAAGAATGTATAAAAAAATTTATATGAAAATGAAGTATTAGAACTATCGCTTATAACCTTGTCTACAAAATGATATAAAGACATAGACTCATATAAAGTAAATCAAAACTATTGAATTTTGGTATACACATAGATGAATTTTACATCGAGAAATATCACAACGAATCAAATATTTTCCGAGGATAATCTCAGTTGCTTTCCTATATTGTATCGCAAAACGTTGGGTATTATTTATTAGTGGCACATAGATACTTCCACTTCCTAAGCTTAACTTTTCAAAGCTCGCACAAAAACTTAGATTGTCGTTACAATATATCAGACGTGGGGCCGTGGTTGCCTCTGTATATATTTTATTGAAAGCTTCATTCTAAACGTAGCTTCGGGGCAGACTTCGGTGTGTTGTTCTGCGACGCCTCAATCTAAATTCATGTGCTCAATTTGTTTTATTTATTCTCGTACCAAGACATAAGGTCCTTGGCCATTTGTTACTTTATTTCACTCGAAATATGAAAAAAATTTCATAAGATCACCTCGCTGCAGCTTATCCCACTGAAGTTATGCGAGTACGTATTGTGTGTATTTGATCGTGTAAATGATTAAAGAAACGTTCCTAGTGTTTTTCATTAGAAAGAAGGTTGATTTTTTGTATTTATTTGTAGTTTCTAACTGAAGAAAAATTTCAGTATTGAATATATTTAGCGTTAACTTTATACAAATTAATTATCCATAAATAAAAGAAACTACATGTTGTAGCATTATTTCTACTTTATTTTAATTCTTTACCGCGACCTAGATTTCGTTGTATTACAACACTTTCAGGTGGTCAATTAGCAAAGATTGGTAATAGCAATCTTTGTTAATTGCCCATCTTGCAATTTTTGGAAATTGCCCACCTGAAGATGTTGTAATATGAGTAAAACAAAACCTAGGTCGCGGTAGAGAATTGAAATGAAGTAGAAATAATACTACATCATGTAGTTTTATTTAATTGTGTATAAAATTTTAATGATTATAAAATTCTTTGAATAAAAGAAAAACACTTTAACATTTAGATGTCATAGTTTTTTGGTTTCATATCAAGTAAAACATGTTAGTAAGTCTAAGTGAACCCTACATAGAATTGGTAATAATAAAGTATTTATTTAAAAGTTGTCGACATTTCCACAAAATTTTATAAATGTAGAGAAGTTTTTTCTAGGATCTACGAAACTTATTTATCATAGATCTTCGAACGGTGTTGTTATTCCCTTATTAACAATTTTAAATGATTTGAACTCTTTTATATATCAATATTTGATGATACTGGCATATTCTTCAGTAGAATATACGCCTTTGAAATATTATAGCCTTTAAAACCTAACGAAAATTCTACCATAAACAATTACTGCCATTAATCGATTACGGGATCCTATCCTTTTTTTACGCTAATGAACTCTTGTTCAACAATTTGAACGCTTTCATAATTTAGATTCATAATTAATATTATCCCTTAAGTTTCACTCAGAAACATTATATATACTCGTTAATCCAAATTACTCCTTTTTACTAAACCTTATTCACTATCTTTGATTTTTGTTTATTTTCCACTTCAATTTTTTTGTAGTCACTTTGAAATAATGGCGTAATAAAACAAAACAATTTCGTATGAAATATATTGCTTAATTTAATAAAATATTTTTTCAAATGATTAATATTTTTACGATTTAATGTATGTATAAAGAAATTTTCACATATCATGCAAATAAATTTAAAATAAAGAGTTTCAACAATTACTTTCTGTTTGGAATTTTAAGAGTGTCATTGTGCATCTTCAATGCTTAATCGTATAAATGATTCTATTTGTTGATTTTGGCGACATTCACGTATTATTTTCATATTGTTTCTTGAATTTGCTATTAGGCTAAAAAACATAAAACACATTTTAGACAACTATGAAAAAATTCGAATTACAAATTTTTGAAAACAGAGTTGTAGAAGATGCTGATCATATATTGTAACCTGTGAAATTTCTTCCATCAGCGTGTTTTGAGTAAAATCGCTTTTCTATTTCTGATAGGATTATTTCAAAAATGAAGGTGGAAGATGGATTTATAAATAAATTATATTTCATATTTTCAGTTTCCTCTAACCAATACTTTCCACTTGATTAGAAAATAAAACTATTAAAAATGGATAGAACCTCACCACAAGAGATTCATATGCTTAGTTACATATAAAGGTTTAAACGTTTAAGAGGTATTTCTATTAAACTGTTTATAAATGTTGATATTATTTGGTATAATGTAAATATATTGCCTTTGGCGTATGTTTCACCAATTGACGAAAGACAAACTCATTGTTTATATATATTTGATGTATTATTAATACAATTGTCCAAAATCATTTTGAATTAACGTTCTTACCGAATGTTACCCGGATTTTTTAAATTTTAACGTACGGAATAAAATGATGGAATGAGGGCACACCGAAATCAATATAACGCGGACACCTAAACCTCGTGAAAGAAACAATGTAACAGAAAATATTAGATAAATATATCAACACGTGATAAACAAAGATATTTTTGTTACGTTTTGAAAAACCTCTTCAATTATGCTCCACAAAATTGGTATTATGCGTTTAGGTGAAATAACAAAATATTATTGGACTATTACAATATTAGCGAATTATTTTATTAAAATGCTCACAAAATAAAATTAATTATTTGACACAGATTTTGAAAATGCCATGTTTTAAAATGGTGTTAGCTGTTTGATTGCCAAGATAGAAGCGTTGTTTAAAAGTTTTGTCAGATTTACAAAAAACATCCTTGCTTGGATAAAATTATCTTATTGGCTAAAATATCTTAAACTATCATTATGGGTGGCTATTTGGTCCGGCTTTAAGATGCTCAGTCTTTTATTACCCCATTTATTGCACCTAATAAATAGCAAAACTAGCGAAGACAATACATAATGCAAGACAATATATGTCTATTATGATAATCAGTCGATCCGTACCGATATTAAACGCAATATGTTTTTCCCACTTCTTCACAAATACAGCTTACTGAGAGAATTTTACAATATGTGGTAGGTACGTGTTGTAAATTTCTAACATATTAAGGAAAATAATTCTTAACAATTGGATAAACGAGAAAAACATTTTCATCCGCAAAGGGATCCGGGAAAAGTCTATATAATACTGAGACTAGGTGCTAAAAGAATAAGAATGACACTTTTAATTAGAGAAATTTTAAAAATGCTCCACAAAAGTTTTATTTAAATCGTCTGATCAAAGGGAAATCACGTATTAGTTTCGAAAAATTAAAAACTTTGTTTATGAAAAGTAAGATTATTTTTCACAATATTTTGTAAATATTATGTCTAAGGAACTTTTTAGACCAGAAAAATTAAAGAAAAGTGTAGATTGTATCTTGTTTTATACTCAGAGATGTAACATAAAAATTCATAAAACAAGCAGATCTGACGGGGTTGTTAAAAGCCACGTAAAACTTAAAAAAAGCGAAGAATACCTTAATTTTAACAACGGAACGAATGTTAATGTCAGTTAACGGTTAACTTTTAATTAACTTTGGCAATAGCTACAAATTAATAAAAGATTTTGAATTATTTTTTGTAATCGTTTTCAAAAAGTTATTATATTTTTATCGTTATTTTATATTTCTCGTCAATTTTGTTTATTATATTTTTAATTTATTTTTGATAAATTAAAAAATATAATATAACAGTTTTATGAAGATTCCTTTATTATATTGTATTACGGTTACAAATTTTATTTTATTTTTTGCCTGTTCCTGATTATCGATAATTGAATTGCTGGATTCTTTACATTCGACAAAATATCGGTTTTTGCAAAAATTATGGTCTATTTCTCTAAACCCTGATTCTTTGATACATAGGGATCTTTTTGAATGGATAGGGTCATGAAAAGTATTAACATATATTCATGTTCTCTTTCTTTGTGCACGTTTAGCTGTGTCTTCTGTTTGATTCACAGTCCGTTTTGTGGACGGACAGTTAGACGGACAGAGTGAAATTTCAATGTTAATTTAGTTTTTATTATGTAGAAAAAGATTTTTTATTTTTTTTTCAAGTCCGTATTAAACTATATGCCTTAAATGTCATTTCTCATAACAAGAATTGTACGAGTATTCTGATTTAAATGAAAAATATATTTTTACTTTTTAACACATGTACAAAAAACACTCTAAATGGTTTCTAAATAACATTAAATTTTATCCGACAAAAATTGCAAACATATTTCATTAATTTTAAGTTCTTCGAAGTGATTAATATTATTTACAAATTGCGTAACTTTCGAAAATTTATATAATAGGAAACATGAGATATATAAACTTTATATTCAGAAACACAGAATAAAGATGTTTAACAGAGTCCGAACAAAATGTAATATAAAATTTAGGATGAATCTGGTAACAGTAAACTTATAAAATATAACATTTAATTTAATATTCAAATAATTTCCTAGAAGAGCTCTGATTTCTGCGGCCATCGCAAAGTGGCACAGCGTAGTTCGATAACTTCCTAAACAATAAAGCTTCACCCCCTGAAATCTGTTGAAACTCGGTGGTCGTGCGCTCCTTGAATGACCGCCCGCCAGCGCAAGCCCACCGGCGGTCAGCTAAGTGTTGTTCAGTGTTTGTAAACGTTATGGACGCACTTAAGTTGCGTTTTCCGTTTATTATTTTGGCGGTGGAAATATTCATGCTATTTGCTCTAAAACCGACTGACATTTTTATTTATACACATGTTTTACTTATAGCGGAATCGTTGCGACTGAAAAATAAATACTGATCGTGCAAGCAAAGACCGTGCAGAAATTGCTTGAGCCTGATATGAAATATGCCATAGTAACAAAGTACTTTAATCAACATATGTATGAACAGCTAATAACTTTATAGTAAAATTATAAAGATGGTTCTAAATGTCGCAGTTTTTGAGATACTCAAGATAACGCATTCATCCCCTAAATTATATTAGGTTTTATTAGTAATAAGTTTCAGTAAATTACTTTAAATTCACTCTAAACGTGATACAGAATACTTGGTATGCGAGCCAGACTCGGCCATGTCCGAATTTTTTATAAACTTTATAAACAGTTAAAGAAACGTTACAGAAGTTTCAAATATAGAAATACAATTATTTAATAGTTTTAATATGCTATGCTTAGAATTATAGAAATCTAATCCGTTTAGCGAATTAAAAAAAACTTCAAAAATACGAGTCGGATGTAAACTGTAAATTTAAGTCCTGCAAAAATATTTTGAATTCGTTGATGGGAGGTAACCGAAAATATTTAAATTGAATTAAATTCTAGCAATATTTCGAATTGTAATTTTGATATACGGTTGAAAAATTAGATGGACAAAAAAATATAGTACATCGTTTTAGGACATATTATTATCGTTTCGTTTTAGGATTAAGACATTTTTTAATGTAATAGAACCTCCATAGTTTTTAAAGACCGTTTCAGTGTTACTTCACGCAATGGGTTGGAAGAAAACACATTTCACTCCAATTTTACGTTTAAATGATAACTTGAAAATGTATAACAATTTATGAAATACTATATAGTCATTATGATAAAATACAATTTTGATTATTATTAACGATTTAACTAAAGCAATTTTAGAAGTGAAAACATAGACGATTATGTAGATATCTTTAACATTAAGCCGTTATGGTTCAAATTCCAGGTTAAATAATCGACATCTGTGATCGCTAGTATGACATATTATTAAATAATATTTATTTCATAATTTTACCTTTTAAAGTATTTTTAAGTGTTTTTAATAGTGTCTGCTTTTAGTATTTATAATGACATATAATTCGCAATATTCCATTTAGTAATTATTCCAATCTAACAACAAGTATAATAAAAGTATTTTTTGCATTTTCAGAACATTCCTTTCCACAAATACCGTAAATGTATATTGGGAGACTCGTTTGTTGTTTGACCTGTTTAAGTCTCAATTTTTATCTGATCAATATCTTTCTTTTTCCAGAATTCCTTATAGAATCAAGAGAACATAAATAATATCTATATCGAAAGGACTCCTTTGAAAAAGTAACGAACTCGATAAATGAATTGATAGCTGAAGTACTCGTTAGCAATGAATGGGTTTATCAGGGCTCATTACGCATCCATGGATATTAAATATACATGTCAATAGTTGTATGAAGAAATTGATAGATGATGGATTTAGTGTATAAATGTCAAATATTATTTTCCTTCTTAGATTTATATAATAGATGATATATTTTTGCTAACGAACGACAGAAATTAATAATATTTAGGAAGTAGCAAGTCTAGTAAGAAAATAATTCGCCATCTGCGTAATTGGCTCCCTTTATTTTAATAAAATTAAATAAGTAAATAAAGAATCAATAATTATGCTTAACATAAATTTCCATCTATTTGAACAATTTACGTGAAGTGCTAAGACATTTAGTATGTTATTCCTTTAAAGAAGAATTTTAATTTTGCAGGTAGTAACTCATTCAACGAAATTCTGTTAAATGCTAGCATTTTTTGAAAATTTGATGACTGACAGAATTTATCTGGAGCTTCTAGAGCTTGGGTATAATCTATAGTAGAGAATTGCATACAAAATCATATGAAATTTAAGTAAACTCTGTGATACTAGGGTTGAATAAAATTCAATTATAAGTTGAATCATACAATCTCTCAGACCATTGTCACTGAAATGTTATCCAACTTGAAATTGCTTTTAGGTAATTATAATTTAATATTATAATTTATTATCGTGTATCATATGGGTGAAAAGCAGAACGTTTTAATGTACGATACGTAGCTACGACCGACATAAAATACTATCAAACTATTAAAAATAATATAATTATTATTAATAGAGTAATATTATAATTATTAATATAATTAATACTAATAGAGTATATTAATAGGATAATATTTGAATGACATTGGGGTTTTAATGCTTTTTTTTATTAGAACTTGTAATATATTTAAATTAGGAGTATTTTTAATATTTTATGTTTTTTGTACGATCGCTGTTGGAAGAATTAAGATTACAATAGAGATGAGTAAATTTATTTATTAGTTTTTAACTTAATTTTTACATTTTCCACGTATTACTAATATTTGCCAATAGAAAAATTATTTGTCACCGCTCTCACAACTCCCTGTAATGGAGACAGTCATTTTAATTAATAATCTTGAATAATATGTATTTATCTTAAAGCGTCTCTGCTAGGAAATTACATTATGGAATTACCCATTATATTTCTTAATTAATTATATATATATATATATATATATATAATTATATATGTATATATTTATATATATATATATATATATATATACATATATATATAATTATATATGTATATATATATATATATTGAAATTAAAAATATATCCTGCCAATTATGACTCAATCTCGTACTTCCACGGTTATATATCTATGATATTTAAAGTCATTTAAATGTTAATTTGAAGAATGTGATATAGCTACTTGACATATTTATTTATCTTATATTTTGATTGAATATCGTAATAAATAATACATGCCTGATGTTAGAACACTAAGACATTGTTCCGATAAGAAAAATCAGGCGTCATCATACTCTGTGTTATCGGCCGTGCTAAGCAACATGACGCAATCAAGTTGCGAAGCACTTCGGCTCGGAGCTCTAAGACGTTCACCCGTCACGGCGGTCGACGATAGAAAGAGCGAAAGATTGCGTGGCACAAGTCTATTCATAAGTTTGCAAAGACTATGACAGACGAGCTACAAACATTTTTTGTCCTAATCTAACTTTAACTCTTTACACTGTTAGTATAAAACATTTATTATATGCATAATTACGAAACGTTTTATACTAAAACGTTTAATAAAAAACGTTTTATACTATTAGTATAAAGCGTTTATTAAATGCTTATTATATGCATTATTTCGATTTCTACACATCAAATCGTACTTTTGTTTCATCAAACTTCAATAATAACAGTGGATTGCTGAAACAAGACAGTTTTCGTCCACATCCTTCTCGTGTAATGGATGCCCCTTGAAATTAAAATGTACGTCATTTTAAACTAAATTTTTGATTTTGTAGTTAAGAATTATATATCATTTTTAAAATTTAAGGGTACAAAAAATTTCGTTTAGGAGACAGAAGTCTGTGATAAATAGAATGATGGTCAGATGATGTTATCGCAACAAATGGTTTCCATCTGGGTCCGTTTGTAAGAATATACCTAATATATGAGAAATTTTAAATTCGTGGAAACACTTGCTAAAATTTGTTAAACATTTAAAAATAAAATATTAAAAAAAATTCTATTTCGCCTTTCGCCGATAATTTAGTCCCACCCTTCGAAATCACAACGAAATTTTACACCTAGCGGCCCGTGAAATATCATATACATTTAAATTTTTTATAACCCAATTAAACGCAGAAAACCTGCCCGTAACTCCCTGGGTAATTAGTCAGCGCACATAAATACCAATAGAAGCGAGGACAGAGCGCTCATTATCTTTGTTCCTCGCAAGAAGCGTCGATGTATTACTCATTTCGGAACTGTGCTCGCAGTTAGCGATTAATAACCATTGTCCATTACGGTAACGTTAAATAAGTCCAGTAGAAAAATGGGCTTGTTAAGTACGAGTTAGTAAGTATATGACCATTTATATTATCTTTGACTTTAAACACTTTATCGAGTGAAATAGTTGTACAAAGGTAAGGGATTTATTTTACAAACGTCGAGTGTAATATTTTCAACTTAGTATACATTTTTAAAAAAATGTTGCGTATTGTTCGTGATGTTATTTAAATTTTAATGTTACTTCATGTAATGTTGTAGGTTTTTGTTTGTTATTAAAAAATTAATCTGCTAATTTCTGTGGTTTCGATAAAAACCTAAATATAATAAAATGCTATTATACTGCATCAAGTGATTAATTTATGTAAATATGTAAAACGTCAAGCAAATTCTAATCTTGAAAAATATACCAGTCGCATAAAATGAAAAATATTTTTCTAAGTATTTTATTAACCTATGACTATAATTTTTTTTTCAAAAACTTTCAAGTTCAAAAATCACCTAAATTTAAAAATGTTTGTATTAATAATTATAAATTTGCAGAAAACAATAAATAACATACCTTATAGAAATAATTATTAATAAAACGTGAAGAGTATGAAATGTAAAAAAAAACTAAAATATACACCGATGAAATGTTAATAAAACATGAACGACACCATTAAATATACCGATGAAATGTAAAAAAAAACATGAACTTCTTCCTTCCAATCATATTTTCGTTAGTGTAGGTAGAATAAATTATTGCAATGCAAGATCTTGAATATTTACAGCCTTTATCCTTTTCCAACAGAGTCTATCGATTTCAGACGAAAAACTGCCTGTTTCCGATGAGTTATAAAAATTTTGCTTCAAAAAAAAAGAAAAAAAAATGCGCAAAAATAAATTTAAAAAGAAGCCAGCACGTGAATTCCGCACACTATTTGCATGAACAATTTTCAAACCAATTCATACTTCCTCATCTTAAATACCTATTTAATATACTGAAATTAAGTTACGTGATAGGAGAACAGAAATAGGGCATATTTAAGATTCACGTAAAAGTCAAGTTTACTTGGTATAAAGATAGGAAATAAAAAAAATCTTGCCTAAATCCGAATCTAGAACTTGTGTTATTTTAAAAATTGTTTATGAAGATTTTTCAACAAAAAGTATATTTGCGGAAAGTATATTTTTAAACGAAAAGTATATCAGACATCATAAAAGTAGGTGAGACCCGGCATTGATTTAGATTTCAACCCATTTTTTTCCATAATGATAGCGTAAAGGGAATATATAATAAATATAATAGCGTAAAGTCTTTAATTTATGATATTAATATTTTTGGCGGAAATATAAATTATTTTATTTTCTCTCTATATGTTTCACAATTATTTCGTCATACAAATTAAATTAAATGTTTACCACACCCTCTTTCTGAATACTAATATTTACACATTTTTATAGCTGATTTAAAGGATTGTGTATCATTATTGCATGCGGGCACTACATTACGTATAAAGGTGCGTTAATTAACATGATTGTATAAATAATTGTACATTATATACAATTTAGCCTTTATTTATTTAGAGTATCATGGTAATTTTTTTTATGTAATTCATTTACATTTAATTTCATTGCTATATATTTTAACAACTGTTACTGCGCTGATATTATCCAAATGCATAAAACTAATCAGATGAGTGACTATGTCAGGAAGATATTAAGAATAACGCAGAACACCAACTTTGTGCTTACTATTAAAATTTTCGTTAAAGGTAGAATTTCAAACGATTTTATATATTTTAAAAATTACAAAAAAATAAACGATTATATTGATAACATATGGGCGGAGATTAATACAAGAATGTAAATTGGACTTTATAATTGCCTTATTTAAAATTTTTAATAAAAATCCCTCTAAAGATTAAGTTCGAATTAATTTAGTGCTTACGTTACTACCATCTGCATATAAAATCAAGAGAAATGTCTGATTTAGCCTGAATCAAAGCGCTTAATATATTTTAAAAGTAAACTTGCATGTGAAGTTTAGAGGTATATTTCTAAGATATTAATATAATGAGGGCCAGAGAATGGGTTACGGTTGCGATCTTTCATACTGCCGATTATCAAAATGTAAGTAAAATATAAGAATACACAGACAGCATATTTATGTCATTTAACTGTCAGCCTATCTCGCAAAAAATGTGCGAACTTTTAAGCAAACAGAAGAGAGGAAAAATCATGCCATTTACCTCACAGTTTTGAAGCACGAGCTTGTCAGTTTCACGTGTTGAGGCCATCTATTATAAATGTACGGACATCAGAATGTTAACATAGCGCTCGCATGCTAAAACATTGATAAGTAGCAAACGTGTTAAAATATATTAAAAACTTCCAAAGGAAAAAAAACCTATAAAAAACGAATATACAATCAGAATGGGCTATAAATAACCACAATGAGTCACGCATGATTGAGCATTGTCAATTGAATGAAATAACTCTATTGTGGTCACAATCTGGAATTACAAACGGACACTTGTAAGTTACAGTAGATAAAAAGAATACATATTAATGGGTTTTCACCATGAATTCTTACCACGTTGAAAACAATGCGTTGCTGGTCTATTTATTGTAATTATTTTTAATACATTTGTCCATTGGCAGATTTCAATGTCTGAAAAATTGTAAAAAAAAAACTACACCTCTAATACAAAGTAGGTTTATTTTAACTTTATAACAACAAATGCGGATTTCATTTTTTAAAAACCACGTTTTCCAAATGGCTGCCATCGAGTCTGACACACTCTTCGAGTCTAGCACGCATGTTTTCAAAAACGCGTTTGCAGAGCGACTGGGGTATCCTACTGACTTCGGCTCGAATATTTTCTTTAAGTTGTGTCACAGTGCTCGGATTTGTTTTGTAAACAACGGATTTTAAGTATCCCCATAAGAAAAAGTTACATGGACTTAAATCGGGTGACCTAGGTAGCCACGGTATGGTATCGTTTCGGGATATGTTTTTTTTTCTGGAAATAACTGCCGCACTGCATTCATGGACACATTAGCAGTGTGAGCTGTGGCCCCGTCCTGCTGGAACCATGTGTTATGGTTGAAGGATGGACTATTCTGTAGTTCTACTCTGAAAAAGTCATTTAACATCTGGGCATATCTCTCCGAATTCACAGTTACAGTTTGGCCACGTTGATTTTCAAAATCAGAAATAAGGCCCTATGATTGCACATGCAGACATGACACACCAGACTGTTACTTTAGGCTTATGTAAAGGATCTTGATGCATTTGTCTTGGGTTGTGGACATCCCAGTCTCTACAACTCTACACGAAAAAGGGTCTACGAGCTCATTAAGGTACGTTAACGAGTGCTCATCTCGAGAAGTGCCCGGTCAGAAAAATTAGCAAATAAATAGCTCTTCGTGGCTTGATAGTGTAATCAAATGAAGCACTTCTGTGGGAAGGATCGTCTTATTTATAAATTATAAAGTTCACTCATATGTATGTCCGACTGTCTGGGTATTGTAGGTGTGTATATTTATGATAAAGCATATTGATCAGCATATATCTCAATAGTCACAGTTAGACTAAAATAAATCCTCGACTTTTCTTTATATTGCCTGGGATAACATTTAAACGTGGACTTATCTGAATTACGAAATTATTTATTTTAAAATTTTATGTGAGATATTTCTTAAAATTTTAAAATTTTATGTGTTTGTCGAAGAAGTTAAAAATTTAGCAAAGTGATAAAGCAAGTTAATTTGCATATATTAGGTAGTTGACGCTAAAACATATTCATATAGAAATTTTAGAGTCAGTAATTAAAATATTCAAAATTTCTTCATTAATTTCAGAAAGAGCAAATTATAAGGACTTGCTAACGATAAATAATTATTTTTTGAGAGATATTGAAAATGTCGACAAAGGACATGTCTCCCTCCGCTCCCTGTCTTTGAATCTGATGTGAAATTAATTGATCTAATATGAAATAGATCTGAAAAATAAATTTTAAGAAAATTTATTTTAATAAAATTCATTTATATTCGGATTAGCAAACGTTTAAAATGGAAATAATACGTATTCATTTCTAAATAATCTGAAATACTTCAAGCTAAATTCATCTTTTACATCTAATTATGAAGTTTTAAATAAGGAAGCTTTGATTATTTATCTCGTAGAATTGATAATGAAACATCTTAAACGAGCGTCCGCAGTTAATTATGCTGAGCGTTAGTTAAACCTCTTCGTAGAATTGAAAAATTCGATGATAAAATCTCACTGAAACCATAAATTAAACACGTAATGAAAGGATTACAATTCTGACAGGGATTTATTAAAATTCAAGAAAAGAAATCCCTCCCAAAAATATATAAAAAGACTAAACATTTTGTTTAAACTTAATAGTACTTTGAGGAGGTGATGTAAAAGACATATATCAGTAGGTTTTCCTGTGATCTTATTTTATGTGGTTTATTTTAAAAGAAATAGATCAATTTAGTTATCAAGAAAAAAATCTAAAATTGGCTTTAAATTCAATTAAATGCATTGAGATAATAATTTTTTTTAATATATTATGTATAATATTTTAAACTGCTTAATATATACTATATTGAGGTTCTCTGCTTGAATTCAAGGTAGTTTTCACATACAATTTGATTAGCAATTTCATAATATTAAGTAAATTAATTACTAACATTATCACAAATTATATACCTAATAAGTTAACTGACAAAATTCTATATATCATTATTAAATGAACTTTGAAAAACTAATTAAAAGATTAAATAATATAACCATCATCGTCCACTAAATATTGCGGTGCACCAGAATATTTGCGGTGCACACATAAAACAATAAATTTACTGATTAATTGTTTAACAAATTACACTCAATGAAGTCTGTCGACAATAATGGTTTTGCCAGTAATCGGAAAAAATAGAACATATGACATTTAATACTTTAAAATACATTTCCTACAATCGGACATTACAAGCCAATCGTATAATTTGGATCGACTCTGACCGACTCTCTGATCTGAACGCTTTATGTTAAACCGCGCTAACGTAAAAAGAATAAAACATCGACTTAATACGCGATGACAGAGACGGTAAACACTTTGCCGGTAGGGGTGCACCTCTTGTAATGTAAGTTGAGTTGATGAAAAGTCGATAACAGATTCCGAGTTCGAGTCGATTTGCCCGACAACATAAGGCGTTTTTCAGCCACTGACTCATCACTTATGATAGCCCCTCCCGTCCGTTGCATCTTATTCTATGACGATATTTAATAATCTTCAATTAAAAAAAAATACAGTAACTTGGCGAGAATGTGTGGTATATATATATATATATATAAATATATATATATGTATATATATATATATATACATATATATATATATATATATATATATATATATATGTGTATATATATATACATATATATATATATATATATATATATATATATATATATATATATATATATAGGGATAAATTTAACGTATGTTAATTTTTATATTGACATAAATTATGGGTACACTATTTGGTGAAATATTCTTTGTGAGTAGTGAGCCATCGAATTTAGAATTCTGCAGTTCTATTCATTTTCAACCTGCTAAATATTATGTTGTTTATGTACAAAACTTTTTTCCTTAATATAAAGTTACTCTATTTTTTCCTTAACATTAAATTGATTTAAATACATAATAAAATATTTATAACCTAATAATTCAAATTATATTACATGCACAATAAGATATTTGTTACCTAATTATTCTTTCGATAATATTGCATTACAAAATTTTAAACTAAAGGAAATTTGGGAAATAAAATTGAAAATAATAGAAATGGAAATAATATTTAAAGATCCTAAAATAAAAGCCAAGAGAGGATTTGCCAAAATAATTTCCTAATCCCTTCCTTCCTTTCTGAATTCCTGAAATGTTTTGTGATATGAGAATGGACATGTTATAAATATGTACAAATAGGTTTTCCTTTTCTGGCTTCGACATTACTCGGCGCTGCCATATTGTCAATAAGACCGCGTTCATCTTCGGTGAACTATGTTCAATATCCTTGTACGTACTTCTACTTTAATGTAATTATCCTTTCTATACTTATTACTTCGTTAGAATTTCCGCTGCGGCGTCCGAATTAGTGGATTACATTGTTCAAACAATGCAAATCGCACTCATACTGTGACTATTAATATCCGTAATAGGCCTCTGGATTCGATTAGGCTATGGTTAGTAATCCTGTTTCAGTACGCGCTTTGGTTTCAGCAGACGTTTATTTCCGTAAATGTCGCATGACATTAGTATGTAAGTGACAAGGAAAGAACGCACAAGAAAAACATGTGTTTACACACACACACTATAATAATATAACAAATTTATTATTGTTACTGGCAAGACAGTGTTATTATAAGGCTTTATTTGTCAAAGACCTAGTAATGATTGTTATACTGATGTTTCCTACAGAAAGAACACTTTTTAATATCCGGTACAGCTTCCAGTACAGCATTTTTGAGAATTTGCCAGAAAATAAACGCGAAAGTTTTTTTTTTTGGTGCAGCCTATTGGCACTTATTAGCGGGTCATAGTTTTGTACAAACTAACAATATTTTTTTATTTTAAGTAAAATTTAACATTGTCAAGTAGCATTCAAGTACACAATATTTCTTCAACGTTTATTTCAAAATATATTATCATAAGGTGTGGAAAAGAAAAGAAAAACCCAATAAACACCAAAACTGTTAAATTTTACTTAAAGATTTTAATATTGCTTTATTTGAGTACTTGGAAAAATTATGAAAAGTAAAGATGTGAGTAGGTCAACGTTCTTCCTTGAAATTTTCCATAAAAAATACGGAAATATTGTCCCATAAGATTAAAAATAAATACCTCATAACCCCACAAAGAGTTTATCAATTTAATTTTCATTATATTTTAACGTAATCGTGTTTCAGTACGCACTTTGGTTTCGACTGACGTTTATTTCTGTAAATGTCGTGTGGCATTACTATGTAAGAGACGAGAAAAGAGCAAGCAAAAAAAAAATATGTGTACCTACAAACAGTACAATGATGTAAAGATAATTGTATTGTTTTTGGCAAGACAGTATTATTGTAATGCTTTGCCTCTTGAATGTTGATTAGTAACTACTTAATTTAACTGTTGATAACTTAACATAATATCGCCCTAACTTGATAAATCTAGATTCGTCTTGTATTTTTCAATACACACTTTGGTTTGTTCCGTAAATGTTGGGTGACATCAATTAATAAGAGATGAGAAAAAACAAGGAAGGAAAATATGTATGTACACGCACTTAGTTGTGTAGAGGGATTTATAACAGAAAAAAAAATAAAAAAATATATATGTGTGTGTGTGTGTATATATATTTATATATATATATATATATATATATATATATATATATATATATATATATATATATATATATGCATAACTAAAAAAAATTTTAATATTTGACACTGTCAACTGAACAAGAGTACACAACTGTAATTTCCCACATAAATTTTTTTCAGAGATTTCTCATATAATCACTCTTGGTATCTTATATATTCCGTTAATTTTTCAGAATTATTTGTAATTATTATTTTAGTTTTATTTGTTTTTTCTGTTTTGTTCGAAATTTCCATTTGGAAAATAATAAAAAAAAATTTTATTGGAAGAACTACTTTGTTATATTGTGCTATAAATAGTTGAAGGAATAAATTTGTTAAACAGTATTGCTTGTTTAATATATTTCATTTTGGTCTTATCTAAACTGAATTTGTTATATGTTTCATGCGACTCAAATCAAATAGACAATGAGGGTGTCTTTTTAATATGAATGAATAACCACCGAAAAAGTATAGATATACACATGCGTGCAATGAATTTTAAAAAATTATACGGAAGATATTGAAACTGAGTTCATATTTATGTAACTCTAACGTAATTAGCCAATAAATAAAATTGTATTTCTTACATAGTAAATAAGCCGTATAAAAAAGTGTTTTAGAAAATAATAGTAACGAGCGTTGTAAAATTGTAATTTATTGTAACGAACCCGTGAATTGCATAATTTTTATCCCTTAAGCAAGAAAATAATTTTTTGCCCCGAGTTTGTTTCTTGTACGCGTTTTTTTGTCTGATAACGTATTTAATTTAAAAAATATATTCCAAACAAAACTGTATAATACGTAGATGAACTAAACATAAGATAACAATTTATTAAAAACTTTCAGAGTATATTTCAGATAAAATTTTGTTGAAAATAAACATTTAGAAATTTGTGAATTAATATTAATTTCATTATTAAATTTTAAATAAAGCTAAAAACCATCAGAGTATATTTCAGATAAATAAAATTTTGTTGAAAATCAAAATTTAGAAATTTGTGAATTGATATTAATTTCATTATTAAATTTTAAATAGAGATGTGCTTATATCAGTTTCAGATAAATCCAATTTGAGTTCTAATAAAGTAACAAAACATTATAAATATGCCAACTGATCAAAGTCAACAGATTTTTTGGAAATATGTGCAATTTTTGAAAATTTGCCACGAAACGCAGCCGAGGGTTGATTTATTTTTTATTGTAATATATTGGCACTTATTAGCGAGTAAATTTTTGGTATATACTAACCATATTTTTGTCATAAATAAAGTTTAACATTACCATATAGCATTCAAATAGGTAATATTTCTTCAACGTTTATTTCAAAATATCCTATTACAAGAAATAGAAAAGAAAAAAAAGGAGATAAAAGTTAGTATATGTTTGAAATAGAAAAGAAAACCAAAAAGCGCCAAAACTGTCATATTTTACTTAAATATTTTAATATTACTTTATTTAACTACTTGAAAAAAAATCGATAAGTAAATAAATTAGTAGGTCAACGTTTCGCCTTAAAATATTTTACAAAAATACTGATATATTTTCTCATAAAATTAAAAATAAACATACCATAGCGCCACAAAGATTTAACCAAATATTTTTCAGCCTCGTAATTAATTTTAACCTTATTTTAATGACTGCTTCTATTTAAAAATATTGTAAGTAAATCTTGCAAATAATTTTATTTCCTAAAAAAATCTCCCAAAATGTTTGTCAATCTTACTGAGATCTAAGTAAATACATAACTAGTTAACTAATAACTAAATACATGCTTTTCCAAAATGGTGATTCAACGGCGGCAGCGGACCCCCGGTAACTCAATTTTAGGATTTCAATCACCCCCACCCCCCTTAAACTGAAAGAAAAGTGCTGTCTACCTAAAATACACAGTTGGACTACTATAATCTAAGGGCAACTAAAAATTAATTTTTTTTGAATTAAGCATCCATAAATATGTCTTACTCTTATACTAACAATCAAAAAACTTTATTTTTTGAATTCGCTCTTACGCTTCGAATCACCATTTTCATATATTCCAATCGTGCACGTTTACGTAATTATACGAAAATGGAAAATAAAAAAAATAATTAAACACATTCATATAGCAATTCAAATAAAACTAAAATGAGGACACTACAGTACCTGGGCGAGAAACTTTATTTATTTCGTTATTAAACTACACAATAGTCAAATACAATGTAAGAAAAGCCGACATGTGAGAATTATTAGACCAGTATTAGATTGCAATTAATAGAGACTGGCAAGTTCTTTTTTGTTGTACTCTTCATCGCTGAAGGTCATGTCCGTCTTAAAATACCCCATTACCCTATAAATTGTTTCTTTTCAACTTTATCTACCCACGACTCATAACCAATGACACTGAGAGCCCTGTGACCATCTCGCCTGGCGTGACCTGACCAGCGGTTAGGTTTTCTCCCTTGTGGTTGCTTCCCTGGACCTTGCTTGTATCTATATTTCTGTACTTTACGTGCTCGAAGTATTTATAAACTTTTGATGACTAATTGTCCATAATTTTTTTTCAAACCTTAGTTAATCGAAAATGGATTTATTTGCTCTCGTAGTTAAGGGTATACACAGCATCCAGAAAGGATGCTGCTATACTTTGAAAGGAGTTACATTGTCCTATTACATTAATAATAATGATAATTTCAAATGTTAAATAACAAATATATTCAATATTTGAAAACCAATAAATAGTTAAATTATATGCGATTATAGTCAAAAAAATGAATAGTCTGTAAAACGACTGTCATAAATAAAAATAAATTGTCGGTAAACCTAAAGATACATAAACGGCCTCTTTTTAAATTTAACTTTATAATAACATTTATTTACTTTAAAGCTAAATTATACTTTTCTAATAATTCTGTATCTATATATTGCAAATATTGAATATATTTGGCGTTAATTCACAATTAAATGAAACTACGTAATGTAGTATTATTTCTACTTTCTTTAATTTCTTTACCACGACCTAGGTTCCTTTGTATTACAACATCTTCAGATGTGATATTAGCAAAGAAATCTATGTATTGCCCTAAATTTGCTTAGTTGATTATACATTATAATCATTCCTAATAAAGCAAAGGTAACAAAAGTTAAATTTAAAAAGTTAAAAATAGCAGGGAACAAATGAAGTCGCCGCATAATTATTGCCGATCATGAAATGTTGAGTGTTTGTAGAAAATTGTTATAAAATTGGAACCAAGTGATAAATCGTTGTTTAAACAAAAGATGTATATTCTCATAGGCAACGAATCGTTAGAAAAAAAAAACAAATAACAAAATCGGCTATGAATTGCGACAAATAGCCTGTTCTTATACATACAAACGTGCAGATCAATGAATGGCACGTAGTTATTCTAAAAGTAAGTTTAGATATAATAAATATGTTAAAATATGAAAAATTGTGTTTTTTAGATTGAAATTTTTCTTTCCAAAAAGTTATATTAACAATCGATTATTTATAAAATTACCAATGTAATAATTATTTCTATACTCAAAACTCGGGGCTGGTGCGCAAGGTGATTGATAACAAAGGGCTTCGAATTGCATATCCGACTGTAGCCCGCAGCCTTGCAATTCGAAAAATTGCAGCAATGTTCGCATGTGTCCTGGAAAATACTATACTAAATCTAACTACATCGTCTAGAGTATCCTACCAGTTATTATACTTACATACACAGCTTTTAGTAGCATTGCTTAAAAATGGTGTTTAGAAAAATATACTTCTTCACGATTATATACTGCCGCAATACTATTGATTTTTTAATGATCCCTTGGTTGACTGAAAGGTAATAATCTTGTCCCAGTAAGTTTGAATTATGTATTAATAAAGTACAAAAAAGTTTAAATATCTAATACCTAACCACGATTCGGCACAATTTAAACAGAAAAAAAATTAATTTCAATGAAATTGGTTTTTCTCTCAGAATTGACAGCGAAGATTAAAATGGGAAAAAAGGTTTCATTTAATGTTTCTATACTTTCCTAGTTGATTAAAAGTAAAATAATTTGCCATAAAGATTTGGAAATCTGATAGGAAGGATTAGCATATCGCCTACATCACACATTTATTGATTAGCACACGTTACTCATAGTTTAAAAAAAAATCTATGCGAATCGTCAGAAATCGAAATCTACCCACATATTAAAAAGAAAACAAGTTTATCCAAATTTTAATAAAATATTCATAGTTGTCAATTTATTATTCTAAAATATATAATGGTATCCCTTTTTTTTATTGTTATGGCTTAAGCTACTCATCGGGATTATCCTGTTTGGAAGGTGAACCGCCAAAGGATTATAAGGGTATTCGGTGATCATGTTCGCGGACAGTATGTTAAACGAGGCATTAGGGATGAAAGAAATGTTTATAGTTTGCTAAGAGAAAATTTTATTGGTTATTTGATTTAACATTTCAAGAGTACATATATATATATATATATATATATATATATATATATATATATATATATATGTATATATATATATATATATATATATTTATATATATATATATATATATGTATATATATATATATATATATATAATATATATATCAATGTAATACAATATACTCTCTAATATCTATAAATTTCTCAGAACCGAGCAAACAGCGATAGATAGAAGGAACCGTAGTAAGTACACCGAAAGTAAAACTAATTGTAAATGTTCCATATCCAGCGGGTGTGAAATATCTATTGAAACGATAGAAAAAACATTTTCAGGAAACGTCATTCAGATTACAAGTCGACACTAGATCCCCCACGCGCGTGATGGTGTATCGACTCGATTGATCTATACTTCTGCGATCGTACTCACTATCTTGCTGCCTAAATATCATATATCGCTTGTTCTTGTACATTAATCGTTCACTAAATTACGTATCATGTTCATGTACCTGATTATTTTCCTTATAAATTTTTGTATCATCCAAAATGATTATATATAACAATCATTTTGGTTATAGATATTATTTTTTGCTTTAACCTACTTATGGAATTTTCGTGCGGTCATTCTTACATTATATCCTCACTAAAATATAGAATTCGATTTTCTCACATTACATGACTCTATTTTTGAGTACCGCAACACAGCATACAATGATTAAATAGCTCAGTTTTTTATTAAATTTATAACATTCTTCATTTGTTACAAATTACCAAATTTCTTGTCCTAATTAAAAAGAAATATTTTTAGAATAAGCAAAGCTGAAAATAGAACGATATATATAGTCATATAAAATATTCTTAACTAATAAAAAATAATAATATATTTATTTTTCAATGAACTGAAATACTTGAAGCTAAACTTATATGTTATTTCACAAGACAAACATTAAACAGTTAAAATGGAAATTATGAAATTAGTGATTAGAAAATTTTTAATATTTATTTCGCATAATTTTTATTTAAACATATTAAATGATCATCTGCAATTAATTATCCTCGGCGTTAGATAAACTTCTCTGCTGAATTCGAAGTTATTTAATAAAATCTCGTTGAAGTTATGTATGAAAGTATAATTAATGTAGCATAATTCTGAAAGAATTTTATTAAAATTCATGAAAAGATATTCCTTCCAAAAAGGAAAATTCTTGAAAAAGCGTTAAAAATGTCGATAATTAAACTTAAATATAACTGTTTCGCATGGTTAAGTTAAAAAACTTTTACAAAGTGTCGACCTAAATTAATGAAACGGTAACATTGGCCAAAAATAAAGTAAAAAACTGACTCGTATTTTACCTATTCGCACTTTATGTAAACTGCGTATCTAGGTAACTATCTTTTTTCACATTTTTAGCCCCATATCTTTTCCAAAATGCCAACACTTTATTTTGATAATTAAAATATGAAAATATAACTTTTTTACGAGTTACGCGTAACGCTCACCGACAATAATGGGCGGGCTCATGAATAACCCACAATAATCGGAGGAACACATGGTATTTAATACTTCAACGTATACTTCCTACAAAAGTCGATCCTATAAAGAAATTGGGTCAACTCTGGGCAACTTTCTTCGATTCGAACGTTACGAGCTAAAACGCGCTAACCGAGAAAAGAAGAAGACGGAAAATATTTTATCGCCAGGCGACGCACGTTCCTTGATGTATACGTTGAGTCGATAGGATGTCGGTCATCGACTTGAGAAAAGTTGGCTGTTTTCGATTGTTAACCTAACTTACAGTAGTCGCTTGTTTATGTACTTTATTCTATGACGGACATTTGAGAGTTTTCGCCATATACCTATTCCCAGTGATATTATGGCAGTTATATCTACGTATATACAATAGATTGATGAGATTGTGAAATATAAGCAGTTGTGCAGTATTGGTTGAATGTCAGTGTATATATTGGCCCAATTTGTGTTTAGCATACCCATTTTGTGAAATATTCTTTGTAAGTGGTGAGTCTTCCAATATAATATTTCATAGTTTCTTTTGTTTTCAATAAGCTAAATATTATGTTGTTTACACACAAAATATTTTCCTTGTTACATAGGGTCGTTAAATTTTCATAATTTTGAAAGTATTTATCTCTTGACGGGAATATTAAAAAAATAAGAATGAATGTTTGAAATAATATGTCCCTGTCTATTCCCGTATAGTAATACAAATCCTGTGGTCATAGCCAAGAGGGAATACATTATGACACTTTCCATACTTCCTTATCCTACTCAAAACTGAACCGGTGCCCAGTTCTTTTATTACTGTAATAATAAGTTAATACTACAATAAATTATAACAAGGCTGTCCCCAAACAAACAACCTATCCGAAATATTTTTCTGCCTATGACTTTGCTTCGGGTTATGATAATGTCGGTAAGATCGCGTTCATCTTCGATGCATGTTATCGGTACATGCATGCATGCGATCGGTGCATGCATGCATGGTGCATATTTGGTGCACGCATGCATGTCATTTACCGTTCTAGACTTTTAGTTCGTCCATGCCTACTTTACTTCATTACAGTCTCCGCCACAGCGTCCGAAATAGGGAATTTCAAAGTTCGCACAGTGAACGTCGCACTCACACTATGACTGTTAATACACATAATAGTCCTCTGGGTTCAATTAGTATATTGTAACCCAATCCTTCTTCAGTACGCATTTTGATTTCTGCAGACGTTTATTTCCCTAAATGTCGTATGCAATTAATATGTAAGAGACAGTTAAAAGGGTGTTAAAGAAACAAACGTGTATCTATACTAACTACAGTGATGTAACAGGGATTGTATTTTTATTTGTAAGACAGTATTATTGCAATTCTTGATCTGTTAAAGATTAATAATTGCTAATATCTTTTTAATTTAATTTTTGATGACTTAATACAAGATAAATGGTACCTTTTAATATCGGCAATGGCTTTCTACGTTCAATTAGCCTAGATTAATATTGCACCGTAATCCTGTTTCATTATGCCTTTGTTTTGGGAAACATTTATTTCCGTAAATATCGTGTGACATTAATTTGTAAGAGGCAAGGAAAGTCAGTACGTAAACACTTCAATTGCGTAACGTCGATATAGCATAAGGTTAGGTAAATAAACTTTTTTGCGTTTTTTTGAGTAATTTTTTAGCTTTGGTTGACGTTTCGTGTTTTTTTCTTGGTTTATAAGTATGACCGTATATAAGTATAAACCGGACATATGTAGAATTAGCGGTATTACCTTGTCCTTACTTTCAAATACCCTTTATTTTGTATAAATATATTACCGGTAATAACTTCCATTTAATAATTTTATTACATACACCGGAACATTTGCATTGTACAACCTCACATAATAACAACAATTGAATTTATTACCCTCACTAAAATACTAGTATAGCGTATAACTCTCTGAAATATAATAAAACCTACACCGCGCCCCTGCAATAAACTCACTAACATAAGTAGTAGAAAAACCCGCACAAACCCGGCTTCCGCTATTGTGTTTGAAACATATAAATGCTGTTGGATGTTCCTAAGAGTTAATATTTGCTAATAGTCCACCTGAAGAGGTTGTAATACAACGAAACTTACTTACAACTTATATGTTAACTGTGAATTTAAGCTGATATGCTGTGACAGTTCTTAAGTTCGCACATTCAGTTTTTATTTACTGTGAGAGCACCAATAGTTGGACTTCCTGTCGAGACCAATTTAATATGGGCCTCTCGCACAATTTCAAGAAAAAATCATTGAAATGGTCTTATAGCATGATTATTTATGAAATCAAAAGGCAAAAAGTACCTTAGGGAATATTCGATTGGAATAATATATGGCATGGGTGGAAAATCCGATATTTTCTCTTATGATTTCTATAGCGTGACCTGAATATAGGATAGAAACTTAGTATTATTTTTTACTTTTTTATTCAGTTTGAATTTTTGAAAAGTTGACCTTAAATTCGCACTTGTCTTTAAATATTTAAATCATCAAATATAAAAAATATTTAAATCATCAAAAATAAAAACAATACAGTGTACAATTATTTATAGTACCTTAAATTATTTGGAATACAAATAAATATCATATGTAAATAAAAACATTACGTTATTTGGGCAGGAAATAGGAAAGAGGTAAGGAGAGGTGGAAGGAAATGTAGATCCCCCGCGCATTATTTCACGATTCGCCTCATTATTTAAAAGTGAAAGGTCGCCCATATTTATATTATTTTCATCGTTGTTTTCGATAAACTAATTTGTTATATGAATATAAATTCTACTATGGAGATTTGAGATGATATTCATAATGCCACAAATTATTGTACTTTTGGCACTTTTCAAGAAATCAGTTAGGATCAATTATTCATGTACAAACAAATGCTGAAATACTATAATTTAATAAGCATAAATTTGTTGTTCCAGCATAATTTTACTTTTTTAATTTCTGGAGTGCTTGACGTCCAGTCTATTGCTATACTTACTTGGACCTTGTTCAGAATAATGTTATATCAAATCCTAATATATAATTTGTTACACTTCATCTTTTAGTTTTAAAAATATTTATTAAAGAATTTACCTTTATAAGAATATAAATTTTAGGGAAAATGGGATTTATCCAATACCCTCTTATTCAATTCTCCACTTATAATACAGAGTATTGTGCAAATAATTTTTTATAAGGGTTTTTAGACCATTTTTCAATAACAATGACAAGAAATATTCATATACGCAAGAAACACAGTACTTATGTGCGATAGAAAAATGGTACGTTTAGTTTTTTTAGTAAATACTCCTTTGCTCGTGCTGCCATCTACGATATTTTTAAACATTTTAAATGTTAAAATCTAGTTTGTCAAATTTTGACGCAATACTAGTCATAAAAAAAGAAATAAAAAGGAAAACATTCGAAATGAATCCCTAAAAAAGAACTTATTAAGTTCAAATGAACTGAGGCGAAACATTTCCATTTGGGATATAACGAAAGTGAATTTTCCTAAATAGGCGAAATTTTGAATTCAAACAATTTAACTTCAGAAACCATCGCAAGTGATTTATTGGAAGAAGTACTTTATTTCATTGGGCTATAAAAAGTCTGAGGAATAAAGTTTTTGGGACAATATTTTATATAATATTTTCACTTCGATTTTAACTAAAAAAAATTTTAATAAATGTCATGCTAATAAGACCGAATAGGTAATGAAGGTGATCTTTTAAAATGAATGAATAATCAACGAAAAAATATAAATATACACGTGCGTGCAATAAATATTGGAAAAGCAAATACGGAAGATATTGAAACTCGAGTCCATGTATATGGAAATTGGACGTAATACCAGTATATAAAATTGTTTTTAATTAATAAATTGATTACTTACACACTTAATAAATTGATTATTTACATACTAAACAAGCCGTATTTGAAAACGGTTTTGAAAAAATATTACCGACTGTGGTTAAACGGTGTTTTTGTGCAAATAAATCTGAAATTAAAAGTTTTAACCGCATATGTAAAAAATATGTTTTGCATGTTTATGTTTGATGACGTATTTACTTTAAACAATATAAAAAGTAATCAAAATTCAGAATAATTTTTAGAAAAATAAATTTTGATGGTAAACAAGTATTATATTTTAAATTAAGAATTACTAATAATTATTAGAAATTCTTATCAATATTATATCATTTTCATATAAATCTAATTTGAGCTCTAATAAAGTCAATATTGAAGAAAAGGCAATATTGCATGAAAATTCGATTTGTCGAAGCCAATAGGTTTATGAAAATGTAGCCCTTCTTTGATGATAAGTCACCAAATACGGTCAGAGGTTTTACATTTTTTGATGCAACGTATTGGTATTTATTAGCGGGTCAGGTTTTTTGTATGTGTTAACGATTGTATTTTTCGTGAAAATATAATTTAAACCTTTAGACGATGTGATATTCCTTAAACATTTATTTCAAAGTATACTGTCGTAAGTTATAGAAAAGCATTATTGGTTTAAATATTTTAATACTATCTAATTAAACTACTGGAAGACATATAGGTTTCTAATAAGTTTCATAATTACGATACGCAGATCTGATAAATGCGTATTGCTTATCTTTAATTTACCGCGTTTAAAACACTATACAATCCAAATAAGTATTGAAAAATTAAAAAGTAAGTAGGTAAGAAATGCTTTACAATGCATTTTTTTTCGTAAAATTGAAAATATGTCATGCAATTGATTTTTTTAAAATTTGTTTTCTTAATACTGCCTAAATATATTTTAGCTTATGGCTGTCGATGATTTTATTTCCAAAAAAAAATTCTCATCCAATTTTTGTCATGTTTACCGATACTGAGGTATTAAGAAAGAAATTATCAAGAAGGCGATCAAATGTGGGGAATGATATACGAACATACAGATGTGATATATCGTTTAACAAGGCTCCGAAAGTTCTATAACTCTAACATAAACTTTTTTTTAAATCAAATCTTTACGTTTATTAAAAAATTAAATATGTATTTATTTAAAACCACACGGCAGAAGTGAAAACTTTGGCAACTGATGTACTTGTATTGCGTACGTTGGAAATTTTGAAAACAAAAATTAGAAAAGAAATAAATCTAATTAAATTAATAATATCATAATAGTAACATTATACATTCATTGAAGCAAATACGCTCAAATAATTTATAATATGTATGGAATTACAAACTAAATACGTAAAGAAACTCGAGCAGTGAGATTCAGAGCAAAATCACCGAGAAACCATTTTTTTTCATTAAATCAAATTTATATATATTTACACCAAAAACACATAATTGCTGACGTGAAATTAAGTAAATGTTTAACAAATATATGACAAATATTATTTTTGATTTGAATTGAATAAAGAAATATTACTTCCAGAATAAAATCAATGTAGATAAAATTACAAACTTCGAGATTACAACTCAGACATCCATCGCGTTCCGTACTTAATCCAGCGCTTTATTGCTGCCCCAGTAACTCACTTGGCAAAGTGATGAAACATAAATGTACTTATTAATACGGCTCGTCTCGTTCGCTCCCATTCGGCATAGGAGCGAGTATACCCGAAGTCGAACCGTTCGACCATATTCAGCATACCGCCGGCTACGCCCGTAGCGTGTCATGCTTGGAGTAACCCAAAATCGCAAATCTTTTCTCATTAAATATTTTAAACAAGATGAAAAAAGAAGTTTCACTTCAAAAAGTCTTTTTAGTTATTATTAGCGATAGAACTTATGCCATAAAAATTCCTTACACGATTATATGGATAGTCAGAAGACATTATTTTTATACAACTTTTTACGGTTCTAATCAACATTGTGATACATTCTAATCGCACACGTTCAACCAGCTTCGAAGGGGGCGTAGAATCAGATGTAGTTGTAGATGATGGCAATGTAGGTCCAGTCTCTCGCAGACGTTTTAAATATTGTAGAGTATGAAAATTCTCTTCTCATATGTGAGTTGGAACTATTTGATCTGGTACATATTTGATCTGCTACTTGTTTATTTAAATTTATTTTTATTATTTACTTATAGATGTAGCATGGGGAATTAAAAATATAATAAATATCACAATTGTTTCATATTTTCAAAATCTTTGTGGATAAAATCAATAATGAAACAATAAATTGCGAAACGTATTATTGGTGATGATATATATCTATATATATATATATATATATATATATATATATATATATATATATATATATATATATATATATACATATATATATATATATATATATATATATATATATATATATATATATATATATATATAAGATCTTTATAACTAATGTAGGTATATGACAAAAGCATTACGCCTCTGTGAATTTTGTTCCAATATGTGGAAAAATTTATGATATATTGTTTATATGATATAATTTTCTAGTTTTATCAGTCGCTACGTGTTTCGAAACGGGTTTATTTTAAAAACTAACGAATAGTATCTTCTTTAGAAGGTGATCTCCTTCCAAAAATTATATTAAAAATTGATTGCTTTTAATATTACCAGAGTTATAATTACTCATATCGTCAAAGCTCGATGCTGGCACGCTAATCGATAATGAAGAACACTCCCAAAGGTGTGTAATTCGAAACAGCATGTGACTTGTAACATAATCCTTTGTTTAACCTAAGTGTACCTGTTAGAGTATCCCATCAGTCCAGATATTTGCGTCTTCAACTTTCAGTAATTTTTTTTTTAATTTCGTTTATATAAGTGTGTGTCTTTATTAAAATAATCATTTTAATTTGCCCAATCGATTACGGGTAGTCACACGGTAGTAAAAAGGTTTTGATGGACATTTTCTCTACTATCATAATTTCTAAAATTAAACTAAACAAATAACAGTGTTACCATTCATGCAAATCAGATTTCGATACCTGCAAACCTGATAGTTTTACCAATTTAAAGTTACGTAGCACATCTGATATACCTCTCATGTTATGTTTAAAATACGTGATTGATAGTCTACATAGACAGAAAGAATCATAGCGGCTGCATGCAAGCCGCGGCAGGAAAATATATTTCGTGGAAGTGTAGACGCTTCACATTCGTGTTTTGTATACGTCGTATCAATTTTGCAAATATGTAATTTTTTACTATTATTTAACTTCTTGTTACTTATTTAAGAAAAAAATAAACTAATTCCTGTTTGATTTAAAAATATTCAATGGAGTAATTATTCTCTAAATTAACATTTTCACTTTTATTTCAGTCACATGTTTTGCGCAACTTTCCTCATATTTTCGGTTATCTCAAAAAATTACTAGTGAATAATGCATTAATATTTACAAAGAAAACTTCAATATCCTACACAGAAATGGAATTAATTTCACATTAATACTTTTAATGGATATTCCATTAAAAGTATTATCTAATTAAAATTAAGGACTTTATAGCTCATAAGGCTTTGGAAATTATTCATAAATTTTCATCGATTGCCCATAAAATTAAATTAAAATTACCTTTAAAATTTTATTATAATAATTTTCGTTTAGTGTAGGTATTTATTTCATTCTACATAGAGGGCATAGTTCTGTGTAGAGAGCTTATATTGTAGGTGCATGAAAATATGTTTTCTAAATTGTTTTCAGAATTTTAAAAACGAGAATCAAATAAAAGTCCGTTTGCAAAAATGATATGTTAACATATGAGTATTTTAGTAATGAATGATAATGTAGAAAAATAATTAACCCCCCTTAAGCAAACCGTTTCCATCAAAAATGTATTCCATAGTTGTTTTGTAAAAATATGAATATTGTCTTGTAATTATACCATTATTACGTGAAAATTTCCGTGAATTTTGTATATCATTTACTTGCCCAATATTTATATTTAGTTTTTTGTTAGTGTTGTTTTTGTTGCTATTTTATATCATTTAAGCAAACACCAATATTCTGTGGAGCAGTTGAATTGTATTCAAATTGACGCCGAACTCTATTTTGTTATTCTGTATTGCCACCCTATTAAATTGGATATGTGCAACTAATGAGGGTTGGTAATATTATTGCATATTTATATGTTTTGACTTTTGATTTAAGTTTGCTAAAATTTTTAAAACGAACAAATTGAAATAATTTGCAAGAGACCAGATTGGTTAAAAATAGTATCTAGAAATTTTTTTCCTAATTTTATATGGTTATAAAAATTACTTGAATCCACGTATTGTTATAATATTTTATGTGTAAACCAATTTTTCAAATTACACTGTCGCAAACGACCATAAAAAATCTAAGAAAACTTACCAAAAATAAGTACAGAGAATTTTGTAATCACTATTTTATATTAAAAAGACTTATAGGAATTTACTACAAGTAATTTCTGAATTTTAGATCTTCACTTAGAAACGAACAAATATTACTTTAACGTTAAGAATAAACTTCCTTATTATTTTTTGTTCAAATTGTTGATTCTTTAATCACATCTTTTCTCCGATATATTTTCGTTATATTATTTTTAATGCCATAATTAATTGATGAAGAAGTTTTCGCAAAACAATAATTATATGCAAGAGAATATTTTAAGTTAACTATGATTCGTTATTTGCATCACAGTTTAGTTATTACTACTACAGATATTTCATAAAACAAACAATTTAGCATAAATTTCAAGAAACTTTAAAATACAAATACATGAGGTTGAATATGTCTTTGCTGATATGAATCTCGAAGAATCTTTTGGGATAATATTTAAATTGAATTACTTTTCTGTTAGTGGATTATGCGATGAGTAGCATACTCATTCACAATCCATAAAACAGAAGAGTGGAGATGAAAAAGCCATAACAGCTTTTCACATGCTTTTTTCAAACTCAAATCAATTTTTAATTTTCTGTTGAATAACTTCATACGTCAAGAATCATAATAATTTAGTGATTTCAGCCGAAGAATAGGAGCATCACAAAAGCATTTATTTTAAATTATGTTGAATGTTTTTTCGCACTTATCTTTTACTAATATTCACTGGATCATTGTTAGATATGTTAAAATTACATACATTTCAAAATACACTTGAATTGGTCAAAGTACTTGTGATACTATAGCTCAATGTATTCTAAATCTTAAATGACACTGGACAAATGTCCGCAGCGCTACAACTTATCACCAATAATATACAAATGAGGCCAAATCCAGTACTTTCCAGTTTTTTTTTATTTGTCGCTCTTTAAGAGAATATGTTATAACTTTATTATATTTAATTGACTTCCTTTGAAAATTTATAATGAAATATCTATCTAAATATATTATTTCTAAAAGGTGTTTTTTGGTCGAGCGGCTCGATCTCTTTAACTACTGCACCAAAAAAAAATACCCACTTAAAGCTTATGTTTTCTACTTTGGGCGAAAAATATAAAAAAATTCGAAAAAAAACTTTTTGTTAATAAAAAAATTCATTTTTATAACAATTGGCATGAGCGCCATCTGTGGGCGACACATCAAATATCAGCCAAATTGTATACTTGGAACACGTTAGATAGCGATATAGTGCGAAGACTTCGCACGGGTCAGCTAGTATTCTATATTTGTATTACTATTTTTAATTTTACAGTTTTAATTTCAATAACATTTCTTAGTGTTTACTCTGATATATAGACATAGCGATTTTGCTAGAGTTAGATTAATAAAATTGTTACATTGTTTTCATTAATTAATTTTGTTGACGATAAATTGTTAAAAATATAGATGTAAAAGAACACGACTAGTTAAAGGTAAGCATATTTTTTAAGTCACTAAGTATCTAGTGAACGACATAATAAGGTTGTCTCATTAATTCTCAAACTCAACAAATTTAAGAGAAATTTCTTTATAATATTTGCTTCACTTTCTACAACCTCTTGTTTGAATATTTCGCGGACCTGCTTAATTTTTCCTAAGAAGACAGTGGTAGTGTATTTTTACTTTAAATGATCGACAAAACTGTGACCAGTTTGGTGAATATTTGTAAACCAATTTGTTTTAAATGTACACGAGATGAGTACATTGGACCAACCTACTAATATAAATAAGTAGGTGGATAAGCAACAAATAACATTTATTTTTGTTTGCAAACGAGAACATAAAAAGAATAAGATATATTAATACAAATCCGTAAAACATTAGAGATTTAATAGTAATCATGAGTTATATCGTCGACATCGAGTTCACCGATATTTATTAAATATTATAAAAATAACAAAATCGGTTAAATGCAATAGTAGCACAATTACCGCTTCATGCCATCAGATCTCCAATCATCATATATATCAATACGCTAAGGTTAAGATGTTACTCTCCCTTTTTAGAAAAAAACCTCACAACTAATCCACATAAATTATATATCATTTTATAGATAATTGCTTGCTCTACCGGCATCCACAACAAAAAAATTTATTATTGCTATTGTTTTTGCAAATTAATTAATTATTAAAATTATATACACAAAACAGCAATGCTGCCATCTAACGGCTCAACGTCAATATGATTGACGGTCGGTAAAATTTTTGTATAATTTCAAATCCACTCACGTATAAATAAAGTGGCGCTTTAGCTCAATACTTTTGATACTTGCGCCTCTATATGTCAATTTTAGTAAAATATTTGTTTGATCTGTCATCTGAGCTTCATAATGGAATAAATAATGCGAAGACTTCGCACTTGTCACGCTAGTTAAATATTAATGGTAATGTATTCCGACTATGTAATTAAGAGGCGCGCCATGTTGCCGATCTCACCAATGCCTTATCACATCGCGTACCAATAGAGCTGAGTGAAGATGAGTGAAAAACTTTTTTTTCAAATAAATAAATTTTTTTGAAAAAAAAGTTTTTCCTTACGTAGTGAGAAATACTTTTTGGATGAAAATCTTTTTCTCTAAAACTGATGGTTCAGCAATTATGAGGAAATAAATAATTAAATTGTTCAGAACAATTAACCGTTCTAAAAAATTTTATTAGACATAAATTTCTTTTAATCTTTACCTAATCATTCACATTCATATTTTTTTCTGAGCCATCTTTTTGATGATAATGCGTATCATTACACAGTAATTTTTAAGAACTTTTTCATAAAAATATTTAGAAGATTATATTTGATATACTGAAGAATTTGTGCTTTAATATACTTTTATTTGAATCTTAACACGATTATCTTAAAAGAATTTTCTTTAATTTCCAAGTTATCCAATGAAATTTATATCCAGAATCGAAATTGTACTTTTATATTTCGTGTATATATTTAGACTACCATATTTTATACCTGTACTAAATTTCAAATTTTTACATCGGATAGTTTCCGAGACGGACGAACAAACACCGAAGTGATTCCATTAGTGGTCCATTTTGGCAATTTTTTTTACGTTTATTTTCGAAAATGCAGATATACGGTTTTTATGTTTTAATATAAATGATGATCTCGAATTGTGATATATTTTCGATGTTGATAAATGGCCAATTACAAAGAATTATCAATATTATAGCTTTTTACACATGTAACCATTGTCTAAATGAATTAAAATATACTATGAACTGACAGTGATATTCAATCTGCATGCAGTCTTATTATAGTTTTACAAAATTGATTCGACGACTCCATCGTATCTGTTGGTTTCATAATAATATGGGTTATATCTGTATATAGTAGACACAATATGCACAAAGGGAGTCAATAGCACTTTCATTCATCTATGTGAAAAAGTATTATGAAAGTAACCTCACTTTTAATGAAAAAGACAAAATTTCTCATTTACATAATAAAATATTAAAATAAAAGTGTGTTTTTTTCATTTCCCTTTTACCGGTCTTCCGTTGTGTGTTGGTTTGACAAAATTGATTAGTTGTTCTACAGTAAAATTTAAAAAGTTGATCTATCATATTGGTTTGGAATCCATAAAAGTATAATTCAGTTTATATATTTTCATAAGTCGGCGTTACTGGGAAATTTATTCCTATCGAATAGTATTACGTAATAATTGTAAGCAAATTAACATTGCTAGCCAGGTTGCTAGTTGGCGCAGGTGGAATATAAAACGATAACTTTATCAATTAAGGGCTTGCTTTTGCGCAAGGGAATTACGTAAAACTTTTAAGCTTACGGGGATACGTAGTCTTACACAGTTTGGCAGTAGGTGCTATGCGAGTTAGTAGGGATCGTATCTCGTATCATTTGTGTGGTTGTTATTAATGTTATGAAACGTTGTGGTTTATTCAGTTTTACAATTTGTTTAATGTGGGTCATGTATAATATTGATAAAATTAATACTAATAATTAATAAGTTAGTAATACTTCTACTTAAATTCTCGTATACATTAGCAAGAAACTACAATTATTAGACGTAGTTTTGTTTTAAGTTCTAACTTTCTTATTTACCTCTTAAAAACCTCACACTCAAATTGTAGGTTGACACAAATTACTGAATATGTAAAAATACCTTTGCAGATAGTTTAAAATAACAATCAGTATCAAAAAAAGAAAAGAAAATTCGGAACGATTTGGACAAAATAATTTATAATCAATCGTTATGTACTAATTCTGTAATTGCATTACTAAAGCGATAGAAAAAAGTCAAAATTTTGGTCGCTTCGGAACAATTTAAATGCACAAAAATAGGTGAATATGAAGGATATTCGCGTATGCACCATGCATATGAAAGAAACTTTAAATTCGTTCTAATATTTTATATCCACGATTATAAAACACCTCCAATCCGTTCGGTGTTCATCAATATCATAATTTATTATTTAAAAACAAATTACGGTCATAAGCAATTCTCATGAATGTTATGAACGACAATGTTTGTAGCACAGAGATGGATTTAAATGTGCACAGCGATGGATTTAAATGCATTTAAATGTTTTAACTGATGTAGAAATCTGATTAACTTTTTCAATATTGCTTCTGACATGTAAATGTAAGTTTTTTTTATGAGCAGACCAGATAATTGCATTCATTTTAGGATTACAACAATTTAAAACAATATCCCATAATATTTGTAACAAAAATTATATAAATACCGAGAGATCCTAGCACAGTATTTTTTTACGTTTTCTCACTGGTTTGACAGATTTTTATATTTGAAGTAATCATCCATAATCACTCTTCAATACTTTACTCTTCAACATTTTAAACGTAATCCTATTTAGTTCATAACTATGTACGCAAAGTTATGTAACCCAGAATACTACACCAGGATATTACACTGAGACCGATTATTATTAAACTCTAATAATTTCGACTGACCTAGTTCGGAATTAAATTGAGGTAATCGGCAATAATTTTCACTTTGATTTCTTTTAATTTACATTTCAAAGTACTAACATTAAAACGTGTCGGAAGGCCTACAGGATTATCATATGTCATTTCCACGATTTCCGTTACACTGAAAAATATTGTGACCTTATTCAATTCTTTAATCCGCAGTACATTGAATTGGACACAATCATTTGATCTCTATAAGAAGTAACTTAAATACTTATGTCCGAAAAAATATAAAAAAATAATAATAAATTTTTTTATGAAAAATGTAAATTAAGACTCTTTTTTCTGTTCCTTTTTATAATGGGCAGCTTGATAGTTTGCGATTGACATTTAATTAGTTTTATGTTTAATTTGAATCGGTGCGTGTTTCTTTTTTATTTTACGCTGGAGAAATATAGATAAATATTCAGAATCATCCATGTCAAAATTATCTGTTACATAAATTTTCATAATATGTAACAGATAATTTTGACATGGATGATTCTGATTATTACAGTTTTTGAGAAATTTAAGATATTTTCGCGTTTAGTATAATGAAATATATTGTCTATGTAATATATGTACATGGTGAAGAATAAAATTAATACTTGTAAATAATGTAATAAAAATACTACGACTCTTGAATGTGCATATATGCCTAAGTTTTCGCCAAACCCTCGTAGCGTAAGTTCTCTTAAAACTTAATAAGTTCTCTTTTTAAATTATTTGAATGTAAAATTAAAGAGACTCTAATAAACTTCACTTCTTATCCAGTACTTAAAACGGAATGTTAAAAACGAAACAATTTGCATCCTAAAATGCTTCGCGTAAACTATTCAATGACTTTTCTATTGAAAAAGTAAATAAGTGGGCGGTAGAGGGGCCAGTAAAAACAAAGGCACTCTTTGATATTGCCGATACTTGTTGGAAAATAACTCACAATTTTATACCGGCTTAAGCCTCGGTGAAGCGTAAACATGGGCGAGTATTTTGCCTTTGGTGTAGTACACATAACACGTCATAGATGTCCGCGGAAAGACTAAAATTAGCCGTTATACTTTTTATTGCAAAATTTGAACATGCCTTTTTTATAATAAGTACAGAAATAATTTTTTTAAGAGATTGAAGTTTTGCACATTTTAGATTTTCACTTAAAAAATATCAAACTGTATTGGTACACATTTCTCAATTATTCTTAATTATTACATTTACACGTAATTATTAAGTGCAAATATTAAATAACATAAAACGCCGATTCTAGGTCTCATATAATCTATTTTTTGATTATATAAAGATTATTTAATTAGGATTTGACTATTACGCTTCTGCATAAAACGTGTTCTGGTATAAACTTTTCCGAGTATTATGCTTAAGCTTAAGAAATGAAATACGTACTGTTTAAGAAATGAAATGCAATAATGTAAAGTTCCTTATTTTGCCTCAAGCTTATGTCTTGCAACACGTTTCTCTCCCTCAAGACTAACTAATCCGCTCACACGTGCTCAAAGTTATTGCGGATTTAGCGATAGTTCTAGTGATTTGTATCTCAAGACAGTTTTGTTAATAACCGTAACAGTTCGCTGGTATCGATTACTTATGCCGTAAGCTTGACTTGTTTTTGGAACTATATTGGCCTTCAATTATTGTATGCTATTAGTTTGAGTGGTTTTAGTAAAAAAATATATGTCAATAAATAAAACTCTATCAAGCACGAGTAAAACCCTCCCTACGATACTTCCGTACATATTCCGGCACTTATATTTAAGCTTACATAGTATTTCTATGAAACTTACATTTGCATATATAAATTTATTTTTTATTTACATATAGAAATTTATCACAACATAAATATATTGCAACGTATTATATATTTTATCTTTCTTGGACATAAAAACGTGGCGTACAATTGAAAAGTTGTAGTAAATTAACTATTTGACAGAAACGAGAAGCTATAGCGAATGTCATAAATCTTACTATGATAATATCTATAGTTTTCTCATTTATTTCAAGCAGTTAACTTGCCTTCCCTAAAATAATATTTTTGAGTTTTAGCTACTATGATATGCATCGTTTACTATATTTTATTGCTGTGCTAAATTTTAGCTTTCTACGTCAAGCGGTTTCTGAGATACATTGCTGATACATTGTGATGGATACACGGACAGACACGTAAATGATCTCATAAAAGTTCTATTTTCCCTTCTTTCCTACTAAGAAACGTGTAACAACGGGTAAGATTGCAATACCTGCATGCTGTCTAACAAAGTGACAAATACACGTATCGAAAAATAGACAGAGAGATAACAATTTTTTATATATATTGAGACGAAATGTAGCATAGATTTTAATCTGAACCTCAAGCAACGCAGGGGAAGTTTCATTACGACTGACGTAGTAGTTTTTATGTCAAACTTAATGAAACTCTTCTAAAAAAACAGAACGATCGATGAATAGAATAAAAGAAAGAGACATAAATGTCTTTTCAATGAAATTTATACCGCGACAAAAAGAAATTTCCTCAAGCATCATTCCATGAAAATTTTCATTACGATTGGCGTAATAGTTTTCTATGTCAATCTTAATGAAATTTTTCTAATAAGCAGAAAGATATACAAATCAAAAAAGAGAAAGAGATACAAATATCCTTTCAATGAACTTTATATCGCGACAAAAAGAAGTTTGGATTTTAATCTGAACTTCAAGTGTAAACCTGAGGAAAGTTCTATTGATATAAACCTAGAAGTTTTGCTTATTTTTTTCACAAATAAACAAACAGATTGACAGAAACAAAAATCAACAATTACTAGTCTGGCCCCCATTATCGTAAATCAACATTGATATGGCCTTTCCAGCGAAATATATGTTCAATAAATACCTGATACAATTAAGTAGAAGGCCTAGTGATGTAATTGTGAATATTTCAAAAACTATGACATCCACAATAATCGTTAAAGCTTTTCTATAATCTACGTATAGTCTTTTAAACCCTTGTTTTAGATTCAGTAATGTAAATTATGAAAATATATTTTTGAATATTTTATAATTAGCCCTTTCAAACAATACCCCACACTGCGTACGGAAGTGTAAAAAAAATAATAATTAATTTTTCTCTTTTCATATAAATGTTTTCGAGTGTTGCTTACTGAGGTATATGCGGGTTAATATGTTTTATTACGTATGCTGAATTTCAAGTTTCTACCTCAATAGGTTTCTGAGAAAAATGCCTGTAACTACCGGACAGATGTTCCCATCGTTAGTGAGATTATAAAGATTCCGTTTTTCCATTTGACGTAATGAGCCCATAAATTCTGAAAAATTTGTTTTAATTATGATCAACACCTAATATGCTAGTGTCAAATATATAAACTTTTTGAATAGTGTGCATGAATGAAATATTAAATAACAATAATATTGAAGTTACTAAAACTAATAGCGATCAATAAAATGGTACTTTTATTATTCCAGTATTATTTAAATATATAAACTTGATGACGTCGCCTAACGGACGTAATTAAATATGGTACTACACAAACGTAAGTTCTATTATTGCACATAAAACTTTCTAATAAAAGAAAATTTTTTATTAGCTTTAATGAAATAAGATGAAACTATTGCAGCAGTTTTAATTCTATCGTGTAACCCACGAAGCTTACGCCATTAATGACGTATTTTAATATAACATATGTAAAAATTTAATCTAATATAACAAAGAAAGGAGGGAAGGAGGAAAATAAAAAAAAATCTACGGCCGAGATAAATAAAACATTAACGAAAGCGAACTAAATTAGGAAAAGTATGCTTTTATCACATGGCGAGTACTCGATTACAGAATAGATTACATCATTATAAGTTAGAAGTGAGTCACAACATTTCCTAAAAGGACGAACAATATTAAAGGTAAATCTGGCGATATAGTGAAGTAGCTAATACATCTATTAAGTGATCGTAGTCTTACTTTTTTATTTTTTATAATTTATGTTTTTATTATATGATAATTTAATTTTCTCATTTAGCGTTCGTTTATTTGTTTGCTTAATAAATTTGAGTTTAATGTTTACATAATTCATTTGTTGATAAATAAATAAATAGAATAAAAAAAAGCGTTCAAATTTATTCATAATTAAAACTCCGAAACAACACCATATAATATAAATATTTCAATTGTATTTTCTTTATCGGGAGTAATAATTAAGTAAATTTAATAAACAGTAACAATATTTGTAGATTCTGTCTCTCATTTTAAGAAAAAGTGATTAGAGGCAATAAATTAAAACTCTTTTTTTAGTTTATTCAGGCTTATATAATAGAAAAAAAATCGTCGAGCTAGAATAGTCAAAGACCTGCGCGAGCTTTTCTGATGACAAAGTAAATGAGTTGTTCTTTTTAACGACAGACACCTTGAATATATTTTCTTTCCAATAATTAGGACCGGACATTGCACGAAAGGGGGTCGAGCGAACCATTTGGAGCCTAATAACAATGAGCTATCTTAGATCGATTGAACATTGAGTTGGATGAGATTGGTTTCGAGAACTTTTTGCGAATGATTAATTGGAAGACGTATATTGTATCATTAGAAGAGATAGAGCAGAAAAGCCGAAGATTAGATAACTTCTTCTCGTTTCTCATTGACCTAAATTAAATTAGCAGTTTGTGTAAATGCCATTTATATCGATTGAATGACGAGATTAGCAATTTAGAACAAATCACGCTTAAAGAAAATAAGGCACTGAATAAAAACCATGGACGGAAAATTTTTGTGAAATTCGGTTTAATTTTAGTACTTTATGTATAATGACCAATAAAAGATTTAATGAAGAACTATTAGCAGCTGGCAGAAATGAGAGTGTAGTTTAGTTTATTGCATAACTGTTGGCGATGTTAGAACGAGGTGGCATAAAAAATTGAAACGTTTTTGACACGTCGTAATGTAATTAATAATTAAATATAAAATGGCTAAAAAATTGTTACTTCACTCTTAAACTATTCATTGGAAAATTAGGCTTAAGTTATACATTATTGGATTACTAAATATTTTTACACTGAATGTACATTTGGCAAGTTGTCGTTTTTGAATATTCTTTTTGGTAGCATAAACTCTACTTTTATGGATTTCACAAGTTTTTACATATTATTTTTTGCTCACACCAAGTGTTATTTTTGGCACTTGACAAGTTGTCGCTTGTGTATATTCTTTTTTACTCGCATACTCATTATTTTATAATCCGCTCTGCTCTGTATTCTATAATTCTCTATGCTATACATTTTGTAATCCGTTATGTTTTGTATTGTATAATCTCGTCTCTACCTGGATTCAAAAAAACTATAAGGACTATATTTTAGAGTCTTTATAAGTTAGTTAATTTATGAAAATTATCCAATGTTAAAAGTATACAATAAAATCCAAAATATCTTTCTTATTTATATGAAAGCTGTATTATACCAACATTTTAATTATCGTTTCCAATACAAAATTAATTAATCTGACTCATATATACTCGATTTTAAATGCAATTAAAATACATGAACAAGATAATTTGATAATATATAAAAATATGGCGCAAACTAATTGCGACTTAAAAAAACTTCCTTTTTATAAAAAAAGAGAATGAATATTTATGTTTTTTCCACTATTTATATTATAGTTAATAATTATAATATGTATTGCAATGGACATTTTATATAAAAAGATAGTCGTATTAAAAAAGTGCGATAAGAATTTTTACCCTCATGGGTTTCGCACTATCATATATTATTGTCGTAAATCTTGGTGAGAAGGTGTTTCCCAAAGATATAAAAAGATCGTAAATATATATAAAGAATGGATTTTTTTGTCACGTAATAATTTCACTCAGAATTAAATTCAAGGTTCCAAGTCAATGGGGGTACTTTAATAAACGAGTCTGTGTTAAAGCACGTGATATTTATGAGGCCGTACTTGTTTATTGCATTTAGTCAGAACTTTTAATTTATCAGGTTTATGATGTTACAGATTTTAGTATTTAGTATTAATTTCAATTTGATACCTATGACCACCTTTAAAAAAAGGGGTTTTGAAGTAGATTAAAAAAAATTAATGCAAAAGAAATAAATGAAATATAGGTAAGGTAGCTGTGGGCAATATAATTTTTTATGAGTGTCAACCTTGTATAATTTCCTATTTTTATTTATATTTTTTAATTTCCCATAACAATATCGTTCGTTCTTTTCTTAAGTTAATATTACTATGAAAATACTTTTGATCCGTAATTAGTTTTTGAATTTTTTTTAATATGTTTATTATTTTTTGTCAAATAAGTAAGTTTTTGGAATAAGTAAGTTATGTTTAAGGTGAATTAGCAGAAACAAACTCGGGATTGCAAGCTACTAATTTCTTTTATAGTCTCCTATATTCCTGAAGCTGTATATCTAATACATTCTTTTTGACTATTAATTTCTGAGATAACGTTTTAAGCTTCATGTGAACTTGTTTCAAGCTCGGGTATTTTTAAGGCCCTTTTTATGTATTTAATTATAATGACTAATTTATTCAAAGATTTAATATAACTAATTACTTTTTTCCAGTACATCTACGCTTAGGTATACGCAAAGTCGAACAATTGCCACCCTCGCCTCGAGTTTTATTAAAATAACAAAAAAGGCTATGATGGTTGTACTTTGTATGTTTCGCATATAGCACAATCATCCCATTGATATTACAACAAAAGATACAGAAAATTGTTAATCACAATTTCCAAAACTTTCTGTGTTATGTGATGTAAAGATACTCAAAAGTGTTAATATGTTATTAGGCTTGTAAATTAAGTTTGAAAATTAAGTTTTACGATTAAATAATCACATAATAACGTCAATTTATATGTTCGTTTTTGAAATATGGTAATATTTAAGGAGGATGATCCTATAGATATGAAGATTCGTAAACTTTTACGGCAGACAAATTATGATGTCATTTCATTTTTAAAATTACTCATTGAGTAATGATTACGTCATTACATTTCTAAAATTACTCATTGAGTAATGATTACGTCATTTCATTTTTAAAATTACTCATTGAGAAATGATTAATTCGTTTCTAACCATAAAGGCGCATAAAATGGTATTAATTATCTAGCCAATTATCGAAATTCTTATGTCTGACTGACCTACTGTTAAAACAGCCTTTTATCATGTTCTTTAAATAATACATTTATTAGTAAGTCTAATATTCATTAAAAACTGTGTGGGTATAAAGAGCCCACACAGTTTTGAAACGGAGTACACTATCAAAAGTAGTGGAATCATAATCGAATTTAATTTGTTTCATTTTATCTAATAATCGTCTCGTCTATATAATCGTTAGACTAATTAAAAATTAACGATTAAAATCGCGCAATGTAATTGCTGCTCGACCATATTTTTTCAATACTATTTGATATATTAAAAGATTCAAAGGATTACGTTATCTTTTTTGGGTCTTTTAATATTAACAATAAAGCGTATGTCAACTTCGCCTATTAATAAATTAATACAAAGTTTCGAACGTATAACTGTATCAACTCATAGGGTTCTGGTTTGTTTACTAAATTTGAGATAAACCGTTGTTAAAAGATCATTGTAAAACATGCAAGGTATACTGACATAAGAAATTAAAACAAATATATACACTGTATTTTGTTTGAAGTTCAATACAAGTAATATATGTAAATTGTAATTATCAGACGATCTATAGTTAATACTAATATCTTATCTTTCTGGGTTTGCTTATGATTGTATTGCAGACTGTACCAATTCTTTAAAATAAACTGTCAATTATCTCCACAATACACTACTGACTAAATTTTTTGATAACAACATTAAAAAAATTATTGAGCTGAATTAAAATATAATTTTAAAGCAAAAAGTATTTGTAAGAATAATATTAGTGGCGCAAAATATCAAAAGTTTTTTTGTATTTATGGAGATATTATATGCATAGAAAAAAAAACACTACAGGCGTTTATTAATTTAGCGATTATTATTTCTATTACGTTCGCCCGTGGAGTTTAATCTACTAAATATGAAGTAAATTATAATAAATATAAGTAATATATATATATATATATATATATATATATATATATATATATATATATATATAATAAATATAAACAACTGATAGTAACTTAAGATCTTTCGACGTTATTATCACAACTTACAATCTTCGAAAACAGGAATTTTTCCGCAAAATTTCAATATAAATATGTGAGTCGAAATAACTAAATGGGTAATGACTATGTTACTATAAATTAAAGACGGTGGCACCATTTAAAAATATCCAGTAGCGTGTGGTATTTCTCTATATTGATGGTTCAGTTAATACTGAAAATTACCTCAACATATCTTATTAACGCCCCAAGAAATTTTATAAGTTTTGCCTATGAGTATTTACATATTAAAAAATGTATTTATTGGGTATTGAGGTAAACTTAAATATTGTTCCAGGGCATTAGTAATTCGAGAAAAATATATTTAAATTAACTTGTTTACCAGAAAACTGGCGCTAAAGCCAGAGAAAAAAAGGAAAACATAACATGTCCAATTAATCAATATGTTTATACATAAAGAGCCTTCACGTTTGGATATTATATGTCAACATGAATATTGAAAATACCTGTTTATAAATTACATTAAAATCTTAATCGTCAAAAACTCAATTCTACGTCATTTAATGGCTTGTGAACGAAATGAACAAGAAGTAGGCTTCTAACTTGTACGCTATAATATATCACCGCAAGGTTAACGAAATGGATAATTAATTGTCCCTACAATTCTAATAATCCTTTAAGTGTCATTTCTAGACTTGCTAAAGCATTATTCTCATGTTAATTTATATTTTTTTATCACATTTCCAATTTAAAATTATTTAATCTTTGATATATTAATAACCATCATTTATACTACTTGTGTCCAAAGTACTGAGAGGGAGTGGATAGCATCTGCATAAAATTCAGGTGGCTTGGAATGAAAAGATCGGTATATGAACTATCGTAGGCGCTCTTCAGTATCAAAGTTTTTTTTCACGTAAGGCGTTGCTGAGCGATGTAAACAAACAATAATTAGTGGGTGCAAGTTCTGGGGAGTATGGGGTGTGAGGGATCTGTATCCAACAAAAATCCAAAACTTTAAGATCTGTTTGGGTATACGAGGATGAGCCTTATCCTGGAAAAAAAAATATTTTGCCATTTTGAGGAGGTTTACGCTGAATTTCCTGCTTTAGGTGTTCAAATTGCTGATATTACATTGCAGTGATCATAATGGTATTAGTGGAAAGAAATTTCTACTATATTACACCTTGAACATTCCACCAGAAGCTCAGCATAACTTTTTTTGATTCAAGCCTTTTTTCAGTGTCAGTTTCATGTGATCCTGACCTTTCGCATTTCCGGTTATAATTAATATAGGCAACCCATTTTTCATCTCCAGTAATAAAATTATCTAACCAGCAAAAAGTTAGCCGAAAAGGTAAAAGTTGAGGAAAGATTTCAGCATGGTGGAAAAGCTGATCCAGGCTAAGGACCTGCTTTCGCATCATATTTCAAGTTTTTTCCCAAACGGTGTAAATTATTCTTTATAGTTCCGTCAGGCACCTGAACTCAGTCGCAAGCATGCGTGTCATTAATTGGCTATCTTATTCAAGTAACGGTTTTAACCTGTCGCTATCAAATTCCATCGATCGACTAGAGCGTGGTTGATCACTCAGGGAATAATTATCATCATCGCTGCGAACCCGCTGGAATCATCGTTTTGGAGTAGCTCCAGATATGGCTTCCGGATATTTCATGCGTATTAACAATGCAGAATCTTAGTTACTACTGAATCAGTGAGAGCGTGCTGCGACCTTTATATATCTTCGATCGTGGAAACTTCCAGAACGTTCCCATATTTTCTAGATAATTTTTCAAAAAAAACACTCTTTACTTATTAACCAACCCAATATTAAGACCGGTTTGCATTTTCTAGGAATTTATATAAATTGAATACAGGGGTTTAGCGCTGCCTTAATTTTTTACAAATTATTTTATTAGAAAATGTGGTTAATGTCAATTAAAATTTGTTAGAAAATGTGGTTAATGTCAATTAAAAAATTAAAATTAAAATTTTTACAAAGAAATTGTAATCAACTTTCCTCATATTGTTGAATTTTCTTTAATTATTTACTTTGATCGATCGTTTACGTTTTTCTATGTTTTATCTTAAGGGTTTACAAAATAATTACATTTCGCCATTTTATTACTTAATTATTAAAAGTTCAGATTGTAAGTAGATGTGAAGAGTTATAATCGATAATTAACTAAATTATGAAGAGATTTTAATGTCTTATTATTGAAGTTGTAGTAAAAGGTATGTATCTGCTTTTCTTGACTTTTAAATTCAATTACTAATAAAACTGATTTGTCAAAACTTGATATGATTTCAATGGGTCTATTATATATTTATCTGGTACTAATTATTCGAAACAATAATAAATTAAAACAATACATAATAAATTATAACTTATACGAGTACACACTAATATGCAAAACAGAAACATTTTTTTATTTGTTTGTTCATCCCAATCTCTGGAACTGTATGTCCAATTTAAAAAACGGCTATTGTCTTAAAAAAAAATACTTCGAGGAAGGTTATACGTTACGTTTAACATATTAAAAATGAGAAACGATCTTTAAACGGTGGAAGGGAAAAGAAGCCCGGGTTTTTTACTGACTGAGCGTGGCGAGTATTCCCACCGATATATCGCTCACATTTATAATCGATAACACTTGGTGAATGAAGCGTAGGCGTTTAGTGACTGCGATGGTAAAATCAATATTGCGTGGACCTCGAATTGCCACGAATTTAAGCCGTAATCAAAACACATAAACATTAAACATTTTTGACTAAAAAAGTAACAGACACCTACATTTATAAAATATACTAAGAATATATGTAATTTTTTGTAAATTCCTAACGTTAGAATGAGATAATATTTGATTTCATGGATTTTCGTCAGTGCATTATTAATGGAAATTTAATAACGTAGGTTTTCAAATATTGAATATATTTGGCGTTAATTTTGTAGAAATTCATTATTCACAATTAAATGAAACTACGTGATGTAGTATTATTTCTACTATCTTTAATTTCTTTACCACGACCTAGGTTTCGTTGTATTACAACATCTTCAGGTGGGATATTAGCAAAGATCATCTTTGCTAATATCCCACCTGAAGAAGTTGTGATACAACGAAACCTAGGTCGTGGTAAAGAAATTAAAGATAGTAGAAATAATACTACATCACGTAGTTTCATTTAATTGTGAACGTAGGTTTTGTTAAATTAAATCCTGAATGTAGCATGTAGCACGTATCATGTTAAATACAGATATTATTACGATATAAATACTTGTTTCAATATAATAATATAATACTCTTCTATATAATAATAATTATTATTTAATTATATAGCAGAGAGTATAATTTTACAGATGGAACTTAAAATAACCGTATATTTAAAATTCCACAGAGTATGCCAAAACAAATTCAAATATCCAAAATGTAATTTTACAAATGTTAATAATGCGATCGTAAAATAGAAAGCAGCTGTTCGTAACTATGCAGTATTTCCGAACATTGGAAATAAACATAATACTAGAGTGTCTTAATGTGTGCTCATATACGAGTACGACTCGAGAAAAAGTGCTATATGTAATTCGTGCAATTCCGCTTTGATTCACAGTGAAGTGAAATTAAGTTCACATTGCCTTTAGTAACACTATTTTGAGGACTTGTGTTTTTTCTATTGGGAAAAGGTGAGAGAAACGAATAAACAAAAGTTTACTTACTTTTCCAAATGTTCTTTACTCTTTATGTTTCCGTATATAAAAAGGAAATTACATTATAAAATCATTCATGTCTAGGTCAGTCCGTCTGATACATCCGTTTTCATCAGAAACAGCTTGACGTAGAAACATGAAATTAGACATAGCGTAAAGCATGGTAACCCGCTCGATTCTCAATAACTAACAATCGAAAATATTTTATGGAAGTACTTTCAAGTTAAATAAAAAAAAATTTTAAATTTCATAGAAAGTGTTGAATATTTAAAAGGGCTTACAAGGGTTTCAAAAATATAATTACATAAAATATTTTTCCTATTTTGGGCAGTATAACTTCAGAGAAATACTAAAAAATATATACCCCATTTTTTCTGAACCTACTGAACCTAAATTATGAAAAACAGTATTTTTCAAATCCTACGCAATGGTTTCTATATAATTATAACGAATATTCTACATGTCGTTGCTCTTAAGATATCCACGATATTATATATATATATATATATATATATATATATATATATATATATATATATATTTATATATATATATATATATATATATATATATATATATGTATATATAAATATATCCTAATTATCAAATGTCTATTTAATTGGACCAGATATCATTAAATATTTATTGCACTAGGAAGTCCATAGAAGTGACGATTTTTTTATAATTTAAATTAAAACGAGTTACGAAACCTTCAATGCACTAACCAGGCTCTCACTTGGAGTTTTTGTCTAAATTTTCAGGGTAAATGAATAATTATTGATGCCAAGAATATAAAAGTTCGTATGTCAGTTTCATATTTGAACATTAATAAAGAAATAATGTCTTTAGGAAACAAAGAAAATTAAAAATATCTGTGTTTTTAATAAATTTTATCGATTAATTTTGTCCAACTTTTCCTCTAATATTAACGTCAGTTCTAAAACTCAATGCCTTAGTAATATGAAATGAATTGTATTCGGCTTAATTACGACTGTTTTTAAACGATTTGCAGACGCGCACCCACTTATATAAAATAAATCACACCGAACTTGCTCAAAAGGAAACTCTATAAATTGCTGCACAGGGGCGAGTGCTAAAAAAGTCCCCGATAAGGTATCGGAAATAAGTTAAAAGAAAAGCGGGTCGCCTAATTGCTGGCGCACACAATAAAGTGCTCTTATACTTGGCCGTTTTATTGTCAGAAAAGTAAATAAGTCATTTTCCCAAACAATAAAAATCGTAACGAGATTTTCTTTCCAATCGTTAAGAAGGGAACTTTTACAAATGTAGGGCGGATAGATTTTCTTTAAGGCTAATGGAATCTTTTTTTGCATAGGACGGAGACTTAATTGGAATAAAAAGTTTTTAAATCCTATTTCGCTCTGCATTTTATATTCTCCGATAAGATGCATTTATTTAATTTTGCCATTATGCGACTTAAAATTGATTTCCGGGATGCAATTTGGCAAAGCAATTTTCTTGGGTTATATCTTCTTATCTGTCTCTTCTTTAACGACCAAGTTAAAGTAAGCAATGTTGAATTCGTCGAAATTTACGACTGTTTTGTAAAATGCTAATTTAGAATGAATTTAAAGCTTGAAAAAAGTTCTCGAAACTTTTTGAAACTTGTGATATAGGTGTGCAAATAAAATCTTGAAAAATTTTAATTCAAAAACCCCTATTCTAAAGAGGTTTTAAATTTATGAACTGACATAAGAACCGGTTATATTTTAAGATTTTTATTCACTTTGCTGAATTTAGTAGGGGTGTCATTGAAAATATAATTTTCAACAAAAAGTCTTTAAATATAGAGTTCTGCATTTCGAACTAGTATACGGAATATAGTATTTTGTGCGAATATTCATAAGAATAAAGAATTTGATTAACTTGATAAACTGAATATTTAAAATATTTACAATACAACATAAAAAAACTCGTGATCTAAAATGTACGACTATGAAGTTTAAAAACCTACACTTGGCGGGAAATTCCTTTTCTTTTAATACACTTTGTATGTACAATAAAAGCTGTTAATAACTTTGAATTGTAATTTCATAGTACGTACCTAGTGTTAAAAAATATATTGATAGTAAATATTGAGGCTCAAATTAATTAAAGCAAAGAACTCACTATAATTATTTCTCATCGCTTTGGATATGAATTACCCCCAGTTTTCACCAATGTGCTCCTTTTATAGTGTTTTTCAAGAATGTGTTTCTTTTATAATATCGAGGCTCAAATCAATTACAACAAAGGACTAACTATTTCTATCTCTTTAGACATAAATTTGCCTTAGATTTCACCAATGTTTTATGTTTATAATATTGATACTCAAATAAATTACAGCAAAAAAACTAACCATAATTATTATCATCACTTTGGACATATATTTGATAATATTTTTTAATTTATATGTTTTTAATACACATGCTTCTTTACAAAACACAAGTTAAGAAAATATTTTTCTGAAAAATGTATTTATTTTTCTAGTATTTTCATAAAATATATTTAACTTTATGTGTTTTTTAAATAAGTATTTTTTAAACTATTTTATCCATTAGTTATATAAGAAATGGTAGATTTCTAATTTAGTAATATTTAATATACGACCAAGAGTTATTATTTAATAAAAAGAATAAAGTTATAATTTAGTTTATTTCGTTTTTAATATAACATAAATAACTTATATTTTTTTCCTTTTTTTACTTTATATAGTTTACATAATTATGAAAACATTAAATTAAATTGATATAACACATTCACCGTAACTCGTAAATAATTTGTCGTGCGTCAAAGCAGATAATTATCTATAATTTGGTTATATCTATGGATTTCTTTGGACATTAGTTTTGATATTAGTTTCACAGTAAATTTTGAAGCAAACCACGTATTCACAATTTTTAGCCTGGAGACTTTTAGAATATTATATTTAATTTCATATTTTTTAACAAATGGTTAACTTAATACATTCATACATTCATCTAATCTTAAACCGTTCATCGATTTAAGATTAGATGAGGAATATATTAAACCCACACATACGAAATTGCATGGAATAAATAACTAAATCATAATACTTTTTTTTCTACGTACCACTTTTAACCACCAAAATTAATGATTAAATAAACCTTTCGTGATTTTGTTATACTGACAATGATTTTTTGGCGGATAATATCAATTATCCAGGGGAACCTTCTAAAAGAATTTAACCCTTTTTAGTTATTATAGAATATTCTTGATATAGTAAATAAGTAAGTGGTTTTTTGAAATGGTTAATATAGAACTTAAACAACATTTCAACGCTTTTTAGCAGTTATTATTTCACAAAAATTTTGAGTATTTTTTATAAATAATTGGCTCACTAACCAAATCTACTGCTGTTTCGTAAAGGCATAGCCTTAAATTAATTAAACCAGACGATATGTAAACCGGTTGCTGGTTTACAATCAACGTCAAATTCATTTATGTGATATTCATCTAAGAAGGAGCGGGTACATACCCGATGATCATTTTTGACTGCCAATTCGGATTACATACAGCATCATGTGGCTACACGGATTACTACTAGTAGCAAACCCAATCCTTTTTTAATAAAAATTTGAACTATAAAAACTAATTAAAATAATAATACTAAAATGCTAATGAAAAAAATAATGGTCAAAGAGGACCAAGACATTTATATCTACATTGATATTAAGATTTAGATTGACCGCGCTGCGTTGCGAACGGCCAACTTTCCGCGCAATCTATCGTTGGCAATTCCATTGAATTAAATTATGCCTAACCGGTAGCGGACTATTAAGTCAATCACAATACGTTAATATTCAGTATTGCATGCTAATAGAAATTTACCGTCCATATACGCTTTCACAAATCGTCCAATAAATATATCATTCCTGATTTAACCCGCGACATTTTCCTTCCTGTCATATTCTGTTTTCTCCCGCGATTCATCTTTTATTTTTTCAACCGACATTTTTTTGGATTAATTATTATTTTTAATAATTGTTTCCTTTTTTTAATCTTATCTAAACAATGTGTTGTTTAAATTATTAAAATAAAATAATTTGCGATTGACTGGAAAATATTGCTCCTGTAGCAATCAGTACCTGGTATTCACAAATATTGCACTATAGATTAAATAAATATAATATTAAAAGCTCTTTGGAGACACAAGCTATTTCAAATATTAAACTTAATACTATCCCCAGATCAGATTCCTCATATGGACGTCATTTATTCATCTGGACTCCGGGACTTTCGGGGATTTGGGAAATTTTTACGTCCGTATTATTTAGCGCATATAAAAGTTTGTCTGCCTTATAAAGAAGATTACTCAAAAAATTTGTTAATCTACAGCTTTACTATGGCGTATTAAAAACCTGTTAGTTTTTATTAATAAATATTTAACAATTCGGTTGCATTCATTCATTCAATTTTATTTTATTTTATTTTAACTGCAATTTCACGAAGAGTTATGCAGTAGAGATGTATAATTCATGATTGAGAGATATAAAAGAAAGAGCTCACATGTTACGATCATTTATATCACTCGCTCACTTGAATACGATTATATATATATATATATATATATATATATATATATATATATATATATATATATATATATATATATATATATATATATATATATATATATATATATATATATTTATATATATAACGATACTATTAAACTAAATTATATTACAATAAATAAAATATAATTAAAAGAGCGACTAATTAGTTCAAGTTTCTCAAATTTTATTAAATACCCTCAAGTTCCGTAAATAGTATAGTTAAGATTAACTTATTCATATCATTTTATTATTAACTAAACAATTTATTTATTTACATTAAATTAATATACTTTATGATGTTCGTAATAAATCTTGAGAATATTTTGCATATAAATAAATGACATCTTTCATGGTTAGTAAGTACTTGCGTGGTGGAACACAATGGGAAAGTTTTTATATGATTACAAACTTATGGTGACTATTTCAACGGAGGAAGTTTGTATATTTCCATTTTAAAAATAAAAAATAATTTTAAAATAAATGTCTCTCATGAGTTGCACAGTGTCGGTGTCTAGCATTCCTATTGCAATCGGCAATAAACAGACAAAGTAAATTAATTGTACTTTATTATACCGATAAAATACATCTTAAGCGCGTTCAAAAATAGAATTGTGCTCACCTTAGAAACTAAAAATGAAATTAATTTCATATATTGATAAAATATCTTTTCAGTACTTTCTCGTGTGCATATATTGATAAAATATCTTTTCAGTACTTTCAATCTTTAGACTGTTTTCATATTCAAGTGATTTTCAGACAAATGATTTGATTTCTGGTCCATTCTGGATTAATTGTGAACTAGTAACCTTATACATTTCATAGTCCAAACTATAAATATACAACAGAAGTTCTTAACAGTGCCCTAAGGAATCATTGAAGTCTTCATAATGATGTTTGCTATCTCAAAAAAAATACTTTGACAAAACGCACACCGTGAGTCGAATCTACCTATCAAGATCGACACAGTGGTATACCATTTCAATTTGGTTAACTTTAAGAATTGATTTTTATTATAATTATGGACAAATGAATTATTTATTGTATAATACTTTATTTTATGACTGATAATATGTGTCTACATATGAATTTGGTATTGGGATTTTATTTCCCTTATTTTATCATTAAACTGAAAATACCAATAATTTAGAACAAAGTTTGTTAATTTTAACAGTCCTCAAGTCAAAGCACATGCTTATTAAAATTTGCCATTGTATTAGAAATTAATAATGATACTAATAAATAAAATATGCATACGTAAGTAAGGATTTATTTTCTTGATGGAAAGAAATATGAGGTGATGAATCAGATAATTAGAAGGAGAATTAGGAAAATCGAAATCAAGTATCACTATATGTATGTAGAATATTATTACTAGGTTGATATTATTTCAGATAGCTTCACAGGATACAAAACCACCAGTTACATAATATTTTTTTATGTATTTAAAATCACTGTATTAATGAAATTTAAAAACAACAACTTGCTAATAATGATGAAAATAGAATTTAAAATTTTATCTATGGGATATTTGGTTTTTTTGTTTTTCATGGGCCGAGTTATAAAGGTTTAAACTTATGTTTAGAAAAAGAAGATAATACTGAATTTTGTCGTCATTTCTTAATAATTTTTATTGTATTCTACGAGAGCGAATGGATGAGGTATCTATCCTTACTTTATCCGTACAATCAAATTCCGAATTTGACAACTCGCTTCTTTTCGAAGAATTTTTTAAAATTGTTTCCCGTACTGCTTCTCAAATAACCTATAATTTTAAGAATAATGACATACTTAAGTGTTGAAATGTTGTGTGTCTTTTTTTTCAAATCAAATTGCAGTCATATATACCTTTCATTTTGTCGCAATCATTTCGCTCAATCAGAGGATGTGTGAATTTAATACTTACTGAAGTGAAATAATAATTACACAAATATATAATGTACCTATGTGCATCAATAGATGGCGCTACGTGTAATTTAAATTGCGCCAGTAATCTTTCACTCGATCATCCATTGGCGAAATTAGTGTAGCCGTAATAAATAAATAAATAATTAGCGAGATAAACAATTACTAGCAATTTCCAATGAATATGACTAATTATTATTGATTTCTCGTTGAAAATTTTTGAGATCAAAAAAATTATCGGCACAATTTTATACAACAGGAAATAATATTAAAAACTAAATAATTTAGAACTCATTAAAAATTTATTAAAACAAAATTCATTGATGTACATCAACATCTAAAACTTGTGACAAAGTCTTACTTTTTTAATATACCAGCTATCTAAAATTTACGAAAACGAAATAAACAGAACAACACAATAATATATCCGAAAACACACGCGGTGATAATCCCGGACATGTAACTATTTCTCATTTTGTTATTAATATAATAGCTCACAGATGTCTTAAAGTAATTTAAAATGCGAGATAATTAATTTAAAGTAAAAATAAAAAAGATTGAAATCAATCCAAAAATGCTTGTAGCGTACCGCAGTCACTAATAAATAATGTCATGAAATAAAAATATGCAAGGATTTTCTTAATTTTCTCTTTAACAACAGTCGATCCGAAATTACACGGAAATTCCATCCCGTCGGTTTTTCTGCGGTATTGCCTACGTCTTTATGTCCAGTTGCGTCCGTATTATTTCCATTTCTGTTGAGAAAATTAATTTCGAGATTTGAGACGCAATTTATGAACATAATAGAATTTTCGTGACGGTAAAATTGGTATTGGATAATTGTCATTTATAAGTGGCCCTTTTTTACAGTACTAAATACAATATAAAGCTGAGTGTATGCATATAGAACCGAGTTGAATAAGTACAGTGAACTGATTTAATTATTTTATATCAAAACATGTTCTCTTAATTACCCAACTAACTTTTTAACAAAATTATATCAAGGTATGTTATGGACAATCATATCGATGTAACATCACAATCTAAGTAAAATTTCTAGACATTACACGTTATTCGTTTTTCCTGAAACATCATCAAGAGTCAACGTAAACATCCTATCCTTTGCATACAGCACACAGACAGTAACGTATGTTTAAATTTTTTTTCCGTGTATTTCCCAGCAGTATCAAATCAAACCGAAGTTTCCTAGGACATCTGACACATCATAAAAACAAATGTGATAAAGGCTCATTCCATTGTAATTTAACATCTATGTTATAACTAAATAATTAGGGCCGAAATTGGAATCTAGTAAACTTTAGAATTTGTTATTTCAGATTAAAATTTAATTTAACAATTATTATTACACAAAAATTGTATTTATAATAACAAATTAAAAAACACATTCTAACACTTATATCTAAAGTAGCTATAAAGAGCAAACAATGATGCAAAAATTAATCCTTTGTATGAGATATTTACTTTGTAACAAAATTATATTTTACTTTCATAACTTCTATATTTAAGTAAAATATTTTACAGAAAAATACTAGACATTTAACATTATATTTAAGTAGTATTCAAAGCGTAAGAAATAATTTCCATATAATACTTAAGTGTCAGTATTTATGTTTAATTTTTTTTTTAAGAAAAACTGTAAACTTAAAAGGAAATATGAAATATTTCTTTCACCCATAACTTCGTCCGCGGGAACCTACGTAACTAAAAAGTTCCTTTATATACGAAATAATGAACGTAATTCCAAATATGTTTATTATTAAATACAAATAACAAAATTTTACAGTTGAATATATTTGGCGTTAATTTTGTAGAAATTCATTATTCACAATTAAATGAAACTACATGATGTAGTATTGTTTCTACTTTCTTTAAGTTCTTTACCACGACCTAGGTTTCGTTGTATTATGACATCTTCAGGTGGGCTATTAACAAAGATCAATCTTTATTTTTCATTTAATTGTGAAAATTTTACTGAAAAAAAATCCACATCCGTTGTCGTGAAAGTAATTAGTAGTAGAAATTAATCGTATTTAAGGCCATTCGGTATCAGAATAAGGGAAGCACTGGTGTAAAATTGCGTTGTGTGAGAATATTTCGTATGCATCATTCGCTTGCAAATTTTAAAAACGAATAGCATCATCTGTTAAATATCAGAATAATAAAATGGGCAGACAAAATTAACTGCATCCAGTATTATAGTTTGAAAATCAGAGAAAAAATTATAGTTTGAAAATCAGTGAAATGTTGAAAAGTAACATCATGATAGATTGTAATTTAATAAGTATGTAGAGATAAACATATATATTTGAATCGCAACAAAAGTCCACATGTTGAGAAACACTTGTATGTGTTAGACACACTGAGAAGCAAAAAGAAGTAAATTGGGCAAGTTACTTTGTTATAAACACTACATATTTGGAAAGTTTTTCAAAATTATTCATCTAAATGTTAATTTTGAACCACGGATATAGTACCCATATTGTTGAAATAGAACAAATTAATATATTCCCATTGTGTTATTAAATCGTAATATTTTTTGAGATAATGACTTCCATCCTACTTATACGACAGTTTTTCCAATTTTCCGTTTTTGCTTCTAAATCTAAGGAGTACCTCGGAAAGACAAACAAGCAGCACCAGCATACACGTCGTCACCGGGTTAGCAGCAACGCATCACCCGCCTACGAACAGTCCCATAATGAGAGCTTTACGATGTCTGCCACCGGCCGCTGTCATCTTTATTAACTCTTAAACTGACAATTTATATTTGTAAATAATGTACGGTTAGACATCGTAATATAAATGTTATTTAGTGTAACCTAGAATTCCATTTCAATTAATAGTGCGAGCACTTGTTTTGCGAATGATTTTCAGGAATTAATTTCTTACTTGTTTTATTCTAAGAATTGCGATGGTTTAGAATATAGATTAAGATGAAGTTTGAAAACTGATCATCCGTTATCATAGAACATTTCCCAACTTAGAAGTGTTTATTTCTGTAATATTTTCAACCCGATTATTCCCTCCATTCGACTGTTTTGGGGAATCCTTAAAATTGTCTGTCATTTGAGAAATTTAATTTTTCCCATGATTTCTTTTGTATGAATATATTTTATAGAGAATTTTTTCAGAATTAACTTGAAATCAAAATGTGTTCTGATATTATTACAAAATTACAGGCATTACAAATTGAAGCAAGTCCGTATAGTTTTGCATAAACAATTTTTAAATTCTTTTAGTTTTATAGATAATTCTATATTTTCTCTCATACACAAGAATCAAAGCGCAAAATTTTATTCCTTAATTATATGTTCAAAAATCGTTATTACATTTTCAAAATCTTTTCAATTATTTTTTAATAAATATTTGTAATTTAGTCAATAAATTTCATAACAAATATTCTGGTAAGTTTCCATAAAATTTACCAAATTTATAGAGTTAGTAGCCAAGTACTGTGCCAAGTACTTCGTGCCAAGTACTTCGTTCAGGTGAAATTCGGTATAAGAAAAATTATTAGGCAATTTTTTGTGTTTCTTCTTTTTTCCCTCAGTACTCTATGAGCAGACATTTTATTAAAAATTCTAACAGCGACTTTAACAGTACCATATCGTAGCATATCTATGAGCACATACTTTACGAACAACGTCAACAAATGGCGTTAGCCGTACAGATATCGTAATATTCATCAAGTAAGGGTTGTTTTTTATATCTGTAATATCCAATATCCCATATTTTTATTGATTATATAAACTATAATCATACCAAACTTCATCAAAATCCGTGCTGATTAAAGAACAAATTAACACACAGACAGATAAACATTCTAAAAATAGGTTTTCTGGCATCTACTGCCAATAAATCAATCAATAGGCTAAATCAATTATTCTTTTTCAAATATTTCCTTGTACACAATTTACTCTGTTACAATTTTGTTATGTGTACACCAGTAGATATAGATTCTGTACTATGTGTGTTCCAAGATTCAACTCCAGTATATACAATTTTTGAAAATAACGAGTTACTATAAATACCGGTGACCAAATATTATATGGTATACTACAGTTATTAAATAACCATGGAATTAAGATAAATGTGGAATTGTTTAAACAATTTTAGATTTTTTTTATTATGTAATACCAGTCTTATTTTTAATATTTCCAGCAATCTACAAATTTCTTTAGATTTATTTAGGAAGGCGAATTAACATAAGTAATAATTATGTATCATTACAATTGATCATTTTCTTTATTTGAAAATAATCAATTTTAATGATGCATACCTGATAAAGTTGGAGAAAATATATAGAATAAATAGTCGAGTAAAATTTAATTTGTGATATTTTCAAGGAAAGATAAACCAACTATCAATTTTATATTAAAATTAAACACACAATTAACAATCATATTTATGTTAAAATTCATTTTATGGAAGTTGGTCGAAAGCAATAATTATCAGAAAATTTACAAATATATTATAATATTGAAAAATGAACTATTGTGATGAAGAACATCAAAGTAAATTTGTAATACGTAAATACAGGAATTCTCAAAGTTATATTTAATTTCTTTTCTTAAATTAAATTTTTTAAAATTTGTTTTTCACTTTTGTCATTGTTGCTCATACGAAGTATCTGTCCGACACATATTTGTCTACGTTATCAGTTTGTTACATTTTACGTACCTATGTATTAAGCACGCAAAACAATTTGCACATGGAACAATTAATTAAAAATGTGCTAAGCGAACAACAACTAAGAACATACAACTGCCAAGAATATTTAGAAATTTTAATTATTTTGTTAACATTTTTTTATTTTCGGCTAGTTTTTTTTGTTCTGGTCCAAATATTGCTCGTCATGATATTTTTCGATATTTTTTGAAGTAATTTATAAATAAAGTTAAAATTTATAAATAAGGTAATTTATAAGTAAGGAAGTAATTTATAAATAGTTTGCGGAAATTATAATTTTTCTTTAGGAATGCATTATTTAAATAAATGGCAACTTAATTTTTAATTAGACAAAACGCACTTGTTTTTTTGAAATACGATAAACATATACACAATAACCCTCTTCAACGTCAGTCCGACAAGTTGTTTTTTTCTTTTTAAAATAAACTACAAATACGTCCTAAATCAACATCCTGTCTCACCAGATAGCGAATCATTTTAATCTCGATAAGTAGAATATCTCAAGATTTAAACGAGATGCTGAAACTAGTTCAAGCGACCATCGCTCAGCAGATGGTGATGGACTGAGAGCGTATAGTGAATCATAAGGTATGTTCTCTGTGCAGTTAATTGCTTATTTTTGAACAAATTTTTATTATTAAAAAGAGTTACATAACAATTTATGGGAGGTAGATGTCTCAAGAATGCATCTTAAATATAATTTAATGTATGTAGTATAAAAATTCAAAAATTATGATACAGGGAAAATAAGCTGCAGGCAATTAATTTTAAAATATTTTCCATTCATGACATTTTAAGTTCGTAAGAATTAATCTTTTCTATGAAAATGATGTAATTTTGGGCTTCCGTACTTCAAAAGAAACAACTTTACCCACCTGTCTGTCTATCTGTCCGTTAGTCACAAGTATTCCTCAAATATTGCTTGACATAAAAAATTTAAATTTTGCATGGAAATAAAACCAGTAATGCAATAATACATAAAAATATTTATGCTAAAATTTTATAGAAAACAAATTAAGCACACATTTTTTTTATTTCTATACACATTGAAGGGTATCGTCTCAAAGGGCTAATATTAATAGTCTCAAAAATATTTTATCATATTTTAGAAGTAAAAATATGCAAAAAGTAACTTAGTAATAGAGTAACAGTGTTTTAAACGCCCACGCGAACGTTCGTGGGAAAACTATAGCGAAAACTATAGTGTTTGTGGGAAAACTATAGATCTTATATTTGTTTTAAATATGCACCATGTGTTACGGCTGTGAAAGATGTAGTTGGCAATATATTTACATTTTGAGAAAAAAATATTGGTAAATAGTTTTACAAAAATACTATGTACCTTTAAATGATTATGTATACCTGAATGTAGGTTGAACCCTCGTAGTGCGACATGGATGGCTTTAAATGCTGACGGAGAATAGATATTTAGTTAGAAGTTTAATGAATTCCTAAATAAGAGATCAATATTATATCCTAACAATTATTTTTAATTTAATTTGTATTTTAGAGAGTTAAATTTTGTAAATTGTTTTCATTATGTCTTCGTCTTTTATTTACTACGATATTTGACAAGACGTTGCACATTGTCAAACAGATAATTACCAACGCAAAATAAAAAAAAAATTTTGCTGAACAAATTCAATAGCTAAATATCAAAAACTGGAAATTTGTAGATTTTAGGAAGGGGGGGGTGGCAAATTAAGTACACGAATTTTTTTTAATACCATATATACGGAAAAATATGAAAAATGAATTCACCCCATTTTCTTATTTTAGAAATTGCTCGGACGTTATGGAAACGATGGGATTTTTAAACCTAATTTTTTAAATATACACTTGTTTTACGTCTATGTTTGCAATATATATATATATATATATATATATATATATATGTATATATATATATATATATTTATATATATATATATATAAATTAATATTTGTGTATAATCGAACATAAATACTATGATACATTATATATTTATAAGACCCAAAATGTGTACAAAACCCTTTTAGTGCTCGTACTTGGTAGATTTTTTGTTTGATACTTAAAAAAACACCAGCCTTGGGTGGAGGAATGCGTCGCCACCGCTGCTTCTTTCATTGAATATTTGTAAAAAAATCAGTCTTTTCTTCTGCACTTTCATTAATTGTAATGATGCAATCGATGAATCGATGATAATGATTGAATCTCGAAAATCGTGAATCTCGAAAATCGCGAATCTCGAAAATCGAATCTCATGAAAATCGATGTCGTTGCCAAAATCTATAACATTTTCAAACTTTGTATTTTTGATGTTATAATGAATAGAGTACGTTTCCATTCGTTTTCCACGAGGCTATTATAATTGAGATTCACTAGTTTTTGTTCTTCGAGTAAATCACGAATTTTAAAACCGTTCTCAAATTATTCCTTCCTTATATTTTTCTAAGCTTTATCAGATATTAAATAGCATGTAGCATGGATATAGTGGCGAGCTATACATCTTTTATTTCAGCAATTGAAACGTTACGTGCAGTGCAACCGCGCCTTACGCTCGTCTGCACGTATGCTCTCTTCCATAATTTTCCGTTAACATTTATCGTCGGCACGAATGACTATAATAGTGCAGAGTGTCACGTAAATTTATAGCGCTTGAGTAGACGTGCTGCGCACTCATACCAAATTTACGTCGCATTATTTATGGACTATTTGTGACATTATTGCCGGCCAAGAGCGATACGTCAAGACTTCCTTTAAAACGGGCGACGAATAACATGCGACTTAGTCAACCGTATCCACTTGCATAGATTATGGAAAATAATTTTTTAGTCAAAGTGGCGAATTGCCAGGCATATGGATAATATGTCTTCTGACTTATAACTTGGTTACTCGAATAAGAAAGAGTTACCATTAACATGATATGGGTTTTTAGTTTGCATGTATTTTACTCACGTATAGTTATTACCATTTACAATAAAATATATTTAACAAAATTTGTGTAGTTCTTCATTACATACATTTGATCTTTACCATAATATTTTAATACACCTGAGTAGATACGTAAGAGTTTTAAGGTTTTTCGAGGTAGTGTGTTTTTATGTCATTTCCAATAAATTAATTACACCATAATATTATGGAAGAATTTTTCTACATATTTATTAATAATACATCATTAAATATTTCTTGAATATAGAAGAGAAAAAAACTTTATTTATTGTATTTTTATATAAATATAGAATTGTATAATAAAAAAAAAATTTAAAAATGTGAACGATAGGGATTTAAGACGCGAAGGAGACGGAGTAAAAAGACGTTTTTTACACTGTTTATGAATGCGTGAATTGATGGGTCATTTCGGATATCGGGATCCAGCCTATTTGATAGTGAAGAAATATTAAAAGAAGAATCATGGTTGGGGTACACTTTTGGAGATCACTAACTTCAAAGGAAAGAGAACTAATATTGGTTGTTAAACTTTTATGTACTTTAGTATATACGAGTTGTGCTAATTAATGTGCCATTGACTAACAGATGTGTTTAATATTAATAATGCAGAACTTATAACTGAAATATATTTGATTCATATGTTGTAAGGATGTATACTCATGGAATATTTGGGGAATTCACAATGAAATGATACTACGTGATATAGTTTTATTCAAATTCTATACCACGTCGTAGGTTTCATTGTATTACAATATCCTAAGGTAGGCAATTAGTAAATATATAGTATAAGTTGACACTTTCTTATTTTGCTAATTGTCCACCTGAAGATGTTTAATACGATACCTAGGTCGTGGTAAAGAATTTAAATAAAACAGAAATAAGACTACATTACCAAGTTTCATTTAATTGTGAATAATGAATTTCTACATAATTAACGCCAAATATATTTAATATTTGGGGAACTGTTAGAAAGATAAGGTCAGGTGTAAAGAAGCTGTGGTAACCAAATCCGTCGTAGCAATTTCTTTTTATGTATATATACGTGAAGAGGAAATCCCCTTATTGTGGTGCGTCAGCACTTAAGACAACAAATCAGTGTCCCAAATTAGAAATTGGGGTGAATAACGTAGTCTACGGCCCGGACCGTTACTTTCTAGCTGCGACAAACTCTTGTGACGCAGTGGACCGAGTCGGCGCAGCGTCCGCACACGCTGCGCCCGTTGCGCGGCGCTTGTTGCGACCCGCGTGACTGCTTAAGACACAGCATCGGCGTATACAACATAATAACAGGGATGAAGTGAATGATGCAGTCTGTAGCTTGAGGCGTAGCTTTCCTTCTAGCAAAATTCACGCGACACGATGGATCGAAATTTTCATGTGCGAAGGTAGAGTCGCGAAATGCAGTGGTGAGTAAAATACATTCTACTGTCTGCCAACTAGAGCCGAACTGCCGGATTGCATCAGACTCGCAAGAAACAGTGGTTTGAAACGGCGCAGCAAATTCCGCGCTACATGCACAAATAGATGACAAAAACGTTCCAGAAACTGAATAAATAGAAAGAACATGTACACCGCAATTAACGGCGGACCGTCCCTATCGACCTTAACAACCCGCTTGGGTAAAACGATTTAAATATATCGCCGACTCTTTGAAATTCGAACGCCTATTATCATAACTGATGATGAGCCATACGACGGAACACTTGACCCAATGGTTTTCAAGCGCACCGTGGAAACCAAAATAATAATCCTGTTTAGGTGGCAACATTACTTCAAGCGCTATACAGAAGGAGTCGAACACGGCCAATACGTGGGATAATAGATGAGACTTCGAGATACAGCATAATACTTAGAGCGGACATTTGTGAATATTTTTCGAACATATTCCAGTCTCGTTCCGAACTGTATCCCAATGCTTAACGACATTCATTCAGATGACAAAAATTATATTCATGAAAACATTACAAGGCAAGGAGTATACAACCATCTCCGCAGATGCAGTATCACTGCTCCCGGACCAAATGATATCCGATACACTTCGGGGAAAAAGTGCGATACGGGATCCCATATACTTTACTCCATTTACAATGCCGGAATTATCCAAACATCTAGAAGATGTCGACAAAAATACTTATCCACAAGAAAGGGTGTAGAGAAGATGTATCGAACTAGCGGCCATACCCTTGAGTAATACTATAGCCAAATTGTTTTCTTTTATATTGGTAGAGAGCGAAACATGGATTAAACGCAACCACCGTATTTGCAATGCCCAAAAGAAGTTTATGCCAGTGGATGGATGCATCAAACATGACTTTTCTCTATAGTCTATAATAACTGATGCCAAACAGAATGGAAAGAAATGTGCTATCGCGTGACTGGATCTCACTAATGCGTTTGGCTCTATTCCACATGAGACTATTTTCCGCTCACTTATATAGACTACCCCAGTTGAACCTGCTATTCAAGCTATTCGAAGACTGGATGTTAACATAGGTGAGAATCGGAAAATGACTACTGACCCGTTCACAATCCAAGGTATAATATCGAAGGTGCTTACTGAAAAAACGCCTATAGCCATCTGGGTGTTCCAACAGAATTCCCAATGCGCCCTCGGTAGAGAAGCCATTGCCAAAATTAATTCCGACATCGAAAGATTCATGAACCACTCCTTACACCTTGGCAAAGGCAGGTGCAGTCAACAACTTTGTGTTTCCGTGCATCACCTTCCACCTGAAGAATTGAGTGGTTAGGAAGAAATCGCTTACTGACACTGGCGAGAAGATCAGTACGGTCGGTAAAAGCTGGCTGAACCTCCGACAGAGGGTTTCAATAGAGTTCCTGTATTTAACATACAAGAACGGCGATCTAAACTTTTTCCCGCTGAATGTCCTGGCGGATTTTACATGGTGCTTGCTTGCTCCACTATAGAGAACTAAGAAGACTAGCGTTCACCGTGCTTGAGCGTGTCGTTCATAAGCAGCTGCGGCGACCCTCCGAGAAAATTTAAATAACAAAATGTCTAAATGGCAGCGCGCGACTTCCAACATGAAACGACAGATGGTACATGCATCTGGGCATGCCTTTGTGTAGCGACAAACAGACCCCGCAATACACTTCGAGTCAAATGAACGTTAGTCAACGAAAAAATCAACCTCCGTCTCGATGATAAGCATCTGTCTGCTGAAGTGTCCAAAAGGGCTCTTCGTAATGCGGTACGTGAGCACCCCAAGGCCCGTTTATTAGCTAAGCCAGACCAGGGTAAGGTCCTCCAGATAACGTCGGTTGCGACTTCACCGAACCACTTCATGCGGGAAGACAAGTTTATGACTTTCGCAGACTGGAGATTCATTCATCGAGCGATTCGGTTTCGGAGATGCGGTTACTTATGAGAAACATTGCCACATGTGCTCTGCTATTGCTACCCCAAGCTCGTAGCAATTACTCTTCCACATAACGCTATCCTGCAGCGGATTATCGGGACGTACAGACTATCTCCCACGACTACAGTACGCATCAATCAGACCGTTCCAGGTTGTAAAGGATAGTTAAGACCAGACTTTATGGCGACGGACGATAAGAGTAAGACTGTTATCATCGTGGATATGGTAACGCTATTCGAAAATTGCCGTACAACGTTCACAGCAGTACGTGAGGAAAACGTGCCAAGTATGCGGGAGTCAGGGAGTTCTTGAGAAGACAAGGCTATGAAGTATTCCTGGAAACCGTTACCGTGGGACCTCTCGCGGGCTGGGACCCAACAAACGAGGCGACCTTGAGGCATCTAGCCATCAGTCCTGGATACGTGAACCTGATGAGAAAACTATGTGTCCAGGCGCGATCAAGTGGAGCAGATAAATTTACGTGGAACACGTTACGGGGCGGAAGCAATACAGCGCTTGACTCCCTCCAGACACAAGAACAAGATGTTGTTTAGTGCGACTAAAATTAACTTAATTAACATATGCTGCAAATAATTATGGGACGATTGTTCGGCTTAGTGTGTTGAACGTGTACAAAAATTAAATTATGCAATGTTTAGAGACTAATGTAATCCATAAAATTAATTTATCAGTTTGCCGTTCACCTTTGGTTATTAAATTCAATATTATATAATACGTCAGGATCAGTATATAAATATCTAAAATAATCCAATTAAAACAATATAGATATGTAATAAGTCACAGAGATCGGTGTATAAATGTAAAGTAGTGGTTAAACTAGTTGTTATACGAACTTTTATTCAATCTATATCTACTTTATAAATGGATTGAATTTGAAAAGCCAGCAAAATTTTATTCTGGTTCATGCATCGGGGTTTCCATACTTAGTTGGAACGTAAATTACATTAACGAAATTTATTATAAGTAATCATCAATGGTGCGTTTCGAGTAAAATAAATATTTAATAACACCTAATAAAATTAGTAGGGGGCTATATATAAATATATATATATATATATATATATATATATATATATATATATATGTGTGTGTGTGTGTTTGTATATATATATATATTATCATGAATATCGTATAAATTATGACGTCTAAAATAATCGTTGTGGATTTCCTACAACTTTCTAAAACTTTGGGGGAGGATAGTATATTGCATATTCTGCAGTATACGACCCTAACAGCAAAACAAAATGAGACCCTTTCAAACAATGTCTCCCTTGGATATAGCATAAATAATGAATTTTAAAGTATTTTATGATAGATAATTTGCCCTCTAAGATTTTCCATCTAAATATTTTTGAGTGTCAATTATTAACTCGCGTATATCTTAGTTCAAGTTAATATGCTTAATTATTATGCCAAATTTAAAGCATTCACATCAAGCAGTTTCTATGATAAATTGTAGAAAATAATTCTATGCAAATAATTGTACAGTTCCTATGCGCGACTGGAGTTTACTTCTTAAGTACCATTGCCTTCTAATGTGTAAAATAGGTAACGGAAAGTTCTTTAATAAAAAATGCTAACGATATAATTATTATCAAGTGAAATATAAATAAACGAGTTAAAATTTATACAACAAAATTAAAAACATTTAGTAATATCAGACTAAAAAGTATACCAAACATTCATACATTCGATGATTACATCTTGATATATGCGAATGATAGCAAACTATGTATGACACACTCCGTCATTGCGATTACGCCATATGAAAATGCCAAATAAACATATTGATATATCACTAACGCATCTAATGGTTCCCTTTTTAACGCTCTTAACTTCTGATTTTACTCCTCATAAAACTTCATTCAATATATGACAGTCGATTCTTAAGGAGTAAACTTCAAAAAAAGCTGTGATCTATGGACAGACGGACACGTGAATTATCTCACAAGGGTCCCATTTTTCTTTTCATGTACAAAAACCTAGAAATAAAAAAATATCATCAGGATAAAATTAAAGTTTCAACAAGCCACTGTAACAAATTAGGATCTTACTACTCCCTTAAGAAAAAACTGAGACTAAATAGGTCATTCTCATTTAAATTTAACTCCGTTCAAAATATTAAAAAAATATCATCTCAGCACATAATATTTAAACAACTCCCCTTCAATTAAAATAATAAGTATTCATTCAGCAGCTGTTTGCTAATTCGCGGAACGTTTAAAATTTCGCACTTCTGAATTAAAACGGCATTATTTCCTTTAATAGTTGAGAATAACGAAATTATGAAATTGTGCTAACGGTTACAAGAGATATCGGGACGTATCTCAATCATCTTTATTAAGCGCCTTAATTATACGATTCACGACATTTGAGTTGCTCCCGGCGCGATCACTAATAGAAAGGGCGGGGTTCGAATAAATAGAAGGGGCCACTTAAAATCTCTTACGAAAATATAGCGTAACTCAGCTGCGTCCATACACTGCTTAGTTAGCCTTAATTTGGACAAACGTTTGTGTAATTTGTGGAGTATTTTAGTTATAAGCAGAATTCAAATTTACCAATAAATTATGATATAAATTAAATATAACAATTTATCTGAGTATTTGCTGTTGAAAATTTCAATTTCAACTTTTAGAGTAATTTATTGGTATTTAAATATTGCATCATTCAAGGATATAAAGCAGTGCATTATTAAAATTTTAAGGAAAGCTTTAAAATTAAAAATTGTTAACTTCATTCGTGAGACTGTAAGAAATGACCGTATTATATAGAATTACACCACTTGCAGGTACTGAACAAGTTAATAAATCTATTTAAAAAGTTTATCATTAAATAAAGCTGGCCAAGTGCGAGTTTAAATTTGGATTACTTTATTTATCATAGGTCATCACTAATATAGACTCCCTAGCGGAATATATATTTCATAATACCTAATATAATTAAGTAGTTGGCAGTGGGAACGTATAAATCCCCGGAAATATCTCAAAAACTTTGGTATCCAGAGTCATTATTACAATGTTTATTATTAATCTTGCCATACCATCTTCTGGAAGCATTAGTCAAAGGAACAGTTTCACGCTCTTTTCAACTGCTTAACCACCTGATGACGGTGACACTAGGGTGTGATTTGTTTATGATGATTGAAAGTAAATTTGCCAAAATTTGCTGTCGTTATTTTCATAGTGTTTATATGTTTTGTGTTCACGTTTACTATAAAAGTTTGAATTTATGTTAAACCATTAACTTTTTACTGTTATTGTTATGAATAGGTTACCTTTGATATGTCGAGAAATATAAGTGTGTGGAAATAAATAATAAAAAAAATAAATAAATATCCTAGCTAATATTGTGGGCAAATATTTCTAAGACCATTAAAATTGGCCTTTCAAATTACACTACACATTGAATTACAAGAATTGTTTAAGTATACTTAATTTAACTTCTCCGCCCTGGTCCCCTGCAATTTCCGTATAAATATTGTTAGTATTCGCTATTGAGATATTAATATGCTTTATTGTTACACAAAATTTCAAGTTTCCATGTCAAGCTGTTTCAGAGAATAAAGGATATGACAGATGGACGAATGGACACGTGATAAATCACCTAAGGATTCTATTTTATTTTATAATATAGGTTCCTTGAAAAACGAAAAGGTAAAAGATGAGTGAAAAAAACAGATACTTACGATTGATATGTTGAAATGCGTTCTTATGAAACAAAGTTTTTTTGTTGGTACTAATATAATATTACTTAGAGCTATACTCGCCCTTTTTAGGACACTGCCACTTTTTCTGGATAGTTTCATATGAACGCATTACATGAAAATGAGTATCAAATTAAAAAGTGAAAATATGAATGCAAATGAAGTGTTACAATAAGTAAAAAAATAAAAATGGACGCGAACGAGGAGTTGAAAAAAGTATAAATTTGAAGATAAAATAGGAATAACAAGTTAGTTTGGCTATTCAGTATATAAACGGACAGAGAAAGATTGTCAAAAAAGATATATGAGGAAGAAGTAAGTAAAAACAAGGAATTGAGGTGCCGGACACTGCTGTAGTTATTTTTATGAAAAAGTCAATCGTGTGTAGTGCGAGTATACTGAAATTAGATTGTCAGAGCGCGTTTACGTCGAATATATTTGCAGCAATACTGCGCATTGACTCTCGAGTTCGGGTGTTCCACCTTTTTAAAATTTCGTGCTCTATGTATTCGTGTAACTTTATTTGTATTTCATATAATATTCTGTTTACACTTTGCCCTTGGATATAGTGATATATTAAGAAAATTGGGAAATTTTAGAATCCGCAGCCTCGTATCTTTTTGAGTTTTTAAATTGCAGACCTGGAGCTTTTTAACACTTACACTTCTCTTCAAAACAATACTTCGTTCATTCTTTTCGGATAACTAATTCTTATATATGGTTAACAATCGTATGTTTAATTTGCGCGTGATTGTCACTAACATCCTAATATTCGAATAGTATCATTGTAAATTTTTATTCCTTTTTAAAATACATAATGACGATCCTACTTGTATTTTTATCTGCATTATTGAAGTTTGAAAATAACTTAAGGGAAACTGTTTGGCGGTATTTGGGCAAGATTTTCTCCCCATTTACGGCTTAATGTTAAATATTCTTTCACATTAAATAGAAAATAATAAATACAATCGACTAAACACAGAACAAAAATTACTGAAAGATGTAACTGTAAGATAATGATATAGAGCCATAAGAATAGAACAACCTTAATATTAGCATGGTCGAGAGAAAGAGTGAAGTAGAAAAGGATACGTCCGAATAATGAAATATAAGTCTCCATTATGCTTGCTTACTCTACTTAGATGGAGATGATCTGAATTTATAGTTTTATAGACTACATTTTGTTAGCGGAAAGGGGGAAAAATTTGAAACACTAAGGCGGGCGTTACAAGTCGAATAAAAACGTTAAGACAAATAATCTCCTAAAACCATTAGCACGTATTAAACGGGAATTGTTGTGGCTAGACAAGTCATCCCAAAATGTAAGCCAAATTCCTAATATCTTAACTAACGCCCTAGGAGCGTTAACTCATTCACATAAATTGTTGAATCAAATGCGCCGTGTTTGATATAAATATCGCGGTAAGTGTGAGCTGAGTGTGACGCTGCGCGGCGCCGTGGGCGGTCGCGTGGCTCCTGGCCACGTCGCGTCGTAAACTAATGAATTATTCCCGACGGATTCATTTTAAAGTTTGCTCAGCTCACGCGTCGTAAACGTGGGGTGTAATTAAAATATTTACTTTCAATTACATTTTCTATACAACGAAAGATAAATGAATAATAATAATTTAATCTAAAGTAAACGCTGTTTTCAAATAAAGTATAACTTGGAACCCTAATTAAACGTTATATCTATTTTAACATAACTTTAAATAGATGTTAAATTTTGTTTATTTTTGGTCGAATATAATACTTTTTGCCCTATTTATTGATAAATATTTCACAATTTATATATACACATAGATCCCAAAAGATTTCAGGCCTATATTAATAATATTTACGTATATGTGTACTTTGATTCTCTAAAAGTTTACGCACTGAAGTTATTACAAGAGTGTATTTAATAATGATACTGTTCTATCTTCTATATAATTAACTATTTTGAATGCCCACTTTTATTCAAGAATGTAACCATAAATTTTGTGTATTCTTCATCTTCAAGTGTCTTCTCCTCGTCGTAGTTTGAAAATCATTACGGGGTCTCTAATGCTGGACGTATCTCCTCTAAAAATTTATATGAGGTACATCTATATCATTCTCCTATCATGATATCTTTCATCTTCCAATACTTCTTCTGCCTTGTATTTTACCTTGCATGACCAGTCTTAACACGGCGGACATTTATTCCTGTTTTATACGTTCAAGATGTTTTTATTTTCTGGTTTTAATTATATCTTGGATATACATGTCTTAATTAAGACTTCGACGTATGTTACTCTATACATTGATATTTTTTAGGATTCTTCTGTATATTTATACCTCAAATGCCTCCAATGTTGTTTTGTTTTATGTTCACTTACAATTATTTAAGTAAATAATATATATATATATATATATATATATATATATATATATATATATATATACATATATATATATATATATATACATATATATATGTATATATATATATATATATATATATATATATATGTATATATTTGTAAATTCCCATTAAAAGGCTTAAAGTTGAAATTAAATTAAAAAAAAAACAATTAATTATAGTGGACAAAAAAATAAAAAAACACAATAAAAGTAAAGTATGATAATATGATTAAAGAAAAAAGAGGTAAAAAAGAAATAAACCGAAACAAAACAGAAAAGGGCAGGAGCTCGGTTTGTCCTTACACTATTGAGATCTCCGCTAAAATGGTTGGTTCCCAACTAACCAATGCGCAACGCACGCGGCCGATAATAATCGGTCGATCAATAACCGGAGAAAGGATCAAATTAAATTTAATATTTTAATCACAAGACCTACAAAAATTGTTACTCGAATCGGTTCCATGACTCTCATTCTAATCGGTCCTACAACCCTGACTAGAATAAGTCTTAAGACTCTGGCGTAAAATATCTGAGCGACCTTGGCCAACGGAGACAAGTATGACGGAGACGGAAGATATTTAATTGGCGACGCACACTTCTTGACGTATGCGTGGTTTTGATGAATGTTTGAGCATCGATCTTTTGTCACCAAAGCTGGCAGTTGTCGGTCGTATTTTAACTATATAAAAAGTCAGTATTCTGTGATGCGTGTAAAAGTGAGTATACTGACTGACTACTACTTTTATATAGTAGTCATAATACGTGAATTTCGGTTACCCAAAATACGAAGTTATCAATAATTTATTACTATTTTATACCCATAATTACATACACAAATATACATGTATACGAATATTATGAGACAAGGAATAAAGGAAATAAAATGAAACTTCATGTATTTTTAAAACACTTGCATTAACATAATACACTTTCAAATACAAAATTGATCGCCATTAATTCCAGCTCGCTACGGCTAGTCAATGGATTTCGAGAAATCGGCACATAAACAGATTTTGAAACAATGCGCACGAACGTCGCGAAGATTTTGAAACAATTGTACACGATAATGTTGCTGTAATTTGCAACAGTTCAGCACTTCCGTGTGCGCCCTTTTTACAAAGCAAGTTTGCTTTGAAAGTAAATTTTTATTACCATGATTCTACTTACTTTAGATCTAGTCTATCCGAAAAAAATATCAATTTTGATTTAAAGAAATCAAAGCTTCAAAGCAGTGGTATTTTTTTTACTACGATCTGTAAATTAATTTCAACTATTCAATTGTTTTATCTCATTTTTCATAACCCATCGCCAACGTGGATCATAATATATAATAAAAGCTATTGAATTCATTGTAGGTAGACAATTACGAGTCAAGCTGTATACTCACTATATTACGTAAAGCATGCCGCTTGCCGTAAATTATGAGACGCGCGTAGTTCTGCTCGACTTGTGTATCACTTCATGTAATATATCGCAATCTTTGGTTTTTGTTCTATTAAGCTGCTTTCCTACACCGCAAGTGCTTAGATAAAATGATTAAGAAATTTTGTTAGCATTGGAATAAATTATTTCGCGAATAGAACCGTAAAGCTTCGTGAGGATTGAAATAAAAAATATCAGTTTGTTCTAAATTAATTGACAAATAAAATTACTCAATGCCGTTTGAAGAAATAATTAAAACTTCAATGCAAACATTTTAAAAGGGTTTTGCCTTTAAATAATTTTAGTACTTAGTATGGTACAACCGTATCTCAGCCACTTACTTTTAGATATTATTATATAAAATACTCATTAAAAAGTTTTGAAGTAGTAAAGTCTTAAGGGATTGAAATGTTGGAAGAAATGGGAGAAAGATCTTGATAGATATCTTAGCGCAAACAAAATCTTACCCACCAGATTCAAGCGAATGATATTGAATGAAAACATACACATGCTTTGACTGAAGTTAAAATTCATTTTCATCAAATACTTCCATTTTATTGCTCTATGGATTTTATAGAAAATAATCCGTAGATATTAACGTTATTTTAAAATGTCGTGTACCATTTTTTATAAATCTCGGAAATAAGACATATTTTTGAATGCATCTCGCGTTCGAATGCGAGATTTCTCTTTGAAATGATTTAGACCAGTTTACACCTCTTTGCAAAATTAAAAAAAAATTGAGAACTAGATATAGCGAATAACTTTCTCGTGATTTTGCACTAAAAGCCTATCTAATTTTCCTATTCTCATACCCTACTTTTCACAAAGGGTATTTTTACCCCAAGTCGATATATTTTGAAATCAATTGAATTCAGACAGCGGGGATCTATTGTGGCCTAATAAATTCAAATTATTTGCTCAAGTTTTCGGAAAATATTTTAAACGCCCACCCAATTTCTTTATTCTCAAACACTGCACCACATTCTACAAGAGATGTTTTTCTCTAATACGCTAAGTTATGGAAACAATTAAACGCAGAGAACTGTAACCCATTTCGAGGTATTAAATTCAAGAGTTTTCTAAGTTTCAAGAAAAGGCAAATGAATAAACAACCAACCAAAATCCGAGGTAATAGACATATACAATATTTTTTTAACTCCATGAAAATGAGTTGTCAGTTTAAACAGAGGTAAAAGGGTTAAACATGTGGTGTTGATGATAATAATATAAATATAATTGCTAATTTCTGGCTCTTATTATCATAAAATGATAATATAAGTGCCAAATTAATGGTTTATCAAAAACTGGTATATGAAAAACAATCAACAAGAAAATTTTGTATTCAATAGAGATTTACTTCTGTAAAAAAGTGTAATTCAATTGAAATGGATAATTTTTTAACAATTTTATATAAAAAATCGGGTCTGTTTTCGATGCTTCTTACATAACATTACATTTTAAAACATCATACGAGTGTCAAGCTACATTTACCTTTTCTACAACATGGATTTTTTTCTACATATAGGGTTTGCGAAAAAAAAATTTTTATCCCCAAGTTTGATTATAAAGGAAAGTCCACAAAAATAAACTGAAAATTATTATTTCTTTTATCATTTCTAAATGAAGTTAAGCAAGATAAACTTCCGCGTTTACTAAATCTTGTCGTCTTGATTTTTTTTTAAGATTTTTTACATTCACAGTTAAACAGCAAAGGGGAGAGACAATTTTTTTATCTCCAAGTTTGACATAAAGGAAAGTCCACTAAAAAAATAACCACCGATGATTGTTTCTTTATTTTTATTTCCTGTGCTAATTAACTTATTTGTTTCTGCACAATTTTTTTTATGATTGGACTTAAATAGCAAGAGATACTATACTGTGATAAACGAACCGATAGATGGAGAGACATACCTGTTATCCGCTATTAGGCTACGAAAACCTTCATAAGTTTCATTGTTATTTCAAAAGGCTATTTATTAATATTCCTCTCACTGGGCGTGTGCGAGAAAAATATTCACCTTGTCTTACATCTATAGAAAAGCAAATTTTTTTTCCTTACTTTTCCTACAAATGAATTTTCATCTGAAATTTATATCTGTAAAATTTAATGCAAATAAATCTGAAATCGTAGAAACTTTATGTGATGGTCAATAGGTGGACGAGGATGGTTTTCGAAAATTCGTTCATAATTAAACGGGAGACCATTTAAAAAAATAGCTAGAAAATTTCTTTTCATAGTTTTATATCCTCCATAAAATATAACTCGCCATGAATCCGACCATGTGGGCATATATTACAAATATTATTTTCTCATTCGTGACCGTAACGAAACTATCCTTAGTTAACAACAACCATTTCGATTTCGTAACAAGCGATATAACAAACCTTCCTCCCTTTGTCAGCGAGGGGTATTTAATGATCCGTCTATCCTAATGGTGAGTTGTTTATTTATCTCGACACAGAAAAGGATATAGCTATGTATAAAGGTTGGACATAAAGAAAAGTATGATCAATCTGATCCTGACACGAGTACTGTCCCGTAAATAAATTGTCTACACAACAAATTTATCCCGTCCACCAGAGCGCATTCGTTTTACAGGGCCGAGCTGGAAAATAATTAAATTCAACTTTTTAATTCCATACTTTCTTGCCCTTGTTTTCACCAAAAAATATCACTTCCATTTTCATTTTTCTACAGTTTAATAACACGCAGCCGCGGGTGAATGCCGGCAAATAAAATTTAGGATAATTTGATGAAATACTTCGCCGAGCGTAGAGCAGATCCAGACCTCAATAATGACAAGTGATTCGTACTCACTTAATATAATTAATCAGTTGTTGTTTTGCGCCGATTCAAATTTTGAAAGAATTTTAACGTCCAGATGTAATTAAAATTGAATACAGCTTGATTTATTATATTAATCAAGATTAGAGAAGCACATTGCCATTAATTTTTATCACAGAGTGAATTAGTATTTCATTCTATGAAAAAATTTTAGTTTATTGTTAGTACTAATCCTACTAATTTTGTGGTTTGTGTAGCTAAAGAGTAGGGAGCAGAAAGTAGACATGGTTTATTTTGATTTTAAAATGCCTAAATTATTGAGTCTAAAGTGATTTTCTTTTCGTAAAACACAATAATATGGTGTAAAATTTATAGTGTATATTGTATAGCGTAAAGCACGTAGTAATTGCCTGTTGATATACTTATTTACTGTAGTAAATCCTGTTGTCTTGAAAAGGGTATGTCTATTTTGGAAATTTTAATTTCCAGCCTTACCTTACTTAATTAACCTTTTTTTTATTTATAATTATGTTAAGCGGCTTGCCCTCAGTTGTCAGCAGTTCTCGTTGCCTCCCGTTGCCTGTAATTTCAAATCCTTGTTGAGAATATACTATTTCATAATGAGCTATTACAGTGCGATACTGATCCAATATGCCAATAGATTTTCACAAATAAGCTACATTTTAATGTAAGCAATTATGCAACAAGGTATACTAATGAACTTGTATTATCCAATTAATTTAAAGCTTTTTTTGACATGAGAACATCTCTAAAATCGATTCCGATTGTGGGGAACAAATCACACCCAAATACTTTCTGTGAAAGTGATTTAAAATTTCATTAACTTGGCTAAAATAAATTGTCATTTAGACTTGGTTTTCTAGGAGAATTATAATAGTTTGTACTATTTTGGTATTCGCAACGGTAGGACGATGTCTTTACGAAAGTAACTGCGGCAGTGTACATCTGTGCAAATCCTACTTTTTCATCTATATTCCCATTATGACAATGAAACTTTGATTCAAATAACGTTGAAAAAAAATTGTTTTTTTTTTTTAAATTATCCCTTAGTAATAAACGCCTAAATTAAAAAAAATATATTGAACTTTTTTTTCGTCTTTTATTTTCAAGAGGTAATCCGAACAAAGGTGTTCCTATACATATTAACCGACATTATATAAATCACATGCAGTACATTTAAGATGGTTTTTATTATTCATTGTCACCGTATTATTTAATAATTCGTAAAACTTCGATTGGCACTAATTGTAAGTGCGTTTACTACCTAAAATATAATTATGCTTATGGGGTTAAGTAATACCGGATAGTATACGTGGATTGTACTTTAAATTACGATCAACAAAACTTATTATCACGAACATAAACATTAACTTGTCGAGTACCTTTAGTCTATAAGATATCAGCATTTGTAACGATTTATCCACTCGCACAGTGACCAATTAATCAACACACAGAAATAAATATTTAATACAATATGCATTGTTTATAACCAAATTCTAGTAATGTATGGTACATAGAAAAACAATTTATAAATTAACTTGTCTCTAAGAAACAATTTTAACAGATATAATTAGAAAATTTTAATTATTAATTTCTATGGCTTCCTATCTCAAAAAAACGGAACCTTCACAATATCTAAGTTTATAATACCATCATTATAAAAAAGAACGTTACTGGAAGTTTATCTACATTATGTCTTAAAACTAAAGCAATGTTTCTAAATCTTATCGTTTTTTAGAAATTTGCGACATTTTTACAGCTGTGAAAGCTACACCAAGCAATATATTTATATAGTGAAAAATTACATTAATATTTGTAAATAATTAATAGAAAAACCATGTTACATATTTACTTATGCCTTAAAGAGCCCTTATAGTGTGAGTTCAACTCTTTTAGTTAAAGCTTTTTGAAAATTCGCGAATAATTTTCTTAATTATACTGCTCTCTTTGCTCTCACCCTAAATATCTACGCTCCGTTTGCTAAACGACATCGATTATTGGGGTCGGGGATATATCGGCGAGAATAGTGGGGTTGGTCAGTCAATAAATAACTAGCAGCCTAACTTGAATCATAATATGTTTACCTTGCACTATTTAATCAGTGTTCCCCAACATCTGTTATATTTTTTATCAATGTTCTGCTTCTCTGACTTTTAATTTACTTTCGCTTTCTAACAAAAACATAAATCTTTAACTAATTATAATTCAGGAAGAAATTATGGTAAACGATTTCTGTTAATAAATTTTTATTATTTTCTTGGGTTCATTCATTTGACTTGGGAGCGAAAATTTGAGATGGCAATAATTTTACATGATTATATATCTCGACATAATTTATGTAAAATTAGTATTAATTACAAAACATATAGATATATGTAACTCCTGTGAATGCTTTTAAACATATGTTTTTAATCCCTTTTTTACTTTTGAACAAAGCAAGAAAAAAAATTGAATAAACGTCAAAAAATAGAATGACTTAAAAAATTAAATCATGTTTGTGCGTATCCGTTTCGTACCTCAAAAGGAAAGAAGGCACCCTTATAAGATATTTCATTGTCCGTCTGTCTGTCTGTTAAGACTATTTTTCTCAGGAACGCGTTTAGGTATCAAGTTGCTGTAAAAAAATCAAGCTCTAAGTCAACGCAACAAAAAACCATCAAAATACAAACGTTTTGCCGCATATTTTGATACTCGCAATAAATCAAGATCTATAGAGTACTTCCCGTTGATACTGAATCATAACATTTGGGGAGAAGGAAGGTATTACAGCAAAAGTAAAGAGAAACATCTGAAGACCGTTAACTTGTTATGTGACATCATGTAGACAATATATTTTCGTTCTAAAAATTTTAATTTTATAAATCATTTAATAGGATTCTTATGTACCATTAAATGTACATAAATGTTTATATGTGTAAGTGTATAAAAACTCATTTGTTTTTAAAAAGATCTGATTGGCACATCATCCATGTAAAACCCAAGTAAATTTTTACGGCGGAGGCGGTGACGAATTAAGATGCAAGTGACCATAATAATTAATATTTTAAGATCCCATACACTCAATTAAAATAAAACAATTTTGTTTTGACATTGTAATAAATTCAGTGGTGGTCAAAAAATTAGGGACACAAACTAGCATGGTTGGAGTTTATTAGGAAATATGAACATTGACTTAATCTTAGTGGATACCAACGTTGTTTTCCGATGAGACCAAAATGAATTTCATTCGTCAGATGGCAGATTTTATATATAATAAAACATAATAACAAAACATAGTAAAGAAAAGTAAAACATTGAGTCAACTATGTAACATTTTGGGGTTGTTTATCGGGGTTTATAAAAATAAATTAGAGTCACTCTTAATTTACACCAACAGTAAGAAATATCACAAAAAACAATGCTGCCTTATATTGAAGGAACCCTCTCTGTTATATTGACGTTTCCATACGGCAAGGACACAAAACGTACAGTGAAGTCCATCAAAATTTTCGACACAAACAAATCCGTGTCGATACCAGATTGGTACGCAAATAACCTAGATCTAAACCATATGAGTATGTGGGGTACAAAGTTCAGAAAAAGCTATAACTTGCCGCACTGGTACAATAAACCTGCTTTAGGACATTTTTAACACAGCTTTTTCCGATACTTCTTGAGAAACATGTAATGGTTGATGTCGATGTTGAGCCCATGATAAAAGGTATTCTCGCTGAATATTAAATTGAATTTAGTATAAATTAGCAACAAAAGCAAGTTTCTGCCTGGAATTCATTTCTGTTTATATCATTATGGAAGTTTTCATATTTGCCGCTAATTATTTTCCAACTAATCAAATAGTTGGTAAGAATAGATTTGTTTCAAGTACAACACATAAAAAAAATATTAGCCATTTAGTACTAATATACATAATTACTCATTCAAGTTTGTCCATTTATATATATATATTTATATATATATATATATATATATATATATATATATATACATACATATATATATATATATATATATATATATATATATATACATACATATATATATATATATATATATATACACAGACACAAATATTTATGTTTGTGTGTGTGTAATAAGTAATGTAAGAAGATACGTTTTACAAGTTAATATGTTTGCAACATAATAGTTTCAATGTTTCTTTATTTAATTTTAGACTTTCCTTTATATATGGTTATATTATTTCACTTTATCACACCAGCGCCTACGCTATCCCTTTTAGGCTAGAACCTTTTAGGCACAATAGCTCGAAGTACAATTGAGCTAATGTTAAATCGGTTTAAGCGACTTAAGACGCTTAGAGCCGCGCGCTGCTGCGGGAAAGTTGATCTCTGAAAGGGAGGAGATTATTTAATAATTCGTAGGGTCCAGCTTAAATACCGTCCTGTTTATGCTAATCAATTCGTCACATGATATATTGTTTTGTTAAATTGTTATGACATCAAAGTGAATTTAAATAGAGTGTGTTTCGAAATTGGATTTTACCATAATGTGACATTTCCATTAAACGTGCATGTAAAAGAAGATATTCATAATATATACGTGAATATATGTACGTTGCGATAATCAAATTATTATATTATGCAAACAAAATGTTAAGCAGACTAGAGTCAAGAATGGAATTAATTAAAACCTTTAAGTTGTAATATTGAGGTTACTAAATTTATTTATCACAACAAAATTAAAAAAAAGCTACATCTAGGAGAAATGGCTACGAACCAAAATATGAAACATTAAACATTACGATTAAAACAAATTTTTAAAAAATTATAAAATTGTACCGTCACAAAACCAGATGAATGTAGGAAAGCTGATTTCGAGATACTTTCTTAAATTAGTAACAGAGTTTCTTTGATGTATCGCACATGGAAATTTGCCGATATTTGATTACGATTATCTTTTGTTAAAGCCAGTTATTGCGATACATTTCCAAAACGCGGCACTCCACGTACAATGAAATAAACTAAATCTACAAGAAGAGTGATCTAAATATAAAACCATCTAGTCGGCACGAAGTTTGTTTGTTTTTTTTAGTAAAACTGATTTGGTCATATTCGCCCTTCAGTTATAGGAAATGAGATAGTAAATTAGAAAGTTACACAGATATTAACTATTTGTTATTCTATGGTATATGGGAAATTAAGTTTTTTTCAAAAATGTTAATGGTTTTAGATAATATGGGTTTTAAGTGATGTGTAAGAAATACTAATGGTCGTAACTTAATAATTTCACCGAATCCATTGTCCCACCTATCACGGTCTTACAATTACTATAGGTTTAGGCCTATGTTTATGAATCTTTACATGCAGATAATTCATATGGAGATCTCAACTAAATATTGAAAAAAAATTAATATTTGAATTCATTTAAAAAAACAGAATACCAAAAAGAAACTGTTTAATTTTAATTACACTTCTTATATTGTTATTTTACGCAACAATAAAATATAATATGTCCCATCCAAGATAACCTAGTAACAAAATTATTTTAATAGGATTGTGTCTGGAAATGAAACGTCATAACAACGTAATAATATTGAATATATTTGACGTTAATTTTGCAGAAATTCATTATTCATAATTAAATGCAACTACATTATGTAGTATTATTTCTACTTTCTTTAAGTTCTTTATCCCGATCTAGGTTTTGTTGTATTACATCTTCAGGTGGTCTATTAGCAAAGATTAAATCTTAGGAACATCCAACAGCATTTGTATGTTTGTAGCGGAAGCCGAGTTTGTGTGGGTTTTCCCACTGCTTATGTTACTAAGTTTATTGTAGGGGTGCGGTGTAGGTTTTATTATATTTCCGAGAGTTATATGATATACCAGTATTTTAGTGAGGGTAATAAATTCAATTGTTGTTATTATATGAGGTTGTACAATGCAAATGTTCCGGTGTATGTAATAAAATTAAATGGAAATTATTATCGGTAAAACATTTATACAAAAGCATGGGTATCTGAAAGTAAGAACAAGGTTATTCCACTAATTCTACATATCTCCGGTTTGATTTATTCATATATTTATTTATTTATTTCTTTTATTTTTTTTTGTTTTATTATTTTTTATTTTCATTTATCTTTTTATACATATAATTATATTTATATGTGTATTTGGGCTGAAATAATTTGAAGAGTACTGTAGTATCAATGTTGTCTAATTATATTATGTCTAGAAAATATTAAGTGTGGGTGATGATATTTTTAGCAGTTCTAATTTGTTTAGCAATTCTTCTGCGATACGTTATAAACAGACAGGTAGGCGAAAATTTCAAGAACGGTCCGGTTATTTTGTATGGTCTATTTAAAGGCTTCTGGTCTTGCGTTTTAAAACTATCTTTGATATGCAAACTTTTTTTTATCTATATTTAGGTTAGCCTTGGCCAAATAGCAAAGAAAAAACTCTTCTAATTGAATAAACCGATATCTCTCTACCATGCAAAATTTAAGCAATATTCTGGGAGTTCTGTTACTTTTTAGGATTCCGTATCTTAAACGGTGAATCGGAACGCCTTTAATAATACTCACATGTCTGTTTGTCTGTCTGTAAGCAGCTCGAAGTAGAAACTTGAAATTTTGCATTGTAATCAAATATATAAGGCGCAGTTATTTCAATATCTTACACTCAAAAATATTCGTATGGAAATTATAGGGAGAGGGGGGACACCTTAAGTATTCTTTATTTTTTAGTTACGAACATTTCGAGTGAGGGATTAATTTCGAAGGACCTAAGTCTAACCATTAGTGGGTCCTTTCCGCGCATCATGTCTGCGTATCTTTAGAATGAGGTATCAGTACGTTTATTTGGCATGTTCTTATGGCGTAATCGCAACGACAGTGTGTGACACATACATTGGCATTTTCTTATGATATAATCTCAATGATGTAGTGTGACGCACTTAGTTTACTATCATTCGCTTATGTTAAGATGTAATCATTAAATATCATTATGTGTGAATAGTTGGTGTCTTCTATCCTACAAAATTAAAAGATCTTTTTTAATTTACCTTCTTAGTCTAACGTCACACAATGCTTTTAATTTTGTTGTATAAATTTGATCTCGTTTTATAAATTATAGCATAATATTATATATAATATAATATTATTCTTTAATTACATACCCCTATAATATTACGCAAATAATTTACGCGGCCTATAATATTACGCAAAGCATGAGTTTCCTAATCCAAAAATTTTGCCTGAAATTGAATCTGTTTTTCCAGTGATTAACAAAGAAACAAAGCAAAGAAACAAGCTTTTCCGCTTTATCAGTGCCCTGTAACTATTAATCAAAAACATCTTATTGAAATAGAACGTGTATTTCCAGAGATCAGCAAGAACAAACAAACGAACGAACATATTTTCCAGCTTCATATGTCAATTTTAATAGCAAATCAGTTGGTTTGTCTTATACCTACAAAAGATATGCAAGGCAATGTATTAATAAAAATTGAAATGTTAATGAATAGTTTATAAAAAATTAAATGTTTAAACTTTTGTATAAACTTATTAACTTACTTGATTCTCATAGCACGAATTCTCGTTACACGAGATGGTACAGAACTCTCGTAGAGCGGGGTTTTTTTAATATATGTACATATAAATTTCTATTTGTCAAAGTTCATATATATTAAATTCACAATTATCTGACTAAAAGCGCGGCGAAAGCTGACATAAATTCATTTTACGACGATCATATAAACGAATGTAAAATCAAAGCCACATTCATATAAAAAACGTGGAATTAACTTTTGCTGCATAAATTATACATAATTTAAATAACATAAAGGGAAGATATTTTAAATAGAATTGATATCCTCCCTCTAAACCTTGTATACTCACTACATAACATGCGTGGTTATAAATCATTCCATACACATACTTTGCCTTTTAAACGAATTTTATCTATGAAATATAAGCTAGTACTTGTTAACGTGAATTATTCCGACCATTAAAATGATGTAACGTGCACGAGTTTTTCCATAATGTGAAGAGCAAATTTTCCTTTTCATGGAATAGTATAAAAGGTCAAGGCGTATGGGTAAATATGACAGAAAAAAATATTGTAACTTGTAAAAAATAGTTCCATTTGGTTAGAAAATGTTTTAAGCAGTAAATGGTGTGCCATAAGAAAGTAAATTGCTGCATTATTGGAAATCTATTCTCGTATTGTGTATATACGAGAATAAATTTCCACTATTATATTATATTAACACAACATCTATGGCAAGCATCAGCCGAAAAGGTAAAATTCATAGTTTTTCAGTTAATTGTGTTTTACGACATTATTTCCCTATCTTGTTCAGATGACGTGCCTACCTATGACATGGGAGTAAAAATAAATATTAATTAATTAACGAGATTTTCGTTAATAGTTAGTTGCATTAAAATACATGAGCCATTATACATTTTCAAAGAAATATTAATCAAAAAGAAATGACGTTATGTGGAGATGTCGTCTGATGGAAGCAAAGCATACATTTTGTGTTGTTTTATTTTTTATAAATAAAAGAGAGTGCAAAAGTTCTTCAACCATCTATGAATTATGTAATTATGTTAAAACCTCAACATTTGGCGATTTTCTTTAGATTTCGATACATCGCTCTTTTGAAACTATTAAACAACTTCAGTCCCTCTATTCTTTTTCCAAGTTTCATTTATGTACTGCAAAATTCATTTAAAAATGAAAATTCATAAAATATATTTTCATCAGCGAATCATAGTTCATAAAATCAAGAGTTAGTATTTAATGACTAAACCATTGAAACGCAAACTCAATAAACGCTTCAGGTGATTTTCAATTAAGGTATTTTAAAGTTTACTCTTCGATAAATGACTGAAGTTTGTGGTGGATTTAATTATCAATTTCAAATTCTGAATGAGACATGAGTTATGGGATACAACATACATATGTCTCTGTTCTTGAAAAATTCTTGTAATTGTTGGAAAATTCTTCAAAAAGTGACAAAAAATGTATAAAAGAAGTAACGTCATGCATATAGTGTTTAAATATAATGGCCTATCTAAATACTCTTGTGCAAATGAAAAGAAATAATTGAATTTTACTAAGAACCTATGGTTTTCGTGTAATTTTTTTTTGAAGTCAGGTTGCTCTTGTCTCTGTGGTATAAGTTCGTACGCGAAGAAAAGAGATTGCAATGAAAAGCGGAACACATTGGTAGACGGGCGACTAAGCGATGGGTAGAGTTTTTCCAACATAGTCACTGAGATCGTTAGCAAATAGTATATCGCCAGAAACACCTAGCTTGTTTCAGTTTTCGTTATGATCTTAATTATATTGAATACATATTTTTATCTTTGTTATTTGATAATAATGACTATCAGTTTTAATGGTTTCATCACCACAATATATGAATGTTTCCGAACAATATTATATACTTGCGCCAATAAAATGTTTCTTTTCAGGGTTCCGTGTCTTAACGGTAAGAAAACTTTTGGAAACAAATTCGAAAAAGGCATATTTTTTTAATACCAGTTTAATAATTTTTACTCAAGCATTTTTTAAGAAAATCATCTTTTATTCACATATTTAACCCTAATTTAATATTTTATTTCCTGTTTCTCAGAATTGTTGTATTTGGAAACATTAATAAATTATTGCGAATTTTTCTATTTAACGCCGTGATAAATATATGAAAATTTTAAATAGGATACACCAATTACTGCAAGACTTATTGACATGGTCCAAGTATGTTTGTTAAATGGAGATACAAATATTCTAAAAAAACATCATCTTTTCGATAAGCAACCCACTATACTACTTATAAGATATGTTTACCTCAATTGGTAGTATAATATATGACCCAACATCTTCTTAAAAATATGAAACAGTGTACCGAATTGAAAAAAATTATTTGAAACCAAATATTTTTGGGAAAAGAATATTTCACTGTAATATCGTTTCAAGAATTATCACATAATTTTTAAGAAAATAATTTTTATTCATATTATTGGCTTAAATTTAATATTTTTTTAGAGAATTTTCGTATTTGAAAGCCATAATAAATTATTTACATGTGAAATTCTAAATAGGATAAAGTAATCACTGCAACAGTCTTACCGTTTTGGTCCAGGTTTATCCGTTGAAGAGGCAGAGATACAAGTGATGAGAACTTTGAATAAATTTCATCTTTTCTATAAACAGCTTCAAAAACAATAATCTCGAGATATGATGTGGAAAATCTTACAAAATATTCAAACGTAAAATATTTTAAAATTTATGAGATATATTGCAAATGTGATACAATATGTGACACAATATGTAGTTAAAATTGTGAAACAATATACCGCATTGGAAAATTCGATGTCAGTAAGCAAACTTTAAAAGGGAAGCAGGGCTTGAAGCTTAAACGTCGCATATCATAGGGCAGTTGTGTACAGCTTATATAAAATTGACGAATCCTTTTCGGTACACAATGCAATATTCTGTCTATCTGACAGGACAAAATTATATGCAGAAACAAAGTAATTGAATTATTAGTAAAATTTATTTAGGATTATGAAATAAATCTTCAAATATATGGAAAGCAATAATATTCTTTACTCTTTTATGATAATGTACCTAAAGTATCCGAATATATCCTAAATAACCTATTATCCGTTCTTTCTTTAATTTTTTCATTTGTCCATCATTCAGAGGTATCTAATTTCTAAACTAAATAAGAAAAACACTTGAAATTTCCACAAAACGTATACTTCCTATGATCAAAAGATAAAAATCATATTTAAATAACATACAACTTTATTTGAAGCAGGCGATATGCAAAAATGTACACAACAACTATTTTTAAGCTTTTCTTATGGTGTATCACTGAAAAAATCTTTATAAGAAAATTATAAATTTAGTAATCTATAAAAGTTGTCATTTTTAGACCTCTTTCGTTACCAGGTCTATCTCAAAAACCTTATTACTTAGGAAACTGCGATTCGGATCTTATATGTTTGTATCCCGTATATAAATTTAAAAAATTCCGGATGAAATACAACCGAAATATTTTTGAGAAACTCACATTATATATATATGTGTTTATATGAAATATATGATAAGCAATATATTTTCATAATAAAAATAACATTAATATTTGCAAATAATTTAATAGACACAGTGTACACTTTGTCTCTATTAAATGATTTCCCTTAACTTTTTAAATTGCTAAATGTACGTAAGTCCACAGAGAAATCTCATAGTCCAAGTTCGACTCGTATTTATACTCCGTAATGTTTTATACACAGCATTCCGTTAACGAATGATTCTTTAAATTAGTTGCGCGTTTTCTACCTATTTAAAAACAATTTTAAATGAATATATAATGAGACGACATTGTGAATCATTATTAAAATATTTAACTCTCCTATATTCACTGTCTTAAATATTTAGATACGATTTTAAAATCACGATTATGTTCAAAATAGTAATATATAGAACTTAAAATGATATTCTATTTTTAGGGCTAACCTATACAAAACATTAATATAATGAATACACAAAAACATTGAAAACATTTAAAAGTGAAATAAACAGGATAATTCTAATTAAACTTTGCCAAATAATTTTACGGATTTTGTGAAATGTATATGTACAATTCAGAAAAAATGTTTACATAATGTAAAGCACATACTTGGAAATAATTAACGTTGTAAAAGAGGTTATTGTAAACAAATACTTCTTTCAGATCGGTCCTTATACGTTTTCATAGGAAAAGGTTAAATACTTTTCAACAAAATAATTTATCTATGATATAGAAGAGTATTTTTCAATCGAAATATCTAACAGTTGTTAATTATATATTCAAAAATGTTAAAAGTAAATACCGTGCTCAAGGTTTCCTCTTTTTGAATGTTTGCTGGTGACTCTGTTTGACTTATTAATTTACTTGCGTGCGTGCGTATGTGTGTTTGTGTGTGTGTGTGTGTGTGTGTGTGTGTGTGTGTATGTGTGTGTGTACATAATACTAAATGGACTGATGAACACAATACTAAATGGACTGATACATAATACTAAATGGACTGATGATAGATACATATAATTGTTTTCGGACTATGCTTGTTTTATTTAATATGATAAATCTGCAATTTTCCAGAAATTTAAAAAAAATTTTGAATGAAAATATTTCCTGTACTTCGATATAAATATATTTAAAATGGATTCATCAAAATAAAAGTGTTTTAGGTCTCTGACTATTTATCATTTGCACTTTAGCTGCCTTTAATAGATTTTCCTATTTATTTCAAGTAGTATATCTTCTAACTATTCGCACAATGACATTCATAATCGAAAATTATTTCCCGGAAAAGTTAAAAACTTCAAAATATGGTTATTTATAACTTTTGAATTAAATTCTTAAGGCTATATTAAAAAAAATTCCTTTAAAATGGTGGATATTTTAAAAAAACTATAAATTAAAATAAAAATAATAGCCAAAAATAATTAATTTTAAAATGTAATAAGTGTCGTAATTCAAGATTTTTTAAATAAAAATCAAATTTTCATAGCTTTCGGCGTTGCTAGTTATGAATTTACCATCAAAAATTGAAATATAAAATTAATAGTATAATGCCGCTGCATTATAAAATATATTCATAATTTTTTATAAATAAGTGCACCTAAAAATCATAAAAAGTATTACACTTTGTAATTTTAAAATAATTTATTAAAAATATAATAAAGTAAAAAAATTAAAACAAATATTTTTCATTATATAAAAAATTAATTAATTATGAGCACTATTTTCTTCAACGCCCTCATCAATTTCATCTCTAGATATTGTTGGCGACGCGTCTAAGCAACTTATTCCTTTGCATGAAAGTTAGCTACCGGATGATCTAATTCACTAGTTCTGCATCCAGGAGCTGAGTCATATCCTGTTTTAGACGCTCAAAATTCATCCTCATTCTTTCGGTATCACGTCTTATCCGAACCAGAATCGTACTTGTGCTCTAAAGCAGCATCGAATGTAGATACCAACGAAGTTATGTTGACACAGCACTTTTTAGTAGCAATTGTAATAAACGATTAGTACCTAACGATTGGTATATTTACGTCTTTAAAAATTTCTGGCGAACGCGTTCATGCCCAAAATAGTTATGTATTATTCAATAATTCTTTTCAGATTAAAAAATATTAGTTTTCTCCTTCTTTTTACCTATAAATAGTTTAGAAGCGTAATCCAATTATTTGCGCTGTACAGACGTTTTGTCTAAATTATGGACATTGCAGATAGAAATATTTACCATCAATATTTATACGCGAAAATAATATATTGCCACATATATCATTATTTCATAACTTCAAATAAGAATGAAATGTAAAAATATACAACAAATAACTTCGAAAATGCACGTGGGCTTGGAAACGAAATTAAACGGTCGTTAGAGATTGTAAACATCTGTCAATCGACTTTTACCTCCCTTTTTAACTTTTCAATAGATTCAAAATTATAGTTCTACCTGAATTTCAAGTATTTATGCTGTCTCTTCAAATTTCAAGTTACTTTCTGGACAGGAAAGTAAACTTAATGACATAAAATATTTTGCTCCTTTCGTTATACGGAAGACATAAAAAAATTATTAGCGGTAATTTATGAGCGTAAATTTTTTACCTTAGAAACCCAATAAAATATAAAAAAATTGCAAATCCATTCAGTATAATGGGTTTCCGAGGCATAAACCTAATTACACTCTACTATTATTAACGAGACTCTGTGCAGAGGGGGAAACCCATTTCTATTATCTTTATCATGTTTTTATTAGCTTCCCTTGCACATAATAGAGATGGGGTTTGCATACTGTAATTGGGAAGAGTACAAAATATTTGCATGGAACGGACGTACTAAAGAATGACATTCCGCAGATACCTGTTACAAAATACGCAGTTTTCTCTCTCTGTTTGTAATGACTCGACTACTATAAGAGAAAGAGAAACAAAGTGATTACGGACGTACGCAGGCTATTCCATTCATCATATAAATACCTTTAGGAAAGAATGAAACAGAATAATGTTCCACGTAAAAGATTCCTATTCATAATATCTCATTCCCTTGGGCAAACCAGTACCCCATGTATTCGTGCTTTGTGCTTACTTCTTACTAGATATTCCATAGTCTGTCTAAACTCCATTGTGTATCGATATTTGTTGCGCACATGTTTATTGAAAGTCTCTGAATGCCCGAGACAAGAGGTTTTATAACAATAGAACAATAACCATTGAATTATATTTTTCTAACTTTTTGTTTAGTTTCATTTAAACTAGTGAAATAACAAAATATGAGAAATCCCGGTATGTGACTAGCGACAAAATATTGAATACTTTATGACGAGTATTTAAAACCCCAACCGAACACCCGACAAATAACGTGTGGCGTACTGCCTATTATTTTGTAATAGCTATATATATATATTATTTTTACATACTCAAAACATTGTACAAAAAAGTACTGCAATCGCATACATTCCAGTACGTAAATACATATATTTTTCACCCATTTTTAACTGCCCTATCGATGTGAACACATTTGTGCAATTCTAATGACGGTACAATAATATGGTGCTATCGACCTGATGTGATGATAGAGATTGAAGATGGTTATAGAAACTTCTCAATGGTTAACAATATACCGATCGAGTTTGGGCTTCTTTGGCTTCTCTCAACGAGTTTTTTTTGTTACGAAAGGCTGATTGAGGCATGTGAAACCATACACACCCTTATTTTTTTTATTAATTTTTGCTTCAAGTTAAGTTCGTGAGATGTTTAAATAATCCGTTTTTTAAATTTTATTAGCTTTTGTACTATCCTATTTACTTTTCCGCGTAAATTAACTCGTTACTAATTTTCTCAATATGTACTACAATGCATTAAGTGTCACCATGTTATGAATTAAGTAATTTTTAGAGCTCCGTAACACAAAAGAAAAAACAGAATCAAAATTTTTCCTATATACGTTGATTATTACAGGAATATTTTTGGTTTAAGTACGTAAGGCTTAAGTAAGACTAAGGACTCAAACAAAACATTTGGAAATTCCAAATATAGTGCTGGGTAGCACTTGAGAGCCCTGTTTGCTCCGTTGTTTTATTAAGTAAATTTTCACAGATTTACTGAAAACTACAAAACAAATTAAAATATGTACCCTCTTTCTTATTATCAAAACTGCTGAAGCCAAAATTAGGAAGAAAACAACAGATTTTATAAGCCTACGCAAAAGTTGCAGGAATAGAATGATTCTGAAAGTCATGATTTTTGAGATATTTTCCATAATATGGATGCCCTCCCTATTTGTTTTTATTATGCATTAATTAAATTTATTGCGCTATAAATTCCTTTCTGGTGGTGACTTATATAAAGTAACTTCACTTCATACGAGTTACGGAAACCTCTATACGAAAGCTTGGCTTGTACTTGGTCGGTTTTTTAACAAAGTGAAGATTAAGAAAATATACATTAAAAAATTGGAAAATACCGAAAAATGGCTTTGTTGTAGAAACTTGTTAATAGCAATTAAACTATTTGATAAATCATTGTGACAAATAACAAAGTCATATTCCAATAGTTAGCCAATCGATAGAAAAATAATCACCGAAATCGGTCAAGTCATGCGACCCCTTCATAAAAGGTCTTCATATGTAGATGCAAATAAACCGACGGAGATGCAGGTCATTCAAAGGCAATTTTAGATCAAAAAAAATATTTATAAAAATGTAAAAATGATAGAATTTTTCGATAATAATTCTCTTTCCAGTTTATTATCTGTATAATTACAAAATATAATTATATTTAATTATATCGTCAAAACCTGAGGGTAGCGCCATAGTCCATTGTGATGCACTAACTCACGAGTTGTATGACATTAAGTGTTCGTTAATATATTTTACGTGGTTATTTACTTTCAAGTAAGAATCTTAAGTTGACCTCAAATTTCTACATATAATCTACGAAATTTTTTCACAAACTCTTTGAAATTCTTTCATTTTTAATAGGAAGAAAATAGTAAATTTTCTTTTCAATAACAATATTATCTTTATTATAAAAAGATACCATGCGATATTCGTAAATTTTATGTTGTTAATCTTTTCTTATTTCATATCACACAATTCATATTTTATTCGTTAATTACTTCGAAAGGCAAATGGGAACACGCAAATGTGCAATTAAGCTTAACAACGACTTCGAGCTTCGAGTTGAGTTAATGTGAAAAAAAATATTTGTATTTCGCGGTAAACAAAGCCATGAGTTAGTATACACTGCTTACATACTACAATATGGATACGTTAGAAATATATAAAAAATATTTTGCTCTTTCTTCAAAATGTGTGGGATGTTATCTCAGTAAATGCATCAACAATGTTTGAAATAATAGCTACTTCGAATATCGTTGTTTTGAGGGGAAATTCTATTGACTGTGAAAAATTTCCCAAAAATTTAGTCATGTTGATAATAAAGCAACTTTGTTCATGAAATAAAACACACCAAGAAATCGTTGATTATAAGAAATTATTAAATTTAATTAATTTACTTATATAAATATACTCCATCAAATGAATTTGATTTGCCTGTCATCATTTGAAAACTAGTTTCAACAATTGTAGATTTTCCATTCCTATTTTAAAAATATTTAATGGGGATCTAAAAGAAACATTTACAATTAATTTTTATTTAAACAAACGTAATTATATTTTGCTAGTACCTTTGCCACTTTATAGAGACCGAAATTGATGTAAAATTCCTGTAAAATCCCATTACCAATGTTTCGAGGTAGCAACTTGTGTTTACCCACGGGAATTGGAAGTGACATGGGGAAATTGGGCTGGATACTACAAGGAATCAGTTTACTTTATGGTTTCCCGTAAAATGGACATCGTCTTTATTACACTGCCCGTCATTTCGATTCGATATTATTACAATAGTCATCCAGTGCGTTTCTATCACTTATAAACTGTATCACGCGTTAGTTTTATTGATTTCTGTTTGATGGAAAAGTTTAATGGTTTCGTGTACGACTATGAATTGTGATTTTAAGGGTGGTAGTCATAAAGCTGCCTTCGTAATTCAATAAAATATAAGCCTTTCACAATTCCAGAGTTGAAACGACCAGGATATTGTGTAAGTTTTATTGCAACCATGTAAATGCGGACATTGATGGCAATAATGTATGCCAACAACAACCCATCATACTTTTATATCGCATATGTTAAAAATCTTATTAGAATTTATGTACGACACAATAATATAATGTACGACACAATAACATTATAATGTATTGTAAATATGGATTTAAATCCTCGAGGTCTGTTAAGTACAACATTTCAGGTACAAATTTTCTAATTTAATTGCCTGGAGTTATTTTAACATATAGTTATAAAAATTAAATAACTCGAAATGATAGAGAAATTCTAAAATTATACAAATTAAAAGAAATATAACCCTCGCTATCACTTTTTTATCACGATTTTTGGTCTGTACGATTCTTATTTATTTAATCATGTTTTTATTCTTAAATGACTTCTAGTTTTAGCTCATAATAAACCCAACATATGTGTATATGCAAGAGATAGTAAATCAATGTTCATATAAGACAAAAATTACGAAAGTAAAGTTTTTTCATCTATGTGTTAGAGTAAGTCTAGAGTAGTCTAGATTACATAAGTGGTTCTTTCTTCAGATGCTACAAACAATAGAATTGTGAATAACCCCACTCTGGTCAGAAAAAATTTATCCCAACAGAAGTAACGTTCCCTTGAAAATTATTTTTCTTTCGTCCTGTTAACTTTACTAATTGGTCCTGCGATTGTTTTCAGTTACAACAAAGAAGATTTTGAAGGAGAACACCAGTCTTTTGGATTTGAAAGAATACTCTAACGGTATGAATATATCCATTTTCGTTCATTTTGACTGGAATTTGTACAGTTAGTTTATACTTAAATAATGCATAATATATGAAATTTTTGTTAAACTAGGATACCCGGGGAAAAATGATACCAAGTTACCTGGTACCTGGTACCATTATAGAGTTTAGCTCAAACTAACTACCATGGTGTTATCACTAGAATAACCACTTTGAAAGTAGCAAATAATAAGAGAAATAGAGGATCACAAGAGGCTGCAGCAAATATATTGATACTTACTCTCGTCTTTTTATTGAAGATATCATATTTCCATTTAATATTATATTATGTACGAATACACTTGGTAAAGGTTTTGTAATGAAAACCTTCGAATTTTATCCAAGTCGCAATTATTAGCATTTAGTTCTTCAGTTATTATATCAGAACAAAGGCGTATTACATTATTGTGTTACTCGCTTAATTATAAATATATTTGCCTATAAATAAGTATATAAGAATGCTAGCAGTATCTCCTCCTTAGCATTTTCAATTACGTATGAAGCGATTATATTAAACTACACGTTGGACCTAGCTTTTTATACACATATTTTTTACTGGATTTATGAGTTCAAGAGTACAATCTTTACGTATTCGAGCAAGTTTGTCTGCTAATGTAATTACTTAAAAGTCTCTTTTTTGTCTGCATTGTTCTTTTTCTCTTTTCTTTTTAGTAAAGGAGTTTCTAATATTTGGTAAACTATTTTTACTTGCACAAAAATTTAGATTTCGAGCTACAAACTGAACAACAATTTTTAGGATGCTACTATTTATGAATTACTGAATCAGGAGATAACTCGGTGCTGATTAATTAAGTAAATAAAATGTTTTTGTAATAACTGAATAACATTTTAATATATTTGTTTCTTTCAAACAATGAATTAATTATTTGTTTGTATTTGTCTTATTCGATTTTTCACTTACGTTTCAAGTATTTCTTTCTTTGCAAAGAAAATTATTCTGCCTCTCCAAAGATACAGTTAGTTACGTAATATTTTAAATTAATAAATACTCTCAATTAAATGGAACTACGTGATGTAGCATTATTTCTACTTTCTTTAAGTTCTTCATCAGGACATAGGTTTCGTTGTATTATAACATCTTCGGGTGAACAATTAGCGAAAATTCTTTTCTAATTGCCCAATTGTTGTAATATGTGTAGTTTAATGTGTGAACGCAACAAATCCGAGGGGCGGAGTGGGCCGGGGTACATCAATCGATAGCCTGGCTCTTGTTAATTCAGTCTCCGCGGAGCGTGTCTCAATGCCTCGTGCGTGCGAGAGTTTTATTGAAACGGTAATTTGGTCACTGTAGTGCGAATAAGTGGAATATTCTACAAAATTTAAGGTTTTCGCCATTTAAATAATACACCAAGCATTCCTCTTATTAGAAAATGGATTAATATTTTGAAGAGATTGGAACAATACTGAAAAAAACCAAAATCTCGGTCTGCAAGAACGGTAGAAAACGTGGAGAGCATTAATGAATTTGTTTGTGATGATCGGAACCTTTCAATTCGGAAGTTCCTAAATATTTTAAAAGTGCATATATCATCATTATATCACATTTTGTACAAAGATTTAAACTGTAAATTCAATTGGTGTAAAGATTAAAGTCCGAGGATTCCAGTCAAAGCTTGGCTTTGTAAACCCGGCAATCGAGCGCTTTTCACCGTTTAACATGATCGTGTTTTCGGATGGAGCTCATTTTCATCTTAATGGGCACGTAAATAAGCAGTACGGCCACTACTGGAGTACAACGAATCCGAAACACAATCATCAGAAACTCCTTTATTCGCCTAGAGTGACAGTATGGGCTGCGATGTGGTCGCAAGGGATTATCGGTTCTTACTTTTTTGAAGATGAAAGGGGACGTGCCGTTACTGGAAATTAATAGCGTTATGTGGAGATGTTAGACCACTTCCTGTTACCTGAACTCTAAAACTTTCCTGGCTATAAACCAAGGATGTGGTTCCAGCAGCAGACTTATTGGACATGACGGAGCAACGTGGCGTCCAATAAGTCTCCGCCACGAGTTCGTGAAATTTTCCTTGGGAAATTGATCCCCAGATCGATTGATCTCCAGGAGAGTTAACATTAATTGACCTCCACGCAGTCCTTACTTAACCCCTGTGGACTTTTTTCTATGGGATTATCTCAAGTCTCAAGTTTACGTCAATAAACCGACTTCTCTGGCGTATATGAAGTAAAATACTTCTCATCTTAAAAAGTTTTAGAATAAAATCCGGGATAAAACCCATATTTTACATTTTTCTCTTTTTTAAAATAAGGACTTAACTTTTCAGCTTGGTTTTCTAGTACTTATCGTGCAAAACTTTCTTAATCTTTTCTTATTAAATTTTGTAGTGATTTTTCTCAACTTACGTGAACAAAATTTTTCTTTCAAACCGTAATTTTATAGAAATTAATTTAAAAGTTATGACGTTGTTTTTATATTAGCAAAATTGTTTTTGTGGGGTTTCACGTATTGGCCTAGGAGAAAGCATTTAAAAAGGAAAAATTTAAATGCATGTTGTAAGTACAATAACTGTTTTAGTACATCTTGTAAAGCATTCTCGAGAAATTACAAAATATTGAATGGGCTGAAGTAGTAATTTTCAAGTAATTTGATTTAAAAGAACAAAATGAATCTTGTATTTTTATGTATTTATTTATTTACCTACACATTTATCGATACATTATATCCTATTCTTTATGATAAAAAATGTTTAGCTTAACACAGTTTAAACTTTAAGACTAAACATGAATACAAAAGTACAAGGAACTATAAAAGATAACGCCGACCTATTTCGACAAATTTTCCTTTCATTCATTATAAACGAATTGCCCTCTGGTGTGACCGCGATCAGATGAAATTGTGCAGTTGAATTTCATGGGAAACTTGAATGTTTCAATATCATTTGGTTTAAGAGGTTGGTATAGCAAAACGGTGATGAGACTCTTCAATATACAAATCTACAAGAAACAAAGTTATTTTCACAGTTTATTTCAGTTATTTTTAAGAAGTTTTTACAGACCTAACCATATATAAGTTGATTGAGTATTGCTCATAAACTATAGGAGCCTTCTTAGTTATGGTAATTTTTTTCAATTTCATTAGGTATTGTTGCGAAACCATTTTTTATATTCAGAAATAGTGGTTTAGTTGATAAAGCATTGAGATACATAAGTTCAACAAAAATGATCACTTTCAGGCTTAGTAGTTCAAAAAGGAATAAATAGTGTTCATGTCAAACTGTCAATATTCCTAATATAAATATATTTAGCGTTAATTTTGTAGAAATTCATTATTCACAATTAAATGAAACTACGTGATGTAATATTATTTCTATTTTCTTTAAGTTCTTTACCACGAACTATGTTTCGTTGTATTATAACGTGTCGATCTTTGCTAATAGCCCACCTGAAGATGTTGTAATACAACGAAACTTAGGACGTGGTAAAGAACTTAAAGAAAATCGAAATAATACTACATCACGTAGTTTCATTTATTGTGAATTCCCAATATTTCTAAAATACTTGTTCAACGATGAATTACAGAGTGATGTATGCGAAAAATAATTTACGTGTAAGAGAGATAAAAATATTAATGATTTTATTTCATAATTTTATAAGCATTACAAATATGTATACCCATACTTAAATTCAGCTTTATAGATCTAATAGAGTGTAAAACAGCTGCAAACCAACCAACCAATACCATGTTTTAAGTTTCTCGTTGCTTGGCAAGAAAGAGTAGTTTCCTATGGTGAAAAGTCGATTAAGTCGTTAATTAAAAATACATAACAGCTGCTTAATTAATTATCCATACTAATGTAAGCCATAAACACAGGAAATTTAAAAGGTCAATAATCAAATTAGATACACAATGAACATTAATAAATCTTTAACGTTTCGTAGAAGCGTTAGCAATTACCATTTGCTCCAAAAAGAGTAATTTGCTACATGCGGTGATTCAATCATTAACTTTTCATTAAAGCCCAACAACGGTTCCGGGATGTAAACTTTCCTTTTCTACATACGTACATAGTTAGATTTACCGTACTTATTCCTTAATAGTTGAAGCAAACACACTTCCGAAATCTTTACAACCACTCTACGCGCGAGGTTAAAGATAATGTAGTTTTATCACGCGAATTTTATTCGCAAGACGGCAAGAATTCTATACCGGCTTCGAAGTAGTGTTAATGCACCTTGGCCTTGGGCGGAGATTTTATATTTTATGTTATCGTGAAAAGCACAGTTTATTCACTAAAAAAATTTAAAGCAATACCTTATTGCCTTCTATTAAAAATGTATTATTATTGTACTTATTGACCCTCGTCAAGCAGCATAAAACCATATGAATAATATATATACTTGCAAGTTTTGTGGTCAAAATCATGGCAAATACTCTAGAATATTTTGTGAGAAATTTCAGTAGGTTCTTTTATAGTGAAAGCTTATTTCTCATATCTATTCCATTCACAGCTTCATTGTATTAAATTGTGTGACGAAGTTCAAGATTATCTCATTTTTATTAGAAACGAGTAGTTTTTAACTCCATATGTGAACCTCAGGTAATTTTAAGAGGCGTTGTAACAAGGAAACATAGAAATATATTGGGTCACATTCTGACGAAGGATCAAATTTCCAGGAGTGATTAAGTAACAGTAACTAAATAATATAATGAAAAAACAAATTAAGGTACATAATTTTTAATTGTATAAAAGGTCAGGAAAAATTTAAAAACATTATGTTTCTTTATATCTTTTTCTCGCTATGTGATTTAGTTACTGTTAGCCAACTTCAACGTTTTTATCTAAACAATCACCTTTGGGTAGAAATTTTAAAAATTTAATGTGCACGGAAAAGTTTCAAATTGTCCGTATCCACATAACCGAAACGCGCAAGTTCCGCTAGTCAGCCTGTATCACTTCACTTGATAAAATTAGAAACTAATACATAAAATGGTGTTTTAAACTCACCCCCGTAATAGATATAATGAAACAAAAACACCTACGTTGATATGGATACATCAAAAGACTCCTGGACGATAACATGGTAAAAATTCGTCTAAGCTTGCCAATAATGGAGCATGGACGTAGAAGATCACTCGCTTTTTGGTTGACAATACTCGAAAAAGACATGAAGGAAGCCCATCCTAACACTATAACAGCACAAAACCGTACTAAGTGCAAGAAAAGTATGAGTAAAGTTAACCCCGAGTAAATGAGACAAAGTGTCCAGTATAGTAGTAGAAGTTGTTGTATTAATAAGGTAGCTTTAATTAAATTTTTAACGATAATATTTGTGATAACAATTAGCAGCCAATTAACTATTATCCTAAATATCATTTAAATGGTACTAGGGGAAAACTAAAGAACTCGCAACTACATACACACCCTTAAAATCATTACAGTACTTAATATCCGATCGCTAACATACATGCTCCCAACAAACTACATAAATCGATTAAAGTAAAGTTACATATAAAAGTTTCTGAACAATACTGTCCCACGTTCCCCAGGGTTGAGACCGAAACACGTTACAAAAAAAGGCTACTAACGATACATGTATTGCTAGAGGTTTGGGTCTGAAATCAGTTTGACAACTGACCGGGGTTAGTTCGTTTTACGGACGTTGTAAAAAGGGATATTGTTTTATGATACGGCCTGTCGTTCTATACGATATTGATATAATGCCCGTTCGGTGTTTTTGCATCGGCCGTAAACTTAAAGAAATATGTACGATATAAATCGATAGATTCACGTTTCATATTTAAAAGTTGCTTAAACTTTTTTGTTGTTTTAGATATAATATGCATGCTTTAGAAATAAAGTAACTGTAAAGAAATAAATGGAAATATTTCGTCGCCGATTTGTCATCTTTCTTATTTGAAAATCAGTTGCCGTGAGTACTTATATTTGAATGAATTACCATGTAAACTTTTCCTAAAAAGCATAAATGACAAAAAGTTAAAAGATGAAGAATAAAATTACTTGTACAATAATTTATAATAAAATAAAAGGAAATTAAACAAGTGCCGCTTTTTTTATTTTATTTTAGTTTGTTGAATTCTATACGTTTGCTCTATTTGCGTGTTTTTAATATTTTTTTAGTTTACCTTAAACTATCACATGCCACATTAACCTTTAAATACTATGCATTATTCATATCTTATAAATTTATGGAATATTCTTTACTAAGGGTTTACCCTTTTGTTATGTTCGTTACTAAGTAATTAAAGGTTATATTTTTATTATTTGGTGTTTAAGATTAAGCATTAATTTTTGTTTGGTTCATTTGGTTGCAAAAAAAACCGATTTATGCACCAAAAATGCTTTAGAATTTTTTGAATAATGTTTTTGTTACTCTTAACATAGTCTGTGTTAATAGGTGAGATCCAATTTAAGGACAGAAAAATAATTCCATTTTTGTTAATGTTATGAGATTGACGTTTGAAAGAGAAGAGTGAAAATATTAGTTTTGTTAACTTATCAAATCTTATAGACTTCGATACTCTTTAAGAACTTGATAAAAAACATTCATTTTTATAATCGTGTATTTTTTTGTCTTTTCCAACTTTTTAGGTTAAAAATTAGATCATTTTGGAAAGAAGGATTATTGCTAGTCATTTCGCTAACCGTGTATCGTTTTTACTAAGTGTATCTGTATACTAAACGGGATAAAATATGAAATAAACAAGAAAACACTAAATAAATGTATTTACCTTCGTGTAACCCGGTCCCAATGAATCCAGAGTACTATTAGCAAACTATGAAAATATGTATAGTATTTAAGGATTAATATTTAAAATACATTACTTCTATTTGAAATATATTCTAAAACTTTTGTGCACAAGATTGATGTAAATTCATATAAGTACGTGTGACTTTCCATGTAATATACTTAATGCACAATTTAAATCTTGACAAGCATTATTTTCCTATATATTTTTCGACTGAAAATGTGACCACGGTTTATTACTTATAAATATAATGAGATAACAACATAAATTAATGTATGCACTCGTAAAATGAACACCACATTAGATGTCTTATGTGATGCTTTCAGGATCTAGGGGTATTATATATTTAATTTGAAATGAAATATTTTTTTCATATAACACAATGATTTAAATGACCATGATCACAGACTTTGATTCAAAATTTGTTCGTATATTCCCGAAACTAGGAAGAATAATTTATGCAAACCCAAGGAACAGTGTCAGTGTAATTCAAACCAAGTAAAGGATTAAGCAAGGACAATCCATGAGGATAACAGATGCGAATCGAACGAAGCCCTCTTCGTTTTCACAACATTCCGAATACATAGACTCTGTTCCTATAATTAAATTATCAAATATGTTATCTATTTCATAATACATCAAAATTTATGAAAAACGTTTGATTATTATAATATGTTTTGATTACTGTAATGAATAAGGATATGAACTATAAATCTTTGATATGAATTTAAGTTCAGTTTCAGATTGCAACTTTCCTCTTGAGTATCTTAGAATTTTCACCTAATTCTAAAAAGTATACATTGTTATTACTTTTAATTAATCTGCGGTTAAAATGAACTACCGATGTGAAAAGGGTGAAAATATATAATTAACGTTCTAACACAATGCAAATATCACTGGAAGTGATTAATTTCCAGGCTGAGGTGCAAAAATGGAAAACCAGAAAAAGAGAAAGAAATCAAAGTCATATCCAAAAAAAAAACGATTTATGCACCAAAAATGCCTTATCCAATGTCTTTGATTTAAGATAGTTTAATGTATGTCAATATGTAAATGGATTAGAATTTTTATTATGAAATTATTATTTAGTATATAGTATTTTTCGATTAACTGGACTGCAGTCAGAATGAAATACAAATGTGAAGTCTGAAAATAGGTAAGTAAAAAAAAGAGAAAAAGATGTAGGGGAAAGGAAGGTTTAAAAAAATGCCCTCATTTGCTTTTAACCGAGAAGAGGAAGGAGAGCTTTTTTTAATTTCTTCAATTTCCAATATAATAATTACTAAACTTGATAAAAAACCAAACTTTAAATTTTTAAAGAAAGTGTTACCTTATTTTTAGATGTCAAATTTTGCACATGTAGTACTGTTATCACTTCAAGTTCGACGTATTAATTATTACCGAATACTGCAGCATGTTCTAGACGTGAGAGTTCTCGAAAATTATCTAAGTTAATGTCTGATTTTTATTTCAGTGCTGAGCGTAATATTTACACGATTTTATTGATCATTCTTACTGAAGAAGCTTGTGAAGTAAAATTGTGTACATTTATTTTTTGTACTGATTAAATTGTGCTATTTTATTCGATCACCCTATTTTTTTGAAAATAAGAAAACATTATATTGAGAAAGTAAAAGAATGCTTTTTAAATATATTGTACAATCTATGTAAACGTGAAAAGGGGGTGAACATTATTTATTGCTTTCATTTGATGTTCGTCATAATTGAGTTCACAACATATTTGCGTTATTTTTAATTACTTTTGTAATGACTAGTGTATTTTTTTTTCTTCGTATTAAGCATACTTATCGTATTAAGCATACTTATCTTCTTATTAAGCATACTTATCCTTACTTTTGTCAAATTTCTTACAAATACGAAATATATTTAATAATTTTCCGACTCTACTACTTTAAAAACGAAATAAAAATTTGTTTTCTGACGTAATAAATAATCAAACAAAAGGAAGCAAATTTCTTCCCTGGAGAAATTATCCACAGTTTGTCAATAAGTTGGCTCATATATAGTTGATGGTAACTATTTTTGTTGCCTTTTGTTTCGCTATAAATATCTGGGAGCAGTCTATTAATATAAACGATTACAGCAAAATTTCTACTTGTACTTTCCTCTTAGTTATTATCTGATATTTTAATATTCCTCTGTGATTAATATTGAAAGTTAGTTATCAATTGATCTTGTAACACAATTTAAAATAATTATTAAGTAAATAGCATAGTAGCAAATTACGCATGAGATAATTAAAATTATAACATATTAAAAATAAAATTTAACTTTTCGGGTTTCAAACAATCTAGATATATACATATTGTTATATTATCGTTAGACATTAAAAAATCAGATAGCTTGTGTGCATAAATATATAGCAGAAAAATTGTGGTCGAACGACAGGTGTCTGTTATTTGTTTTGATTTAATCTGATGACCTCAACGGACGATCAGAATGTAAATAGGATTTTTGACAGATTTGAGGTTAAAACTTGTATTTGTTTTGACTGTAAATGTATATTCGTCTCCCCTTTTGGAAATAACTTTTCGTTTATGGGGGAAGTTTTTATAAAGTTTATACCAAACTGTTTAGGAATTTTTCATTGTACCTATTTTACTATCACTTTTCACGTCTGTTCTTAAATTGTTATGATAACTAACTGTGACAAGTAAACAAGCCGACGATAAAGTGAAGACACTAGCATCCAACGTAAGTATAAAAAAGGACAAAATCTCCCCTTTCGTGCTTCAAGCTTGATATGTTCCTTTTCATCGGCTCCAAGAACGAAATATATCAATAAAAAGGCGACTTATACCTTTGCTTTTTTACTCACACATCAGAATATTCCCATGCAAAATTCCAACTATCAGTTCATTTTTATGTACTGAGCCTACAAAAGTATGTTGTTTATAGGTCACACAGTTCATTATATAAGTACCAGTATATAAATATTGGTAAGTATATATAAAAAAATATTATAATTTCTTGCAATTCCTTGGTTTAGAGAAGATAATTAATATGAAAAGTGTTTTATTCTAATACTATATAATGTCGCATTTACTTTTATTTTCATTCGATGCAACACTTATCGTTAAAGGGTTGAATCCACCAGAACTCAACCTTTTCATACCTTTTGCTTATAATAAACATAATTATTAAAGTTAATTTTTTATTGTGAATTAAGAAACTTCAACTGTTTATTAAAATTATTTACTTAGAACACAATTTTAAGAGGACATTAACGAATGTGAATTTCCTCCATTTTGTTTGATTGTGTGATTACATACGCTTTAGTAACGAGCTCATATAAACAAAAACTAAGTAAAGTTATAGATATTTGACAATATTTCTGCTGGCAATATTTGACAATATGGCGCTTATAGATATTTGACAAATTTAAATTGAATATAATTAAAGGTTAGTTTTGGAATTAAAGTATTGTAGAATTAAATTTAAAAAAATTAAATTAAAGTTTTGCAAACTTGCTATAACTAAAATATTTATATTGAATTCAAATTTCAGATTAAATTAAACTTACGAAAAATTATCAATAATTCTAGAGCAAGTAGAGTAATCGTAATCGGTAGGAATTTATGAAGTGAGTAGATTCCATTTATCAGCAATAAATTAATTGAAATAATGTCAAAGCCTTGTAATGTGGAAAATTCATCCTTAGCGCACATGCATCGTTATAATAGCAATAAACATAAAAGGCAGAAATCTGAAATGTAGTTAGTAGGTAGGTTATCGTGTAATACCCGCTGCCGTAATTTGTTTCATTCAATAGCTCCCTCCTTTCAAACAAAACATTATTTATGCAGTATGAGCTTAAGGGATTTTTACGCATGTTTGCTGATGTCAAATATTAGGCTGAGAAGGTTAAATCATGTTCCGGATTTCATCAGTTCATGTGGCGTATAAATTTTGTCGCATTTTTTTTTGCAGGCGAAAATGATCTTGGTTGATAAGTATTAAGAGCTAGTGAAAGAACTCATTTTATAATAGGTTTGCTTTTCTTCAGAATAGCTTAACACTCATTTCTACTGAGTACAAATCTTATTATATATTGCGCGCCATTACCGCTTGCCGATTGACGAGCACGTAATTGTACAAATAGACTTTGTAGCGCTAAAGCTCAAAACAATTATACAGGCTGATTGTCTCTTTTCATAGCGCGATCTAAAAAGAAAGAATTAAGGTAGAAATTATTTCGAAAACTGGTTTAATAACTTATTGCTTAAACGCTGATACAAGATATGACGGAACAACATGTTCATCGCCAATTCACAAATTCCGTGTCTAAATGAAGTAATGGGTTGATGGCTCTATAGATACGGTTATAACAGAGAATTTCGTAAATTTTACAGTTACATTTCCAAAATGTAATTTCATTCACAATTAAATGAAACTACGCGATGTAGTAATATTTCTACTTTCTTTAATTTCTTTACCACGACCTAGGTTTCGTTGTATTACAACATCTTCAGGTGGGATATTAGCAAAGATAATATGTAAAGGCATCTTTGCTAATATCCCACCTGAAGATGTTGTAATAAAACGAAACCTAGGTCGTGGTAAAGAAATTAAACAAAGTAGAAATAAAACTACATCACGTGGTTTCATTTAATTGTGAATAATGAATTTCTACACAATTAACGCCAAATATATTAAATATTTGTAATTTTATTATTATGGTGTATTAATTTCTTAAATTTGATAATTTTTTTATTTCTTCGACACAAACTTGCATATGCGACAAAATGCAGAATAATATGTAAAAATGAGTATTGCGGTTAGAACTTCACAGAGGTAAACTGTTTGCCTCTTTAAAGGTTATTCAAATATACTCAAAGACTTTATTCTATACATACTTTCAAGACAGAAATGAGTAAAAAATAAAACAGAGGTAATTTTTTTGCCTCTTTAAAGGTTATTCAAATTACTCAAAGACTTTATTCCATACATACTTTCAAGACAGAAATGAGTAAAAAATAAAACATGATTATATGTAACGTCGGGTTGTTCATAAACATACCGCTTAGTTTTTATATTACAAGGATTATGTACACACTGAGGCAGTAAATGTTTAAGAATAATATATGCATTATTTCCACAAATATATTTAACAGTATTTTTATTATTTTTCAGTTTTTGGTATGATTTAAAAAAAATATGATTAGTAAAGTATCCCCGAAAATGATAGTTTTCTGCTTAATTTGAGGTGAAGTTTTAGTAACGTTGTAATTTTTTGACAATTTCGACTTTTCCAAAAAAATTTATATAAAATTTTTTTCTACATAAAATAAAAAAAAATCCTTTTTTAGTACTTATATCTTACACGTTTCTCAGTTTCCACTCATCCTCATTTTATGTCTACCCCTTAAAGACACATAAAGATATTTTGAGTATTAACTATTAAGATATTTGCAGGTTAACATCATTATACGAAATTTAAAGTTTCTATCTGCATCAAAGGTTTTCTTAAAAGAATCGATTGTGATACGAGGATGTGAGTGATTTCCGCCGCCAAGTTTTCCGCTTTTTTAAGCTATGGAACCTTAAAGAAGGATTCTTTATTATGAAATTACTATTTATTTATATAAATATTTTATTATTACTATTTGTTATAATGAAATTGACCTAAATAACTTAGTTAAAAAAATAAGAAAATATTGCAATACACTAAAACACGTTTTTATTAGGTTGACTTGTAACTAATTAACTAACTTTATAATGGAATCTATGAAACTAAATTTCATCACTTCTAATTGTTCCAATTTGGGAGTTGTATGCAGTTCTGATGACAATACAATAAAATGATACCATCGGACTGATTCAATGAAACAGAAATGAAGTTAGACACTGAACTCGATAAGGAAACAACGTGTCCTAACCGTGTTTGGGCTTTTAATTTGTGTTCTTCTAATGACCACACAATACAATGGTACTATCGAACTGTTACTACGAAATGGAATCGAAAGTCAGACACTGAACTCGATAACGTAAGACGTGTTCTAATAGTTCTGTGGCTTCTAATTGTATCATCATGAAAGTTGACAGTTTTATGTAGTTCTGATGACAACACAATAAAATCAACACAAAAATCAGTTCAAATTCAACCTACAGTGGCACTCTGACGTACATGTGACAAGTCGTGTTAAAATAAATAAATTGTTCCCCATGAACCGTACAAAGCGCAGGTTCTATCAAATCCCGCTATTAGCAAGCCAGAGGAGCATGATGGTGCACCATTCCTCGGGTCGACTGCCATAGCGGTAGCTGCTCACTCTGTCTACTGGATGCCCTCCATCATCCGCTACGGGTTTTAGGGTCCATAATGCGAATTAGAGCAATATCGGCCATAGAAAAATCCCCTTAAGGGTAATTATTGACATTGCTACTTCAATGACGTACAAAGAATCGATATTTCAAACATTAAAAACGAGTAGCAGTATAATTTAAATCAGGCTATGCCAAGTTTTGACATTAAACTGTCATTGAGTATTACAGTCATTGAACCTAACTCTGACTGATTAGAGTTGTTGTATGGACGAACTGCAAAATTGGACAGCACTATACAAACTCACGAACAAAAAATGAGTAACATAATTACAAAATACAATGCACTTGCCGCCAAAATAGCGATATGTAAAACCAAATACGATGATATGGACCAAATCAACAGATAACTTCGAAATTCAAAATATCCCGAAAATTAGAACTAAAAATGTTCTAAACATCGTCGGCAATTTAAGTGCTGAGTTAAACATCTCCATCCCTATTGACCATATGTGTGTGGCGCACCGTGTGCGCTCGTGCGCGTTCTTCGGCCACCCACATAATATCATCGTGCGGCTAGCCACGCGACGCTTGCACGACATCGTCATCGCTGCAGCGCGCGTGCATTCACCACTGAGTCGTTACAGATCGCCGGGGCTGCCCAGCGCGTCTACGGTAATGAGCATCTGACAGTATGAAAGAAAAATGTTTATGCAAAAGTAAGGAAAACCAAACTAGAGAAGAATTGTGAATTTGTCAGGGTTAAAATGGTATCGTTTATGCTCGTAAAACAGCGAGCCCAAAATATTTGCAAATGAAAATTTAAAAAAGATATTTTTAAATTGTGACAATTTGTATTTTTATTTACAATTGTTATATGTCGTATTACTTTTCTATATATATATATATATATATATATATATATATATGCATACATATTTATTTTTTTTCGTTAACGGTCATTTATGTATAGTATATGAAAGGTCACATTGCTTGCATTACCTGATGAAAATGCACAGAACGTTGCACTATGAATAGTAATAACCTGCCATATTATGTAAATTGTAAAACATGTTTCTATTTTTATAAGGTTAGTCTCTTGGAATGACAAGTAACAAATTTTCAAATTTTTATAATAGCAAATGAAATTGCAGCGGTGGTACAATAAAATTGCTTGAATTATAGCTAAATATATTGGCAAACAATTTTAACATAATTGTGCTTGTAGAAATGTGATGGTTACCAGGTATTTTTAATTCAGAATTGATTGACAGTAGGTGCTCTCACGAATTACAAGAGGAGAATTACGAACGGACCTTGCGGTCTTGATATGTAGGATTGCGGAGTATGGGCTATACAACTATTGAGGTAGACGAAATTATTTTAAATTTATCCTTGGGTAAATAGAAATTTAATTTTAACGCAGTCCATATTCCACTAGACCTTTTAATAAATAAGAAATCTATAAAAAATATAGAAATTGCAATAATAAATTATATAGAATAATACAGAAATTTCTGTATTGTGTTATAGGTGACAACAATATACTTTCAATTATCTGGAAACGTCAAGAAATATATTATATGCCGTTGTACACAAGTATATCTCAAATTACGCATATTGGTCTTTTATGAACCTTAAAGAACATAATTATATAAAAAAATATAAAATAAAAATATTAGACCTAATTGAAGGTGGAGTGCAGTTCTTTTTGGGAAGAGCAAGCTGCGCATTTATGGGCACATAAAAATATATATAGATATACGCGTACGTTACTACGCGCAACCGCCCGAACCTGCAGCTGCCACTGATAGCACTGAAAACAGCAGTGAAAGTGTAATAGATTGAAAATGTATCATAATAATTGAATTATAGATACTCAAAAACAATAAATTCTCGACGTAATACCTTGAATTTCATCCTGGCCGTGAAAAGCTGATTCTTGCTTATTTAAAAATACAATTGTATATATTAATCTTTTTACTTAAATTTGTAATAGCTAGTTGCCACTCAAAACAAATGTTTGTCCACGGAGAACCAAAATTTGGTAGTTTTACTGTGCACGATAAATGTTTTTCAGAATTAATACATTTTTTCCCAAAATTTGTCACAAAATACCTAGATTATCACAAACAACCTTGATGCTGGAAAGATAAACAAGGCCAGCAAAACATTTCATTCAAAATACAACTCTTGTTAGACATCAATAATATTCGTAAAAATTATGTTAAATGCCGTACATTCAACTTATAAGGAACGTATAGTTTAAATATTGGCTTCGATCTACCATTCTCAATTATATTATTTTTTTCACTAAAATATTAATTGAAAAGTCCTACCTTAATCACATAATAAACAAAGCAACATTCGGTAGTTGCCATTGTTTGTTTGCTTTCACAACGAAAATGCATGTTCACAGAAGAAACTAATGAAATATTAATTTTAATGCGCAAAAAAAGGATTTCACTGAAAAGCTATAGTAGATGCATTTAAAAACCGGAAAACTATTATAATTATTTGTAAAGTTATCCTGGAACGATATATTTAACAAAAAGACAGTAAACACCCGAAAACGACTGACAGCGGTTTAATAACACAATGTTTCTTTGTTTGTGTGTGTAATAAACACAGAATTATTAAGTTTTAACATAGTCGAGGTAATCTCAAAAATTTCAGCTTACCTTAATAATATGAACTGACGGCCTGAAGTGAGGTAACCAATTTTAATTTCATGTAAACCCTTTCTGACTCGTGGAGTTTTAGTAATTTAATACAATATAGGAACTAAATTGGCACTTTGTATCTAAAATTTAATTTACCGTAACGTTCGCGTTTTGCCTGTGAACTGCAAATATTTATTTAATTTCGGGTTTCGTGTGATAATTAAATGTGTTTAAATTTTCGTAAATATGTGATGTATATATATATATATATATACACACACACACACACACACACACATATACACACACACACACACACACACACACACACACACACACATACACATATATATATACATACATATATATATATATATATATATATATATATATATATATATAATATTTAGGACAAACTTTGCGTAATATATAATAAAATAAGGCGCTGCACGCTATTACTTTATGGGCTGCATGCTTACGGCAGCTGAACCAATGTTAAATAAAAATTCTAAGCACCCTGCTTTCACTTTTACTGTTACGTGTATTCTTGATATAGTGCCGTTCGTTATACAGGGCAAAAATATAGCTTCTACGCGGCCGACTATGAAGTTAAATAGATTGGGATAACGAATTAAGAGAACTCTCAACGGAATATGTTGGACCAGATTTTACGACCTACTCTTCGATATAATCGACACTTTTTTACCACAAAATGCTACACATATAAGTATCCTGTCTGGTTTACTCGCACACTTATAAAATTTTCTAAATACAAGAAACGAGCGTGGCTGAAAGGGAAAAGTTACGGCAGCATGTCCACCTGTAATGAATTTTCAGAACTTCGGTATCAATTCAAGTAGTTGTCTGAGCGACATCGTTAGTCATATGTTGCAAACACAGAGAAAATCATAAAAAAAAACATAAAGAATTCTGGTCTTATGTATCTTCATTACTTGAAACAAATGGATATCCATTAACTATGTCATCCGGCGAAAATATAAGTAATAACCCGAACGATATTTGCCTAATATTCTCATAGTTCTTTCTTTCGACTTTCATGCCCACTGATCTAAACATAAAGAAATTTATGGAAATGTTGAAAATATATCTGTTAGTAATTTAAATAACACCAGCTTATCTTCGATGTCGTTAAATATTGCCGACGTTTTAATAATGCTTACGTCATTAGAATTGATCAAAGACCCTGGACCAAATAGAATTAAAACAGCCTTCTTCATATACCGCAGATACCATATGCTTTATTTTAACTCTTTTGTTTAATAAATATATAGCGCGTGGGGATTTCTCCATATGTTTGAAAAAAAAAGGGTGTAGCACCAGTGTATTAAAAATTGATCCAAACAAAACATAGTTAACTAAAGACCTATATCAGTTTTATCAATAATTCCTACAGTTTTAGAGGTATTAGTACATGGACGAATGCATCCGATATTTCATAATTACATTATGCCAGAATAATATGGTTTGTTCGCGGGAGATATGCCACCTCTAACCTACTACTTTACTCTCAGCACTTTCTCGAGTCATAATTGCGGAGAGCAGGTCAACGTGATATGTATACGGATTTCAAGAAATCATTTATCGAGGTGGATTACTTAGAACTAATACTTATTAGTATCATGGGCAACCCTAAATGTTTATTTCATATTTGACTAATATGTAGCAAGTAATAAAAATAACTGGGTATTTATTACTACACTTCGAGGTAACTCCTTGTGTACCATAGTATGCCTTTTCTTATTTATTTAATTTATTTATGCTGTAACTAACTGTTTCAGCGATAGTAATTTTCAATTGTATGTACGTACACAAAAACAATCTAAAACTTTTTACTCTTGTAAAAGATATCCACGACGGTTCGAATATGTAAGCTCATCTCGATAGAAATCATGTTTACTGTGAAGAGAACAAACTGCATTTATGTAACAACGAAACGAACGAACGTTCACAAAGAAAAAAAGGAAAATAAACTTTAGATATGCGACAGGGGGAACTCACTCGAAAAAGTCGGCAGCATGTGTGATCTTGTTGTCATTTTCAATAGTAAGCTGCATTTTGGTTTGCATATTGAACATTATCTAAGGCCTATAGAATGCTTCACTTCATATTAAGAACTGCCTTTAAAAGTATTGAAACTTAATCTTGCACAATGTTTTTGGAAGATCACAACTTGATATATTATGATACTTTTATACGCTGTTGTTGCCTGCAATGCTCTATACGCCACTTATTCTGTCAGTATTAAGAATTTAAAAAAAATTATAGCTCTTCAGTATTGGTGTCTATAAATCATAGTATGAAGTATTACGCAATAAATACAAATGTGATGCTCTCTAGCATAGACTAGTTATTAAAGTTGATGATTATGTTCAAAACCTGTCAAGATCATCATGATTGTCCATTCAGATAATGATTCGAACTCCCAAACTAACTCACAGCCGTCTCTCGTCTTTTATTACATGTCGATAACACACGAACAAACGTCTATATCAGTCTACAGCTACTACGGTGTGCGACTTGTACAACAAAGGAATACTATCACTTGGCATCATTGCAAATTCACGCCCCAATTTCGATAAAATATGAAGAAAAGGTTCCGTGAAATTCATGCACAGCGGATCGATCAGTAATTTTACTTTTCAGTTTATATGATTAATAATTTGTTTAAATTAGTTAAAGCATTTTGCATAGATAGTTTGTAATATTTAAATGCAGCTTTATTTAATTGGTAAGTTGTCACAATTAAATGAAACTACGTGATGTAGTATTATTTCTACTTTCTTTAATTTCTTTACCATGACCTAGGTTTCGTTGTATTACAACATCTTCAGGTGGGATATTAGCAAAGATATTAAAGAAATTAAAGATATTAAAGAAAAGAAATTAAATAAAGTAGAAATAATACTACATCAGGTAGTTTTATTTAATTGTGAATAATGAATTTCTACAACATTAACGCCAAATACATTCAATTAATTATATGTTTTCCGTATTAATTTTCTTCAAATTCTTCTTCAAAGAATATATTGTTTCGCATATTTAAGTCAATAATGTCCCATTTACAATTATATTGAATTAGATATTTTATGAATTCGTCTATTTTTATTTGTTTTTTGTGGAAATGATAGAACTCAAGTTCACTTCGTTTTTACTATACAGGTAATTATTCAAATAGGTTGTGTTTGATTATTTCCATTCATTTAAAATAAAATTAAATTAAAAAAAATAATACCATCGAACTGATTCAGTAATGAAACCGACAGTTAGATATTGAACTCAAAAACAAAAAAGTTATCTTAATTATATCTTGATCTGTACATTGTCTGATGATAAATAAATTTCAGGACAACGAACCTTAACTACGTCTGGTATTGTTTAGTTTTTTTTTTAAATCGCAGGGCGTTAATGATTGTTTTGTATCATAATATATATATTCGAGATAGTACAAAGAGATGTAAAATACGTTTTACATAAAAATCTGGACTAAAAGGCGAAAAATAATATCAAACCTGTTTTCCCTGTCTACACTGGTAGTACTTTATTGTAAGCCATGTTTATGATTGAGTGTAAAAGAGTGTGGCTCTTTTTCTCAAAAATATATAATTTTGCTTCTCGAATTAATAATATATGAATGTTGAATATATTTAGCGTTCATGTTGAAGAAATTCATTATCAGCATTAATTGCCCACCTGAAGATATTGTCATACAACGAGACCTAGGTCGTCGTTAAGAATTTAAATATCGTAGAAATAATACTAGATCACATAGTTTCATTTAGTTGTTCATAGGAGTGATATGTGAATGAAAATGTAAAAAAAATATTTGATTTAGATTTTAAGACAAAGCTCCCCACGCTTTTACCCTCAAATACTGCACTCAATAACTGATGTGGCATATACTAAAGTCCTTAAAAAATAGACAGAGTAAATATATTCGATAATGATTTTTTATTTCACGCGATATATTTATGAAAATATGTTTTTTTCAATGTCTTTAACTATAATTTCTTATGGTGGACATGAAAGAGGATATGGTGAGGATATATTAATTTGATTTCAAAAATAAATTTCTGTAATAAAGAATGGTTTATAAAAAAGTCATGAATAGTATTATCGGCAATTTGTCGTAATACTTTTAATATTAATTTGAGTAAATATCATCTCTAACTCTGCTGTAGTGAATGACTAGGTACGAAATACAAATATGCACGTACTAGCACTACCAGTAAACGCGTGCGGGACGATGCTGGAAGAAGCGAGGCGATATCACACAGACACGTCCAGCAAAGCATATACACGCACCCTACTGATGTCCCCCCCGCCGTTCTAAACCGCCGTTGAGCGCCACGAGCTTAAAAATTGCTCCAACAGTACGTGTATTCTAGTGAGAACAATGCAACGAGGGTAAATACGAAACTTGGATGATGAAAAATATACCCATTACTCAACTGTGGCATAGATCATTTCTGTGATCCTTAATAATTCACAAAACACATCATGTATAAATATAAATTAAAATTGTTGATATCTTTTTTATTCCACAAAGGAAATAACATAAACAATAAAGTTTGAGTGTATTTGGTTGATCAGTTAGTAGATTATAATTACTCATTTCTTATGTTGTGGATAAAATATGTTGTTACAGGTTTGCATATGTAAACATGATATTTATGACCTGACAAACATGCAAGTTCTCACCGGTATTTATCAGCTGACCTTTTTCATTTCTCATCATATTCAAACGTTTTTTTAAATTTAATTCAAGATTGCTATCTTCTGAAATCTTTACAAATTGCCCACCTGAAGTTATTGTCATACAACGAAACCCAGGTCGACGTTAATAATTTAAATAGAGTAGAATTAATACTACATCACGTAGTTTAATTTTATGCAAAAGAGATAGAAAACGACCAGGGCGTCTCAGGGCCGATAAAGATTTGATAAAGGACAAATCAATTAAGCATGATCCACGTGGACGAGAACGGAATTCCGTTTTATATTCATAACATTTCTCATTGCGCAATTATCTTATGCTTCATTAGGAAAACCTATGAGACTTTATTATAAGTGAAGAAATAATGTTTTGGAAAATTATATTATTAAGTAAATATTACAATACAATTAAATGAAACTACGTAATGTAGTATTATTTCTACTTTCTTTAAGTTCTCTACCACGACCTATGTTTCGTTGTATTATAATATCTTCAGGTGGGCTATTAGTAAAGATTAGTTTCGAAAAATAAATAAAGCGTTAGTTTCGAAAAATATAAGGCCCAAAATCGGATCTAAAAATTAAAGCGGCCCAAATTTCTTCGAGCGATAATTATTTGTTGGACTTTCTTGTAACATAAGGAATAAAATAAAATAATTCAGATTTTAGAATTACTTTCCGATGAAATAAAAAGATTAGATATTATACTATATTACTTTTTGATCAAATTATATTAATAAAAAAAGCTGACAATTTAAAAAAAAATTTTTTTTTGTAATTATAATTCACTGTCGTTTGCTGTAAAATTAATTAAACCTTGTATTTGAAATTTGTGTTACTTTGAATACATATCTGCTCAACATAATCGTAAAATACAACTCTACAATACGTTTTTCCCATTAGGAAAATAATTACTGTAGCCTATTTTTCCAAATTCGTTCGACTTCACTGAAACCCCACAATCAGATAAGGGTTCAAACAGTCCGGACATAATTTTCCAAGTTACATCGATGTTCGGAAAGCTTTGCTTGAGGTGGAAGGAAACCCGCTAGCTAGGAAGCGTAGATGGCGGTTGTCACAGGAATATTGCTTTAAGCGTACTTGCATTAGCTTAATCAAGTGGATATTCAGATTAAAACTGATTTGCGGTGAAGATACTTTGATTGGTTTCCCGATAAAAGTTAAATATTTTTAGAAGTTTATTGGAAGGAAATGTATGGTATGGGCAGATACTGTATTTCCAAATTGATTGAAAATGTTGTCCCCGTACAAATCACATTTACTTTATGATCTTTGAAAAACAATTGATTTTGCCAATAATTTTGTTGGTCAAGTCATATCATTACGATGTATTAAATATTTTGGCTTCACCATAAGAAAAACTATAGAGCCACCTACGTTTCTACCGCGAATAAAATCCCTTGTTGGAATTAGTCACAAATAATTGGAATCGTACATATATCGTCATGAAAAATACTAAGAGTATTACTCGGGATTCAGTTTTGTACTTGTCACTCGTTATTATCAATAGTCATGATTTAATTATAGAAAACAGAAGACAAAAACATCGTCAGCAGAAAATATTTCTGGCATTGAAATGGCGAAAAAATTTTCAGTACCAACAGTGGTAACAGTCTTTAGTAAGATCTTTTATTCAATATTAGTAACAGTTACATTCCAGATTGTCTCTTTACCTATGCATTTATACTCTCACGTCAAGTCTCAATTAAATAGAGAAATTATTCATTATAGATATCCGTACTAGCAAATTTGTTTGATTCACGCTCAAATAATTTCCCCTCCTTCCATTGCCGTCTTTCAGACATTTCAAAAATTTGGTTCAGTCATATATTTCTGGAAAGTTCAATATTATTTCCACCTAAACATCTTTTTCCTCGGTGTTTGCTGTTCATTGTTCATTCATTGCTAAACTTTTTCGGATTCCTTTTTTATTTTAACGATGATGTAATTTTAGTACTATTCATTTCACCTTCATATATTTTGAATTTTTTTATAATATATATACACATACTCTTCTGCTTCCGTAACTACATGGCTTATTTCTTAAATCTTCACTTTATAAGCATACAAGACGCACAAATATTCCAGTATTGATTAGATACTGATATAGAAATATAAAAAAATATATTAGTAATAAGTTAATCGTCCACTGCTTAGCTTTTTAACTGATTAATGGTCAATCTCTAATTATCTATGTCGAAATTTGTTTGCTGATGAGCTACGGTAAGTACTAATGACTGAAAGTTAGCCTGTGATATATGAGAATTACACAAGATCTTTTTAAATTCCTCAACAATTATATCCGTGAAGTAACAGTGTTTGGTTGGGTTTGATTTTAAATACCTGAATGTTATATTTGACAGGAGACACGTAGCGTTTAATATCACATAAACATGAACTAATGGGATTATTTAGTCTTGTAAGCCGTTATTTCTCATAATAAGGTGTTTCATACTATCTCTAATTTTGACGTTTCCTTCTAGTTGAACGATAATCCCACGAATAGGATTTAGAAATTTTGGACTCATTTAAAATTTAATGGTATTATTAATAAGTATTTATAACTATTATTATATTATACATAACTATCTTTATTAAGTGATTCATTGTTAATATTTCCTATAATTATGGTGAGAACTCTATATACAATAACAAAAATATTAAAGTAAAATTAAAATTTTATATACAGGGTAAATTATTTTGAATCAATATTAATGTATTGAAAAAAATAAAAGGAATTGGGAGCAAGAATTTAAATACGAGGAAATTTCCAAAAAGTTTGAATTAACTTTTTTAAATTTATAAAAATATGCCTCTATAAAAGATTCGTAAACGCATCTATGAATTTGAGATTGTCTGCATCTAATTCTAAACTGCATCCACAAACTTGAAACAAAATAAAACAGTTTGTAAATACATAGGAAAGAGTTTGTAAACGCAAAAGTTGGAAGAAAAAATACATGAGTTTCCTTATTATTTACCTCAAACTTGTAACGAGTTAGCGATAGGTTAGTAATAGATTACTTGCATATCCAGATCAAGTAAACTGTGATCAATTTTGTAATTCGTCAACACTTTGTCAAATGTTGACTAATTACAAAAGTAGTAATACATTATTGAAATCATAAAAAAAGAATAATAAATAAGCTACTAGAGAGGGATGAAACTACGTCCACTATAAATAAAATTCAAACAAAAAAAAATTACTTTCAAGGTTTCTGATAATCTAAACACGTATTTGTACTCTACTGTTAGCTTGATATTTAAAAAAACACAGGGTTTTGTAAATATAAATTCCCAGCAGTAAAGGAGCGATTCAACGGCAAGTGACGTCAAAGTTTTGAAACAAACAAAGTGTTATTTGTTTCGATTTAATTTGATGGCCACCGCGGACTATCGGCTTATAAAAAGGACTTTTGATTGCTTCAGTTTTGAAGTTGTGTTTGTTTTTAATGGAAATATATGTTGGATTCCCTATATACTTTAGCTTTAGCAAGATGGTCTTCATAGAGTTACCATCAAATCCATTAAAAGGTTGTAATTTTACATGTCTAATATAATATTTTATGTAATAATTAACCAATACAAGCAAACAGGTGGACGATAGCGAAGACAACAGTATTCAAAAAAACTATAAAAAGGACAAGAGCACACTCGGGCTTCAAGCTTGATACTTTCTTTTTCATCGGCTCCAAGGACAAAATTTATCAAATGAATAGCGACTTATATTTACGCTGAAAACGATGTAATTGTAACATTCAATTTATGACCACTTTTACTATGCTCCGTTACTCGATACTCGATACAGTTTTGTATTATTTGTATATTGTCCATTATCTTAGTGCCAATATAAAAAATATCCGCATGAAGGATAGAATGTTGCCTTTTCTTGTATTCTATGAATTAAATAAAGAATAGAAAAATATTGATGGTCATATAATTAAAAGGAATCGTTTATAAGACTAACAATTATAATGTAAGTGTAATGCTACATTTCCTTTAATTTTGAAAAAAAAACTTCTGTTGTAAATTAAATTTATTTATTTAACGCATGAACTTTCCATACTTTTATTAGGGTGTATATACTCGTATCTAGAGTCTGCAAACAGAAACCAATTGCTATGACAACGTCGTCTGTCCGTCCACCCGTCTGTAAATCTGCCTTTTTTCAAATTCGAAAGGAAATAAGAGAGGAATTAGAAATTGTTATGTAATGAGTCATTATTTGACCCATAACTATAAATGATTTATATTTAAAATATTTTTAGGGTTTTGCGTACGTATCCAAAGAGGCTGACAAACATTTTTTCTTTGCATTGGCGACGGGGAAAGAGGTATTTAGTACAATTCAAATCTGATTTTTCTTTTTTTTTCACTAAAATCTTTTTCAGTCAAAAATAATTACTGGTCACGATTTGTTGTTTTAAATCAATCCTTTATTAATACACACACACACACACACACATATATAGACTAATTGCACTTGTAATCAAATTCAGTTGGAAAAGCTGTACAATAACGGTCCACTGAATGACGTGCTTTAATACGTCAATATTTTAAATAAGTCAAAATAATTGTCACCCCCATTTTATATACAACATATTATGTACACAGGTTTAAAACTGTGACAGGAGGACAGATAAATTGACGGACAGATGTGATGAAGTTATAAGAGTTTGACGACATTCGATAGCGTACCCCAAAAACCAAATCCATTAAACCTGTACAGCATCCTCGCATATATTCTTTATCTATATCTTTTATGTGTCAGTAATGTTCACTTTCCAATACAATTAAAACTTTGAAACGAAATAGGAATATAATTTACGAAATAGGAATATAATTTTTTAATATAATGTGAGTTCATTATTTACGCTGCGAAGCTATGCGGAACAATGCCTTATGCAAAAGAAATAGAAGCGACCATAGCGCGTTAGACCAAGTAAAGATTTGAGAAAGGACGAATAATTAAGGATAATACTCGCGGACGAGAAGAGAATACACCTCTGTTATATTCACAATATTTCCCGTTGAGTCCATTATCTTTTGTTGTATTATCAATTACTTCAAAGCGAGTGCCTGTAAAATTGTATGATAAGTGAAGAAATCACCTTTTTATAAATGACTTACAACCTCGACATTTCAAAAGTTTACTTAGACATTTATTTGCTGTGTGCGCATATGTGAAGTTAAATTACAAATTGGTGCATCGATTTGAACCAATAGTTTAATACTTTTAAGCGAATCCTTTACGAATCTGCGTATAGAAGCAAATTCTCTTTATATTTCATTAATATACGTAAACAATACAAAATATGAATATATTTTCACAAGAAAAATCAACACTCAATTGAAAAATGAATAAAAAGTGAAATTAATTTGTGACACATTACAACATATTGTTGCGAACTGGAAAATAAAAACATCAGGCGTGTTTTTTTTCTTAGAGGCGAAAGTAATTATAACTTGTTAACAAGATTAAGATCGATAAACAAGCCATTTCATAATCAGTTTCATTACTTTTCCGCATTTTAATCTCTTAACCCTTACTTCCTCTGAGTGCAAATCTCGGTATTTATATGGCGCGTCATTTCCGTTTCCAAATTGAGAAGCAATTATAAAAGTAAGCTTTGTAGCACTAAGCTGTATTACAATTATACCAATTAGAGGTCAGTTTTCTTAGTACGGTCTAAAAAGGAAGACCTAAGGAAGAAGCTAGCAACTAGCAACTACTGTTCATAAGGTTCATCATCTATCCATAAAGAACGTGTCTAAATAAAGTATGGACTTCATGGCTATTTTGATTCAGTGGTAAAAGAAAATTTGTGAAACGCTATTTTCAGTAAATTTAAAATATATGTATATAGACAATTCAGGCCTTAACTAAACTGAATATTTTAAAAGTATGTTTTTTTAAAAATGAATCGTTTAAATCATAATATTTGACAATTTTTGTATTGTTTTTAATATTTTTCCCTCAGTTTTGTTGCACAAAACTATCTGTATTGATAAGTTACTAGAAATATTATTATGACACTTGCGTATAAGTACTCAGGTTCTAACAGAAATATAGAAATGTTCTAACAGAAACTATTCATAATAATGTTTCTATACATGAGACTGAGTATATCTGAAGTTTTATTCTGAAAAAAAAACTGCGCATTTTTGTTAAAATTGGAAAATTGTGTAACTTTCAGTAACGATGGAGAATTTTCATATAGCTAACGTCAAAATTAAGTAATCAACATTTTCTACTCAATCATCAAGCACTGAGTAGAAACTATTAATAACGTCTATGCATCAAGCACAGAATCGCCCTTATAAATCACAGAATCGTTTTTTACTCCTGTTTACTCCTGTGCCGCATGTTAGGGTAAACAAATGATATGACATGAAGTAATTCTACGAGGTTAACGTTCATACACTGAAATAAAGGCATATTTTGAGTCATGTCTTATTCTTTACATCTATTTGTTCCGATATTCCTGGTACACAAAAATATTTTATTTTATTATTTGTATTAATACTAGTTGTTTTTTTATATTCAGCATTAAAAATCATTACATTTACTGACGTGATATCAAGACCAGAAAAAAATGAAAACAAACTGTAAAAGAAGAAAACGAAACGTGTGATACTGTTCTTTATGTTTTAATAGTTAATTTCGAAATTTTATACGTAAATAAGAGTGAAATGACAACGTTGATGATACTAACAAATCACTTTACGTGAACTTCAAAACAATATTCTGTCGTGAAGAAAAACATTTATTCTGATCACCCTAGTTATATATTAATTTCATTTATTTTTATTTATTTAGAGTAAATTATAATATGCTAAACGGTTGAAGATTATGGTGATCCTGCACACTACGAGAGTTACAAACACACTTAGGAATATACGAGCATTAAAGAGTATGCAGTAAAACAGTTTACAAACATTATTATTTCGTTATAATATGCCTTCCTCTGTCTTTAATTGATACATAATCTTCGTGAATATCTTAAAAACCAGTGTTTGTAACGTGTTTTTACATAAATTTGATTTTAGATGTTTTAGAGAAACTGAATGATGATAATTTCTTGAAGACGTTTCAAAAATATTTCTAGAATTGTAAACATTATGAAAAATGTAGTTTTGTAGACATATAATAAGATCATTGACATCCCATTAATATTCTATTTGTCCTTCATATAATTTTCTCATGCGGTCTAGCATAATTTCACACTTCTGCTTCAAACTATTGCCGAGTATAATAGTAATCAAACTTTTTATTTTAAAATGTGGCTATCAAGATGAATTTAACATACATAAATAAATTAATGGATTAAGGCAGTAAGTTAAGATTTTTAACAGGGTTGGGAAAGGAGATGAAGAATTCGAGAGAGAAAGAAATATTTATTTTATTAAAAAAATGTTTCTGTTATAAAAAAATAGTTTCTAAAGAAATTATTAAAGGTAATCATAAAATTTTATATGTCAATCGAATCAATAAATATCATATCTAATTCCACCAAAGTAAATGTTTAAGTATGACGTCCATTCAGTAAAATGGCTCCAATAGTACGAATATTCAATTCGAAATGATACAGTAAGGACAAACAGGTAGATGATGTGTGGAACTTTCTAATTTTTAACGTTATTACAGTGGTGCTATCAGACAAATGTGTCCAATACTCTGTTATAACACAGACTTCTTTCGTTATGCAAGTCTTTTATGACACAAAGGAATTAATAATTAATATATATATATATATATATATATATATATATATATATATGTATGTATGTATGTATGTGTGTGTGTGTGTATATATATATGTATATATATATATATATATATATATATATATATATATATAAATATATATACACATAAAATCTACTTGTACATATTTATCGTTATTTCGTATTTTTTATTATTTTCCTTTATTAATTTTCCTTTAATTAAAGTTTGCATTGGCGTCAAATGTGTCAAATGTGTCCTTCTCATTAATTTTTGTTTTAATAATCATTAATGGCCGATGTTGATTTTTTGACTTTAAAATTTATACTCATCTAAACTCGTTTTTCATTCCACGATCATATAATAAACATCTCCCAAACTTCCCAAAAATTAAGATTCTAGTATTTGTTTTTATTCAATTCTGAAGAATTCTACGACATTGATTTTACAGCAATATTATTCAATATTTTTGTCAGGAGTAAAATTGAAATGAAGGTACTTTGCTGATCAGCATTATAGGCACAAGCTTATATATTTTTCCGTCTTAATAATTAAAAATCGTCCCGTAATAATTAACAAAAATGTAAAAGCCTAATATAATATGATCGCATTCATATAAGTGAAAGTATATCATAGAAATGAACATAAATCGAAAGTAACGAAATGAATTGCCTTTAATCACGGTAAACTTCAAAAACATTATTTTATGAATTAATGCTATTATTCAGATAAATATTGATGGAAGATAAAAAATATTTCTCTTTTCGTTTCATCAATGTGCATTTTAATTCGATACTGCCAAAGTCCAACTGTAAACTGCTTTCAAAAATCTACAACAAATGAATCCACTTTGTGATAATTGGTTTCCGCCAAAATTGAAGAAAAGATCATCGGGTAGCGCAGTGAATGGAGTTTTAAGATAAATAGGCTATGTATATGTTGAATGTGATTTGTTTTTTGCACTTTTATAAAAGAAGTTATAGTATGTTAAATTTTACTGAAATAAACGATACACAAAAAGTGCATGCCGATAGAAATGTATGTTAAAAATGTCAAAAGACGACCAAACAGTTACTACCACAAAACGCAAATTCGACTCTTATAAATTTAACTCTTCCTACACCTGCGTCCTATTTTAATAAAATTTAACTGAAATAGTGTTCCTAACAAATTCGTTTTTCGTCCTCAACATGAGTAAGCATAAAAGCATAATATTTCAATACTCATATTAGATAAATGGAATTCGCTCTCGATTTATGAATTAAATAGAATAGCAATACACACAAAAGCATATACTTTCGAATAAAATTAATGTAATCTCTCCCTTCAAGCAAATAGCATTTCCGGCATATGACTCGTAGCTGTAATTGATTTCCTTGAAGGAGTAAATTTTCATACTAATGGCGTCATTTAACCTTGTTTTAGATGAGATAAATACGATTCCTTATTATTTATCCTAACCTTGTAACGAGTTAGCGATAAGTTAGAAGTAGGTACTCGCTTATCCATGTGAACCAAACTTAACGTCAATTTTATACTTTTTCAGTACTTCGTGAAATATTAAGCAATAATATTTATGAGAACTTGTCAAAAAAAGAATAAGTAAGCAAGTAATATGTATGGGTGAAACTACGACCACTCTAATTATAATAAAACTAGAAAGTAATGACCTGATTACAACAATTGTTCAGCATTGTATTAACTGAAGAATTTTGTTATTGAAATTTAGTTATTATAAGTTATCATCTCATTTGCGAAATGTAAAAGAAAATAATTTTGTTTAATATAAAATTTGATAAATGTAGAATAGTTTATTGCTAATTATAGAAAATACCTTTCAAAAATATATTAATTGTATTTATAGCTATTTAGAACACGACGTTTATGATGAAACATGGTTTCTCCTACTTTTCTCATATTGCGGTTATGGAAGGTTCCAGTCCACCAGTTCCAGTTCCACTCTTTCCGCAATGAAATCATGTAAATATAAACAATCGAATAAAAGGTGCGTTTATTAATATTTGTTGGATTCTAATTGTTAAACTGTAATAAATAAAAGTTAATAGAAAAGGATTGCAAATTCGTTTTCAATACAAGAATGCTAATACGTTAAATTCAGTTTATTAAAAACGATCATTAACCTAACAGCAAGTATAATACTATCATATTATAACTTGTCAAGTCAGTTATGGAGAAAATAAATCTCGTTTACGAGAGACATAAAAATTTAAATTATGCCAAAGTCATAATCGTCTTATAAGAACGGAATTTCACATTTAGCCCACATATCTGCTTATAATAGTAAACATAAAAGGCAGAAAACTGAAATGAAGTTAGAAGTTACTCTCTCGCGAAGCAAATGATATTTATGGTGTAATACCTTCTACCATAATTCATTTCATTCAATAGCTCCATCTTTTCAAACAAAACTGAGTTATGCAATATGAGCTTAACGGATTTTTACGTACGTTTGCTAAAGTAAATTTTATTCTGAAAGTAAAATTAGGTTCCCGAATTCGTTATTACGTTTGACCTATAGCGTTTAGTTACACATACGGGGAGGTACTTTGCAACGCTGTCCAGCCAAAATGACCTTGAAGAGATGGACAGAATCAAACTACATTACCCCCCCCCCCGCATCTTTCCCCAATAGTTATGTAGACGATCGCGTCAGGCGACCGTTTCAAGAAAGTTAAACATATAAAATATAATACAATATATGATATTTTAATATGAAATGTTTATAATTTAAAATGAGGTAAAAGGTACACATTTTTGAACCAAAATTTTAAGTCAAAAGAAAATTATTTCGTATTTAGGTTTATATTCAAAATTAATCATGTAAATTGTTATTTTTTCACTCTTTACAGGTTTTTCTATTTTAGAAACATTTTTATTAATAGTCTTTTAGGTATTTGTAAACATTTGACAAATTAAAATTTTTATAAAGAATTTTTTAGAAAAATTAAACTTCATGTACTACCACAGATCAAAACTAAGTTATATGTTGCAATGAAATGCACACATTTAAAATAATAAGATAATATTGAATATATTTGGCGTTAATTTTGTAGAAATTCATTATTCACAATGAAACTACGTGATGTAGTATTATTTCTACTTTCTTTAATTTCTTTACCACGACCTAGATTTTGTTGTATTACAACATCTTCAGGTGGGATATTAGCAAAGATCTCTTGATCTCTCTCAAAGAATCTTTGCTAATATCCCACCTGAAGATGTTGTAATACAACGAAACCTAGGTCGTGGTAAAGAAATTAAAGAAAGTCGAAATAATACTACATCACGTAGTTTCATTTAATTGTGAATAATAAGATAAGTAAAATGATTTTGCGAAGGAAGAGGAAGCTTTGTTGTAAAAGTGTAAGAATGTAAAAATAGATTAAGTATATACTAAAATTAAATATACGATACTAAAGGTTTTAAGGTGTCGAATATTTACGCGTTTATTCGAGGTAATTTCAATTATAATAAAACAAACGTAGATGAAATCATGTTGAATATGTTTTTGCGCTACATTAAAATCTAAAAAATTTTATTGAAGATGCTCTCGAAATTACTTCAGTAGTCTCTAACAACACCACGAGTAAATAAATATCCCTCTGTATTGTTGAATAACATTAAATAACTGATAGGTACTTGGATAATAAAAACAGAAAATTTTACAGATATTTATCTAAATCTATTTTACCAAATTAGAATCAAAACGAAACAAACCGATAAGGAAAAAGTCAAACGTGAACGAAACCATTAAAATTACTAATGTCCTAAACGGCAAATATGAAGTGTACTGGAATTTGTCATAACAATTACCTTCCTGTCATAAAACATTCCTAGCAAAAGAGTTAACAACAAATAGAAAAGGGTTTAATTGTCCCTGTGATTGTATTTCGTGGTCTAAAAATTAGTTATTTCAATGAAGTCAAAATAAGTTCTTATCTGTTTGTTAATAGCATCATTGTTATGAGCATTCATACTACTTTCCACTACTTCTTACCTGGGTAAGGTCAATTAACTGAGAGTTAGTAGTAAATATCTCTTCCTTAACTTACAACGAACATAATCTCGGGTACATAATATACCAAATATAATTTTCAATTCGGAAGAAGTTTTGTGCATAAAAACAACGAGTTATTTCATTAGAAAAAGATTCTTCCTAATCATTGTTTTTTCAAATTAATAAATTTCTTAGTAATTTTTAAAATAGACGAGTTCACTAATAATTCATTTAAGGCTGTCTTATAGAGGCAGCGCCTTAAATTTTTTTCAATATTTTTTCAATATATATATGTATATATATATACAAATATATTGAGTAAATAAATGAACAGACAACGACGCTACAACATCAGGATTCTGATTTTACTTTTACACGCAAACTTTTCTAAAAAGAAAGAAGGTAATCGGTCAGTTTTAAATCACAATATTTTAATGAAATATTTAATAAACGGCTGCCTAAAAACAGGAAAAAATGTTTCTAAAATAGAAATGTTACTAAATATAAAAATCATTAATCCCTCAAAGGCACTGAATGAGAATAAAACCATTATCACAGAATAAGGAAAATATCCAAATAATTCAAAGCACGTCGATCTGCAGTCAATTACAACTTTGAAACACAATTTCCCCATTGTGAAAATGATCACCGAAACCTATTATTGCAAATTTGGGCAACTTGTTTCGGACCGCACCGTCAGATAAGGGTTTCAGCAGTCTTAACACAATTTTCGAAGTTACGTCGATGTCCAGTAAGCCTTGCATTTCACAAAGCTTTGCCCCGGGCGGAAAGGAACCCGGCTGCTAGTACACGAGACAGCCACCGTCACCGAAACAAAGCTATGATCGTCGATGTTTGTAATAATGGAATTGTTAAAAAACAATTGGAATCGCCATGGAAAATATTAAGAGCAATAATCGGGATTCAGTTGGGATTATTATTCTTAATTTTCAATTATTATTATTTAATTTAATATGTAGGAAACAAACGAATTAGTTAGCTAAAAATATTTCTGCAATTTCCGTACTTATACTAAAGAAATTACGAAAGTTTTCCAAATAATATTTGTAATGATAATTTTCAATGCTGTCTTTTCTTCAATACCAATAAAAGCTAATTTTTATACTGATTCTTTACTTATGTATTTATAACTTTACTTTAAGTTTTAATCAGATGGATCAATCAACCATAACGTAACTCATTTCTGGCCTATCTGTTCGATTCACTTATTCGCATACAAGTTTTGATATACTCTTAATTTCATTGCTTTTTCCATTGCTGTCTTTCAGACATTTCTAGATTTGAACGAGCCCTGTATTTCTGGGGCATTCACTATTCCTCTCAGATACACATCGTTGTCGTCAGCACTTTGTTGTTCATTTTCGAAACGCTAAACTACTTTAGTACATCTCCTTATTCCTTTCTTTACTTTTACAATAACAATATTTTGTTAGCATTAAATTAACTTCCAAACGTTTTTTTATGTTTTTGTTTTTAAACTTTTTTTTATTACTAATACAAAATTATATTCAATTATTCAAGCATTTTTTAATATAAAATTATTTTGTTTAAATATATATTTGCAATTAAACATAACTTAAAAATATTGAAGGAAATTGCGGATAATCATTTCAATATGATAAACTTGTGAAAACTTATTTCATGACTTTATTTCATTAAATATAATTACATTGAATATAGGTAAATAATGGAAGATATCAATAAATACTTTTTTCATGAAGAATTATTTGATTTACCCACTATTAACGTTTGATTGTAAACTATTTCCACAATAATTATGCAAAAAAAGAGAGTTTGTAAATATAATAAGAAAAAAATATATGACAGTACCACGAATGGAGTAATTAGTTAAATACGCCTTAAATTCTTCGAACATAGTATGTTCGTGCGCTATTATAACAGAACTGTCAGTATCTTGTATTATATTGGAAGAGACGATACACATAATGAGCAAACTAATAGAAAGGAACACTCAAGATATTAAGAGAGGACCAAAAGCGTTTCTTACTCGGTCTAGAAATGCAAAACAATTACTCGAGACTACTTTACTCCTCTACTACCTTCCTTTTACTTTGATAAAATTTAACTGAAGTAAAATTATTTATTTCAATATTAGCTTAAAGATATGATTGAGCACACATTGACGTTGCTAATAAATCGATTCACGATCGACGAATGAATAAGCATAAAAACAAATAAGAGCTTTGTTCATGTTGAGATAATTGATACCAATACAAAAGCAATACACACAAAAGGCATATATTTCGCATAAAGTTATTGTAGTATCTCCTCTGACGGCATATCAAATTTAAGCATATACGAGTAACTCGTAACTGTAATTAACTTCATTGAAGCGGTCGCTTCTCTTACACAAATTTGTTTTATTTAATACTGACGATGTCATTGAACCTTGCTTTAGATGGAAGAAACACGATTCCCTATTATTTATCCTAAACTTGTAGCAATCTAGCGATAGGTTAGCAGTAGATACTTCCATATCCCGATTAAACAAATTACTTTCATTTCGCTGTGTCTCGGAGTTTTCCACTTCCACAATAATTCCTGAAATGGGAAATAGTAAAATTAAGCGAAAACATATCCGGAGCATGGATATGTGTTATTTATTTTGATTTAATCAATGGCCAAAACGTATCAACTTTTTAGTTCTTTGAGGTTTTAAGGTTCACACCTTGTTTTGAATGGAAATCTACATCATAGAACTAACATAAAAACTATAAATTAGTTATTATTTACATGTTATAATATTTTAAAAAACAATTAATCGCGATATTATCGATGCTGACGATAAAACGAAGAGAGGAGAATTCAACAAAACTATAAATAAGGACAAAATCCACCCTCGCGTGTTTGAAACTTAATATTGTCCTTTCATCGGTTCTAAGAGCAAAATATATCAATTCAATGGCAAGTTATACCTTCGTTGGATACAACGTAAGTATAACGTTAAATTTACGACTACTCATACTATGCTCCGTTACTCGATACTGATGTAAATCTTTTTTTATTCAACCGACAGGAAATCCTCATGCGAAACTCGAACTTCCGAGCACAAAAGTATATTTGCTATAAGAACCTCGGAAGTTCGAGTTTCGCATTTTACGGACTTTATGCACAAAAGCATATTGGCTATAAGGTCATATCATTCATTACCTAAGTATCAACATACAAAATGTTCAATATATTTGGCGTTAATTTTGTATAAATTCATTATTGACAATTAAATGAAACTACGTGATGTAGTATTATTTCTACTTTCTTTAAGTTCTTTACCTAGGTTTCATAATATTACAACATCTTCAGGTGTTAGCAAAGATTAACTCTTACGAACATCCAATAGCATTTATATGTTTCAAAAACAATGGCGGAAGCCAGGTTTGTGTGGGTTTTCCACTGCTCATATTAGTGAATTTATTGTAGGGGAGCGGTGTAGATTTTATTATATTTCAGAGAGTTATACGATATATAAGTATTTTAGTGAGGGTAACAAATTAAATTGATGTTATTCTATGAGGTTATATAATTTCAATGTTCCGGTGTATGTAATAAAATTAAACGGAAGTTATTCTCATTAATATATTTATTAAATAGCAAAGGTATCTGCAAGTTAGTGGTTATACCACTAATTCTGCATATCTCCTGTTTTGTTAATTCATTTATATATTTGTTTTTTTACTTATAATTTATGTATATTTATATTTAGGTGTGTAGTTGGGCTTAAATAATTTTAATAGTACTGCAGTACCAATGTTTTCTAGCTATATTATGTCTAAAAGATATTAAGTATGGGCGATGATATTATATTTAATTGGTCATTTAATATATTAACCTTGGTGTCTTTTTTATGCCTGTTTATTTCTTATGTTTCTAGGGTATTAAGTTTGTTGCCTTTTGCATTTATTTGTAATATATAGGGGACATTATCAATATGATAATATACAAAACGTCGAAAGGTATACACAACGAAGGAAATATTACCCTCCACTTGTAATCCGTGATTAATGGAAAACTAAAAACATTTCCATAATCGTATAATTTGAGGGGGGAATTCACATGAAAAGGAATTATTTTAATAATAAATTTAGCGGCGCATTTGTGTTACTGGAAAAATATAGTGTTTATAGTGAATTAAAATAATTTATCTTGAACATTAATTTTCTGGCAGTACAGTATGTTCTTTACCAGAAGTTGGAGAACAGAATATTTTGCCTGTCCGTTCATCCACTTGTCGGTCTGCCTTCTTCCATCCTCTAAATAAAATAAGATAGTTATTTGAAATTGATATATATTCTATCTGCTTTTCAAAATTACCTAAAACTATAGGATAAAATTTGGCATTGGTAAAGAAAATATTCACTTAATTACAAGTGTCGATCGGCATCGAAGTGTTTTGTTCCAATAAAATTAATGTTTAAATTTGATTACTTTATTGCAAAATATAAGAGAACAATTCAATATTTCATTGCCAAATATAACAAATGCAGAATATTTGATTGCTCATCAGAGTAAATATGCTTTAATAATTTACAAGTGCCGTTCATAACACTGTGCACATCACGAACACGATTTTACTTTTTTTTTCTACTTATGATTGATCCAGTAATACTTTGTTTGTAAGGCGCTCAGTTAAATGGAAGTAATTAAGTGAAGTGAAGGAACTTATTAACATTTGAGAAATTTTAATTGAAATAATGAAAATATAATAGAAAAGTATTGGGAATTCGTTTCCAATATAATACAAATAATATATCGAATTCAACTTATGAAAAATAATCTATAACCTTACAGTAAGTACCAATATCGTTAATAGTGTAACTGGTCGGTTACCGAAAAAGTCGATCCTATTTATGAGCGATATATAAATTGAAATAATATTAGCGTAGATTTGTCTTGTAATGCGAGAAATTCACCTTTAGCCCACACGCCTGGTTATAACAGACATTAACATGAAAGGTAAAAATCTGAAATTAAATTAGAAGCAAATTATATTTATGGTGTAATACCTTCTACCATAATTCATTTCATTCAATAACACCCTTCTTTCAAACAAAATATGATTTATGCATTTTGAGTTAAAGGGATTTTTACGTATGTTTGCTAAAATAAAATATTTAAATTGTGGAAGTAAAATTATGTACCGAATTAGTTATTGTACGTGACGTATAGTGTTTAGTTGGGAAAACAATTAGAAGTATATAGCGAAATGTAGGTGTTATTGTTTCGCATAAATCACGTGAGATTTATTTATTGCAATTTACCACATCTTTTTAATAAAAAACATCCAAAAATCAGAAGAGGTTACTGAAAAAGATGATGCAGAAAACTTATTAAGTCTTCGATCACTTTGTATTACATATATATATATATATATATATATATATATATATATATATATATATATATATATATATATATATATATATATGTGTGTGTGTGTGTGTGTGTGTGTGTGTATACACACCGGTGAAATATTTTAACACAAAGTCACTGTGTAAAGCAAAATATCCAGATAATTCAAAGCACATCGATATTCGGTGGTAAACTACAACCATGAAACATTACCCATTGCGAAAAAAATTACGGAAAATTATTTTTCCAAATTCTAGCAACTTCTTTGAATTGCGCCATGAGATAAATGTTCAAAGAATCCATACACAATTATCGAAGTTATGTTCATGTTCGGAAAACCTTCCATTTTCTAAAATTTCACCCGAGTTGGTAGAGAATCTGATCGCTACTAAGCGTCGGTAGCGGCCGCCATCGTAACAAAGCTTTGATCGTGAATATTCGTATTAATATAATCCAGCTTACGTTGTAGCTGGAATTGGAGATACATTGATTGGTTTCCAGATAAAAGTTACATATTTCGTTTACCTTTATTGGAAGCCCATACATTGATTGGGTAGATACCACGTTTCCAAAAATTACATAAAAAGGAAAAACACACATGCAATAGCCAATCCAGTTTTATTGCAATAGGTTTTGATCTCAGTAGACAAATCATATTGCGCACATGGTTCCATTAGTTAATTTATATTCTAAGTCAGAAAATAAGCCGTTAAAGTTGCTGACAAACAATTAGAATCTTATATATGTCCCCATGGAAAATACTCCGAGTAATACTTTTTACTATCGACGACAATGATTTAATTTATTACGCCATTAGTAGAACATTTCGGTAATTTTAGAAGTGATACTACTGAAACTACAAAAATATTTTCCGTATAGTCTTACAGTCGTGATGGTTTACAGTAAAGAGCTTTTTATTGAAAATTGATAAAAGTTAGATTTCAAATTATCTTTTTTTTAAAGTGAATTACCTGATGCAATTAGCAAAGATGGAACTCTATCCTGGCATATTTCTTTGATTCATTTATCTACATATCTACTCATTCGACTACATATCTACTCCACTCTTCTTTTCATTATACATTTCGTCGGTCTTTTGCTATTTCTTTTATTACTTTTACAATGATCTCGTTTTAGCATGTTGAATTCACTAAACTTCAATCCTATTATATTTTCAATAATAAAATTTATATATGTATATGTATATATATGTACATATATACACACACTCACATATATATATATATATATATATATATATATATATATATATATATGTATGATATAAGACCGTATATAAAATGTGGTTATGAAATAATAACAGTGATCGTGAGCCACAGCTTCCCTTAATGACTAACAATTAATCGCTAATTGACAATGTTGATATTTTTTTGCCGATGAGCTACAGAACATTTTAAGCTTAAATATCAGGTAATCATAACCACTACAAAATGACAGTTATTTTTTGATTCAGCGTAATTTGGTATTTGATTAATAAAAATGCATTTCTATGTAACTAAATGTATGTTGACACTACGTTTATACAATATCGGTAAGATCATTAGTCGTTTGATTTTCCACGATCATTTTAAACATACCTCACAAAATTAATATGAACTTGTGAAATTCTTTAATAATACGTTATGTTATTTCCTACAATTAAGTGTTGAATTCTGTTCCTAATTTTGACGTTTTATTCTACATGAATGATATTCTTAATTAAATGATTTGTGGTTAATAACTGTTTTTATATTTTTATATATTCGTGATGATAACTTAATTCTACAGGAATAAATAAGAAAACTAGAAAACCTAATTTAATTGTATTATATTTAGAGAAACTTTAATATTTCAAAAGAAATCTTTTGAATAGGGTATTATTCAGATAAACTAAACGGCTTTTAATCTTTAAAAATATTTCGAAGCAAATCTGAATTGAAAATAGTAATGGGAAATGCGTGTAAACATTTAAAAAGGTCAAGGGTTTTTTAATTTTATTTTTTAAATTAATTTGGGAATATAGATAGATATTAAACGACATTTTCATACAATAATACTCGTCTGGTAAATGATAAAGTATTATTTTCTATTTTTTTCGGTATCCATCTCTAAACTGCAACCAGAAATCTTAGAAAATATTTGTTCAGGTTTGTGGACGGCTGGGAGATTTTTGGTTATACGAAAATTCATGGAAAAAATATACAGCAGAGATGTGAATGCAATAATTAGATATTTACGCTTTGCATCTTATAAAAATCATTTATTATTTACTGGCATAAAGAAACCATAATTTTTATTTAATTGTATTAGAAAAACAATACAAATGAAGAACTTATTAACCAAAATTAAAATAGAAATAATATATCATAAATAAATTATTTCTTTATTAATTTATCAAGGATATAATATATCAAGAGACAACCAAAATTCATTCAGACTTTCTAAAAATTCACTAAAAACTCGACACTTAAAAAATATTACTCTTGCATAACTCAAGTCTTATTTCTATAAAATTGTAGCAAAACCGAATTGTTCACTTCAATAATTAACTTAAAAAATTGATTGAGCATTCATTGGCCTCCCTAATAAATTCGATTTGCGATCGTAGCATGAATAAATGTAAAAGCAAATAGAAGCCATATTCAGATATATTGACTTTGTTCTCGGTTACTGATCCAAATAAAATAACAACACACAAAAGGCTTACATTTCAAAGCATATCAAATTTACGGCACGATATTATTGGCACTGTAATTAACATCGTTGAAGCGGTATCTTCTTGAACACAAATTTGATTTAATAAATGCTGACTGAGTCCTTAAACACTGTCTTGGATGGAAGAAATACGATTCCTTACTGTTTACGTCAAACTTGTAGCGAGTTAAAGATAGGTAGGTACTCGTACATTGAAATCAAATAAATTGCTTACATTTCACTTTATACCGCTGAATAGAATAATTCATCAATAACTCGTAAAATATTAATATATTAAAAAGTTTATGAAAAAGAACGCATTTTTTTTCAAAGCATTTTTTTGAAAAAAAGTGGCCAGCTCAGCACTAATAAAATGCCACGAAACAACTGTAGTAAAAGGCGAGAATTTCGTTTACATTGATATAAATATAAAATGATTTACTATGCTGATTCCTTAACGTCAGCTGGCATATGAGTATTTAATATAATAAAAGACAACAAATAAGAACAGTCAAGTTTTACTTAATTAGGTTAGGTATAGAGACGAGCTTAAAAGTGCGCAAAAACCTAAAGAAAATCTTGTCTATAAATTTACCTTCAAAAATGATCATAATTAATGTCAGTAAAAACCAAGCAACGGTATTGGCGTTCTTTGCACTAATTTCCACAGTTTCTTTAGCCAATACCAATCGTACAAACTGCAATTGCGATTTCTATACAGGATCCAAAAAAATACGATTGATCGCGCTGTATCCGTGTCCATAAACTCATTTATTACTTTTATAGGTTTTTGTCGATTCGCCAATTTACTCGCACATACTATTCATTTTCAGGAGCACCCCTTAATAATTATTACAAATTTGTACATACTTGTCACAAAAATTCAAATTTGATAAATTGAAAATTAATTTCAACAGGAGAAGTTTTTTTGTGACCGATGGTTTCCATTTGAGAAAAAAATTAACTTTCTATGTGTTAATATATCTAAGATATATTACAGGTACAATTAAGGCTTATTATGCACTTAAGGTTTAATTTGCAAAATTAATTACTTACTTTCAGTTAATTTTATTATTATTATTATTTATATCCTGATACATACCAAAAACACATGAACGCCCCAAAAATTTAAATATTTTTGTTTTAGCATAGTTACTGAATAGTTAATTTAACATATATAAGACAATGTCTAACAGAGGTTTAGTTATTTAAAATGCAGAAGATAGACGAAAGGAACATAGGTTCATTATCTATGAACCTATGTTTGAAATTTTTAACTATTTTGTTATTAAACTTCTTTAATATTTATTATTTATAACAAGAGTTTCTCTCGAATGACAAGGTTTGCTTCAACAGGAAAATAGTTTGTGGCGATGCCAGCAATCGTGTATATGTATATATATATATATATATATATATATATATATATATATATATATATATATATATATATATATGTATGTATATTACTTATATATATGTATATATATATATATATATATATATATATATATATATATATATATATATATACGTGCGACTTTGGTGCTCTATTTCTGAAAATAAATGGTTGGAATGACTTAAATGAAACATTTCCATAAACTATTTTTACATTTCCGTATCTGAGAAAAATATATTTTTCGTCAAATCACGCGCAACTCAATACACGTGACAGAACTAAAACTTCTTTAGCGATTACAAAAATAAGTATAAAGTATAAAACAGCACTGACAGTGAGAAAGAATCTAGAACTTGTAAATTCATAATTGGTACTAAATAGGCATAAGAAGATTTTAATGCTATATATTTAGAAAAATTAATAAAATGTCATTACAAATGCAAATCGACGTGAATATCTAATCTTCATAAAAATTTACATAGCCTATTGTTAATTAAAGAAATAGGTGCAATGTAAATGCGAGAACATTTTTAAATGCCTTCGCATAAGATTTGAATACTACATATTTAGAAAAATTAATAAAATATCATTACAAATAGATGTGTACATCTAATCTTCATAAAAAATTACATAGCCTATTGTTAATTAAAGAAATAGGTGCAATGTAAATGCGAGAACATTTTTAAATGCCTTCGCATAAGATTTTAATACTACATATTTAGAAAAATTAATAAAATATTACAAATAGATGTGTACATCTAATCTTCATAAAAAATTGCATAGCAATAACAGTACTGAAAAAATGTAACCACTTGTAAAAACGTCACAATTACAAATTACTTTATTGGTACTTAGCGATTATTGAACAGGTATTGTGTAAATATCTGTAATCAACAAAATTATAATTCGTTTTTATTAAATTGTAATATTTTAAGTTGATAAATTTAACGATACAAATATAAAGAAAACACTATAATGACAGTCACATATAAACATAATCACGTGTAAAAAGGTCACATTTAGAATTTATTTTATCAGTACATTAAAGGTCACTTAAAAATATAATTGTCCGTATAACTTACTTCATTAAATCTAGTGTTTTGCGTCTGTCTAATAAAGCGGACAATGGAGCATCTAATATTAATAGTGGCTTGTTTTATTCAAAATACTATTAAAAATAACAAGCTGCAAAAAAATTAATACTTATGCAAGCAAATAATACTTTATTGAAAGTAAGACGATTTTTTTATTTGAACGTTTTCATATAGATGTACCATACAATTCTTTGATATCACCTGTTCTCATACGTGCACTTATTATTTTTTAACTTTTTCAATCATTCAGTAAACGCCTCGACTTTGTTAATCACTTTCACAGAATGCACTTCAAATACTTCAATAATATTGAGTACTTTCGGCATTTGGGCAGCTCCGTAGCTGTGCAAATGCCATGAATAATGGTCAGAAGAAATGTGTGTTCAAGTACAAAAATATACTTTAGTTTTTAAGTATATTAGATGCCATTTATATTAATTAATTTTTCTCATTGAAACTTACTTAAAAATTTAACTGTAAAAGCTAGATCTAAGGCGCTTAAATGTGAATATGGGCCAACATAGGAAATACATAAATTCAAGTCGAGATTGGTCCTTTCCTTTAAACAGTTAAGAAATTTGACATTTACTGAAGCGGGAAATATACATTCCTTCAGTTCCTTCGGAGGCAGACGCATCGTTTTTCCTCAGGAACAATCGTGAGGACAAATTAAGTTTCGGTCAGAATTTACTATGGTAATAATTGTAGAAATATAATATTTAATAACCTTGTAATAATACATTTTAAAACATTAATTTTCTTTTCAAAATATTTTTAAATGGCGGCATTCTTATTTCAATGAATAATACATATGAAATAAAATACATATATTTAAATAAGAGTGATTTAGTAATAAGCAAAAAATTAAGTATTTTGAATTTATCTCCGCAATTACTATGCTGATTATCCCTAATAACTACGATGAAAGGTATCTAAATAAGTCCAGCTTGAAGGTTAACAGGTTTTTCTGAGTTATGTAAAAAAAGACCTTTAGAATCTTGACTATTAGAAAAAGCAACCATAGCAATGGCATTAACGCGGTAGTCATTCTTTTCTACAGCACGGCATCACCTGCCAGTAATTTTCTAGTGCAAGAAAAAAATTAATTTGTTTGCCTTTACTTCAAGAATATTAATAAAAATAATAGATACCATCTATGGTTCAACATGAAAAGCCTGTAATTTAACCGGTTTCAGTTTTCTTTGGCTTTTGTTGGATATAAGTTTAATTTTTTTTGTCATAACTAAAGAGCGAAACGGGTTTCAGATCTCTACTACTTACGTATCTTTAGTTCCGCTTAGGATTACCAAATAAAAAGGATTATAAAATAAACTCCGATCTGATTCGCGCTTGTCTATCAACACGTTTTAAAAAACTTTTCATCGCTTATAAATTTCGGATGAAAAACGAATGAAGCATCGGATTTAATGATTTTTGCATCATAAGGCACCGTTTCAGCGTGGTGATTGAAACAGGTACCATTAAAAAGTAACATACAGTAATACACGTTTGTGGGTTAAGAATTTGTGACTACGGTAAATTTTAGATACTTTAAATTTTCGGGTATAACTTTGTTATCTTAACAAACTGTAATGTGCATAACTATTAAATAATATGAACTTACTTTACCAAAAATAATTCGAATTAGACTAAATCGAGAAGATGGTAATAACTAAAATGTTATGTTTATATTATCATAATGTTTGCATTGTCATATAAACAAAAGAGGTTACTAAAGATTTGAAACACTTTTTTTAGAAGGAAATGAATAAAAATTAATTTTAAGTATATTGATGAAGTTATCGTCAGTACTCGTTGAGTAAGTTGACAATTATATCTAACAATTTCTTTATATGTGCAGTATATACGTGAATGAGTGTTTGAAGTCATGGCTTTAAAAGAAGAGTCTATATCAGTTTAGATTAAAAAGATTCGCCAAAGTAGCAAATTCAACATTATAATACAGCGGACGCCACTTGTCCAAAAAGATTTAATTTTATTTAAAAATTTTACAAGTTATTGATGTAAAGTAAGCTTTTGTATTGAATTATTTATTTAATATATTAATTATTCAACATAAATCTAATAGAGTTTGCTGATAATTTTTCATTTTATTTAAATGCAAAATATGAGTTTTATACTCATTTATAACTAAACGCTCTAAATTCAACGGTAAGTAAGATTTTACTATGCGTAGTTGATTTCCTCTAAATTTGACGTTTTTGTAAAATATCTTAAATTGCACGAGTTAATTAAAAATTAGCAATAAAAAAGTCATTTAGGTGAACACAACTCGCACATTCAAAAATAAGCGAGTTGTGTTCACCTAAATTTCATGGTAGTGATGGAGCCGGAACATTTATTTGTTTCAGTCACTCTATGAGAATGCGCAAAAAGTTTTCCTAAAAAGGATGTCACAATGCAATATTTCACAACACATAATTTTTATCTGAATGTTTAAAAAAACTTTATAATGTGTTGAATTTTGAGACTTGACGAAAATATTTGCACTGCCCTTCAACTTGTACCTTGAAATTATGATTTATGAATTTAAAAAAATAATTAGACAAATACCCTATCAGTTTCGGAAAAACCTACTTCGCTTATTAATTCAGAAAAAATAAGCTAACCCGTTTATAAATGTTGCATCTTGCGTGTCGTAAGATTTTTTGTTCAGTGTGATGATTAATGAAAATAATGTACGTGTGAAAATGTTACTTGTCATTACAGGTTACTGTGTAAAATATATGAAACGACCAATCCATAACCATTAGAACCGAAATATTTCTCCTGAAATTGAATTTGGTAACTATCATTACTCTAATAAATTTCATTTCGCCTACTGAACGGAATAGGGAAAATAACGGTTCCGTTGCTATTGTCGAGCGGTGATCCATATATGTATATATATTTATATATATATATATATATATATCTATATATATATATATATATATATATATACACACATATATATATATATATATATATATATATATATATATATATTGAAATCTGGAAATTTCTCGGTACTCTAGGTGTGGGCCAGTCGAGGACTTGTATTACCAGTTGGAAATAAACTTACTTAATGATTTTTGTTACGCTTCTTACTAATTCTTAAATCACCTTTTAAATTAGGTACCTTCTATAGGGTTTAGTCTTCACATTTTGGGTTAATGAATCACAGATTAAAAATATTAAAAAATAAAAAATCATATTTTTGTCATTGATTCTAAGTATTATAGTTATGATGATCTTAGTACCGATGCCCTTAATCCTTTCATAGATATGATATCACTTACATTTTCTAGTAATGTATAGTATTTAATGAATTCATGATCTTAATTAATTTTATTTTAATTAATGTGTAACTTGAAATACGTTTACGTATTGTATTTCGCAAATTCAAAATTCGCCCAAAAAAGACAGCAAACGAGCCTAAGAGTAGAATAAATATGTTGAGTTACATAATAAAAATTACGACCTAAGGGCTGTGTTAAATTTGCTATGAAAGATTTTAATAACACACGTTAAGAAAAATTAATAAAATTTCATGGCCAATAGTTATAAATACATGACTGAATCTTTATACAAATTCTTCAAAAAGTGACGACGAAAGTCAATGCCAAATATATTATTTCCATATTAATATTTCTATCTGCCGGTAAAGGAGTTTGAGCTGTTTTGCTTCTGTTTAGAAATATACTTACGACAATTATATTTGTGTGTTTATTCAGAAAAAATAAGTACATACATTGTCAATATTGTAATATGTATTTAACGCGAAATTAGTAATGAATCAACCGTAAATATACAACAATATCAATTATGACTTTTAGGTAATTTTAAAATTTTTTATAAAACATATTCACTTTTAGCTAATGGTAATTATTTGTAAACACTTTTGGCTTTTATTTTTGCCAGTTTTGGATATTTAAAACTTATTTATACATGGAAACCTCTACGCTTTAAATACGATGGTTTTTATACACAGGCTCCATCGAGTCTTTAGCATTCCATGTTACTTTATATGTGCTAAATGAACATGGAGATAACCTGAGTGAAAATTTCTTTTGTAAATTTATTTTGAAAATCAAGATAATAAACAAATTTTTGACAAATCATCTAAATATTGATGTATTTTGACTTATTTGACACTAATATTTCATTAAGATTTAACAGAGATATATTTGAAGGTTTCGGGAAAATATGGAAAAAGGGGGTACACATATTTGGTGGGCCTTTTTCTTGTATCATAGTATCAATCATAATGAGAGGACACCTAATTATATCATTACGATAAAATTCATAACAAAAAAATTCATATATTATTTTCAAGTCTGCCGTTATACTATTGAAAGTTTACACACATACCTTATTAGGGTCAAATAAATTTATGTAAAAGTTTTTCTTACTAATTCCCAGTTTGGTCTTATACATTCTGAAATATTGTTTTTAATTATATTTCTTTTGTGTCAGCAAATACTGTCGTATTTTACATCAATTTAAATCTTAACTCTTCGTAATCGATAGATAAAAAAAAATATGAATAAAAATTTTAATTCGCTCGGAAAAATCTATCCCAGGACACCCCATTGGATACCATGAGTAAAAAATGTCTATCTATTTACACATATGAAGAGATATTTAAATGATAGGAGAACGAAAGAACTGACGGATAGATACAGAAAATTCTAATTACTACAGAAAATTATACATTTCAAGGTTAAGAGGTTCATACCCTAAGAAATCACTTCCGATATACGTACACTCTCGTATATATTTGTTTTATATACTTGTTATGTTCGTACGTTATTAATTTTCACTTCCCTACACAAATTCAACTATAAAACGAAATAGGAATCCAGTATTGTTTGCCTGACGGGTTTCAATTTAATATTTATGCTTCGGATCAATGAGGATCCAAGATACGTTAGGGAAAGCAGATAGAAAGCAACCACAGCGCGTTGGGCTCTGTAAAGCTTTGAGAAAGGACAAACGGTCGAGAATAGGAGGGTTTGTATTCCCAATGTTTCTCATTGTGCAATTATGTCTTACTTTACAATAAATTTCTGTTTATTGGGTTGCGATGCGCTGGATGGGGATAACCAATTAGGAGATGCTTTTAAAAAGGGAAACAATGACTATCGATTACATTCGTTGATTTGTAAAAAGAAAATGTTGTTATCATGTGAATGGGTAAAAAATTAATTTCTTACACTCCTATGTTTGGCAAATAAAATAAAGGAATATTTAGATATAGTAATGGTCAATATAATATTTTAGGTTATTTTTCGAATACCTCGGTAATACCTAACATCGGCAATAGAGTGATAGTTGCAAACATTAGTTGAAGTTGCGGTCATACATGGCTAAATATTCTTTCATTATAAGTAAACCACACATTCAAAATAATATTGAAGAATTAAATAAATCACTTTTGTCAAGTTGTGAAGCTTTGTAATTTTTACAATTTTTTGTTTTAAATGTTGTCACAGACATCTGTTAGCCCTACATGCAAGTGCGAGGTTAAATTGTAATTGAATATATCGATTTAAAATTATAGTTTTGCGTTTTATAAAGCATATTATGGTGGCGGTTTTGTCATAAATATATAAATAAAAAACTTTGCGTTTTATAAAGCATTTATGGTTTTGTCATAAATTACTCTACCCTTACAGCATAATCTCGTGTTATACACACGGTTGTGTAGGTGTAATCGTCTTAGAAATTACTTAAAATTATTTAGTCTTCTTGATTGCATTTCCTTTCTCATTATTTTATGACGGTATATCGGATGTTTTCATATTAGTTTCAAGGAATATAAGGCTGAAAATCAAATATGAAAGTTGAATTTTGGATTATAATTTTTTGTAACACAAGCACAAATAATTTATGTGCAATGTTACGAAATTAACCTCAACTCTTTACAAAGTTAGGTGAGATTTTATAATTTATTAAAAAGTACTTTCCGAAAAAATAATATAATATAATATAATATTTTCATATAACTTATTATTTTGTTTATATAATAATATAATATATAAAAAAAATTATGACAATTTAAAATAGCAATTTTAAAATTAGGTTTCGGTTTCGCTCAAAAATTTATTGAAAGTCACATTTGAAATTCGTGTCACATTGAAATACATAGCTGCATAACATTTCAAATGTAACAAAAGATATAGCTATTTACAAAAGAACAGACGATGGCGACTTTAATTTTCGCACATATAATTTAAAGCTCGTCGATTTTCGGTCGGTAATAACTTTGTAACGCAACAATATGCTTCAGTAATAATTTACCCATTGCCTCGATTATTACTAAAGTCTAATTTTACTCATTGACACAATAATTATTGAAGTCTAAGTTTGATTACCTTCTTGCGAACTGCACTGTCAGTCAACCGTTCAAACAGTCTGAACATAATTTTCGAAGTTACATCGAGGCTTTCTAAGCCTTGCATTTACAAGATTACAGATACGTTACTCCAATAGGACCCGTGGACCTCCCAAACTGTGTCAAGTGGATCTAGTATCCTCCAGTTGCGTCCAACTTGTCAAACTTATTACATGTCGCGAACAACCGTTGTCATAAAAATTAAAAGAAAATGCCTTCATGCTCATTGACGTATTGTTCAAATAATTTTTCAAAAAATATAATAAAACTTATATAAGAATAAAACTTCAGGAATTACTTTCCTTCCGTAAATACACTCACATCTATTTTATGGATTTTTAAACCATTAAATCTTCAACAATCTACTTTCGAGAAGTTACTGAATGAATTACTTCGAGAAAATTGGACTAAATTTGACGAGGTTTAACTAAAAATTTTATAGATGGTAATAAAATCTTTGCTGTTTTATTTTTATAAATGGCTATTTGAATTTGTTACTACCGTCGACCAATTGTAAAGTACGCAAACTTGAAACAAAAGAAAACACTTTATAGATATTGGTTTACGCTAAAATTCAAGAAAAAAAGTGTGACAGTGCAGTGAATAGAGTCATTAGCATCCATTGAATTTCATTTGTTTTTACTTTGTTATAATAGAAACATCAGCAAATTTAATAATATTGAAAGAAGCAATGCACATAAGGAACTTAAAAAAGAATGGAAGATTGAAGATGTAGAGACGACCAAATAAATTAGTCTAAGAATCCAAAAGAAAAACGTGTCACTTAATAAATTTTGCTCTTCCGTTACTCGTATCTTATTTCAATAGAACTGAACTTAAATAAAATTATTGCTTCCTGTAATTAGCTTTAAAAGATGCTTTAGTATTCACTGAGGTTTCGGATAATAATATATTCGATTAAGATCATGGCATGAACAAGCATAAAATAAATAAGAGCTATGTTTATATTGAGATAAATTGACTTTCCTCTCAATTTATGAATATCCTCTCTCTTTTTCTCTCTCTCTCTACATATATATATATATATATATATATATATATATGCATATATATATATATACATATATATATATATATATATATATATATATATATATATGCATATATATATATATACATATATATATATATATATATAAATATATATATATATATATATATACGCACACACAAGATCCTTGATGCACCAGAATGAAACCTGTCGTAACAAGTTAGGTGTTACTGAGATTCCTTAATACATTGGACACTATATCAATCTTATTTTTCCGTCAACTTAAGATGAGATATAATTTTGTAACTATCGTTATATAGTTTGATGCAGAGTACATAAATGATACAAAAGTAACTAACGAAATATACAAATAACTAAAAAGATTTCAAAACCAACAAGTAAAATTTTCTATCATACAAAAGTAAATTGAACTGTTATCCCTTTTTATTAAATCGTCATTATTTATTTAAAAAAAACTAAGAAAAATATAATACTTTAAGGACAATTTGTGAAATAAATTCTTGTTTTCAGTTAATATTATTATTTATATTCTTAATATCCAACAAAACACGTCAAATATCACTTAACAACAAAACATACAAAAATGCCTACACTAGCCAAAATCTTCAAATATTTCTGTTTTAGTATCATTACTAAATAGTTAATTTTTAACATTTATTTAAGAATGGTAAGAAAATAAAAGCAAAGAAACAGCTTCCTTAAATTGTTTATTGAGCCAAACGGTATTGGAGTTATTACAAAATATTAAGATTTACCATGCAAAACAAAACCTTATTGTTTATTTCCTGTCCTCTTTTGTTATAGTAAATAATTACCAACGAGAAATATGTTTTCGGTTTAACCTCATTGTCCTTATAGGACCTTTGTTCAAAACAATTTACGACGGTAAAGGGTGTGTGTGCTATGTTTCCATTTGTCATTTTCAACTTGACATCTTATAACTATATTTGCTTATTTTTTTACACTTTATTTTTTTCTAGCTTTTAGCCGCCAGCTTTGCATGCGCAGTACCCTTCTTTTGTCATATTATCAGTTACAATTAAATAAGATTATGTAATTAACATCTTAATCGATGGACGGGCGACACTTTTTCAACATCTGATGCTAGCGTAATTTGTTTATAATTTTTTCCCAGATTTTACTAAATACATAAATAAAAATGTGAAATAAATCTTATTAGTATATCTTAAGTAATGTGAATACAAACAAAGAAGATAATACGAACAAATTTACCGCGAAAGGAAAAATTAATATATATACACACACACACACACACATATATATGTGTATGTGTGTGTGAGTGAGTGTGTGTGTGTGTGTGTGAACATATGTTTATCTCTAAGTATAAGTATACGTGTCAGATTTTTCTGTGGTAGCTCTGAAAAGAAATGATTACATTAAAATGACTCCAAAACGATTTGTCTAAGTCTTGTGTGTAACTAATTATATTTTAATTAAAAACCTAGCGGTACCACACTTCGCCTAAATAAAACCTTTAACTTTTTTACAAATTTATATGGCCTATTAAGTTAAATTAATCATTTTTGTTGAATGAGCAATATTATAAACTGATAATAAAAGGGAAACCATATCTAATTGTAATATGTTAATGCAAATTAGCTGAGATTTATATCGAAACACTACATTTACAGCGATCAATTAAGATACGTTATAAATAATTATAATTTGCTTTTGTGGAGATTTCAAAATTATTTTTGAAATTATATACTTTTATGTCACCTTAAAAAGGTAAATACAATAATAACTATTAAAATATTTCTCCTGTATTTCATTTTAATATTTATTATTTCTTTTATCACGTACATCGCCTCCTTTTATGGATGAGTAGTCTTTCGTTTAAAGTACCAGAATTGATAGAGAAAGACGAGCCTATATATATCAAACGATGGCCGTACGTGTCTTTAAACATTTTCTAGCGAGATAAAAATTAAAATAGGTATCTTAACCCTAATATTACGGGGATACTCTTTACTTGCGTCATATTTCAATGCATGTGGTGATCGAATAAAGATGATTACTTCTAACGTAATTTATGGTTTAACCTATGTTACTAGACACATGATAATACAATAACTTTCACGTATTAATATAATAATATGTAAGAACGTCACTTCAGGTACTAGAAATTTCATAATATCGAGTTTTTAATTACGTTTATTGGAGCAATTAAACTAATCTTTGTTTCGTTTAATGAAAAGTAACACCAAAAAAAAATTCATACATATACATATATATATATATATATATATATATATATATATATATATATATATATATATATATATATATATATACTACACAGTAATTATAGCAAAGCATTTGCAATACATTTGTAAGCAAATAACTTTATAATTGACATATCTGTGACATCATTTGTCGTCATATGTCTTAGCTGTAGCTCCTCATTAGCAAACATCAATTTTTATAATGCTATTTACACCAAAATAAATTTTCTTATTAACTACATATTATTGTACCATATACAATTTATAAGCCTTAATTCTAATATTATGGAAAGCCTTTTGTCCAGAAATTGTATGGTATGGTGCTCCAAAGGCGTCAATACGCTTGATCGCTTTTGATACTTGATATAGGTATAGAATCAACGGTTATATCCCTTATGTATGTACTCAACTACAAAAATATACAACAGATACCGAAATATAATATATATCATTTATATCCCTTATATTGAACTACGTATGTATTCAACTACATATCCCTTATGTATGTATTCAACTACAAAAATATACAACAGATACCGAAATATAATATATATCATTTATATCAATCTGTTTTCCTTTTTGAAATTTACTTAAAAATTCGACTGGTAAAGGTGGATTCAAGGTGATCAGATGTGAAAGCGCTACGACATAGAAAATACATAAGATCGAGGGCTCGTCGGCCCTTCGCCTTAATCAGGTTCAAAATTAAAATTTACTGAAGCGGTAAAACTACATTCCCTTCAGTTACTTTAGAGGCAGACGCGTCGTCTTGCGTGGGAACGATCTCGAGAACAGATTAATTTTAATCAGAATTTACCATGGTAATCACTTCAGAAATTTTAAATTTTTCAGTATTTTGTAATATTTGTAAGTATTAATCAGTTATTTGTAATATTTGTGTTAGAATAAAAACTTACTAGTAATTATTTTTTCATTATATGATTTGTTTGAAATATTATAAAATGAAAGTGTTCGATATATGAAACATGACAGACTTATTTAAATAGCATTGATTCTGTAATATATTGGAGGCAAACAATTCAGTTTTTTCCCAACTCCACCAGAAATAGTCTACGATGAAAATTAAAAACGACAGATACAGTTTACGGTCTAATAAGAATAGCGTGCAATCAAGGACATCTCCATAATTTTAGATTCAAGGGTAGGAGATTACTTTGAGATATAACAGAAAAGGTTATTTAATGTATTTTGATAAATGTAATCGGGATGTCTGGTAATATATCCATAGCAACGGCATTAACGCGGCAGTTATATTTTTCTATCGCACGCGGGTGTTTCGCAAATAACTATCTAATGTAAGGGAAAATAACACTTTCTTTTTTTTAATTTGAGAAATGGTTTTCCGAATATAACAAAAAAATATAAGTGTCACCTATTATTAGCCTGGTTCCAGTCAAATTAATTTATTTTACTTTGTGCCGGATATAAGTTCACAACTTTTCGGGACGAACTGATTTTTGAGCTCAGAATATTATAGGTTTGTTTGTTACGTGAAGCATTATAAATTAAAGAATTGTAGTCAATCAGAAGCCCCCTTCAGATTTTATAAGCCTCTGAAAGTACAGATACGCACTTACGCGTATACCTACTTTTATATATAACAATATTTTCCTTATAACTATTTTTCTTCCCTTACTTTCAATTACCCCCTCTTTGATGGCCACAGAGTACTTTCATTCATTTCATTTCAGTTGTACCAATGACGTTATCCTTATTATGCATTGCGCAAGTTAATGGTTATGTTATGGGAATGATTATGTTATATAAATATAAACATATATATATACATATATATATATATATATATATATATATATATATATATATGTATAAATATATATATATATATATATATATATATATATATATATATATATATATATATATGTATATACTACATACGTGGGCGGATTTTAAGGGTTATGTCACTAGAAAAAAGAACATATCCATATAGATGAAAAATAATTCAAATGATTCTTCAATGCAGAAAACTCGTTTTGTTTAGAAAATATTGCTGAGAGCTGGTGCCACTTAACCACGAATTACATTTTCATATCATCTGAAATCTTTACAAGTACCAACGTAAAGTAAGAGGTAGTAATAAATTATTTATTTAATAATTTAATTACTTGACATAAACCTTACATTTTCACAGGTAGTCGGGTCATACCTTGAATTATGCTTACGTATTAAAAATGAATATCTAATACCCTATTAGTGCCTTAAATACGAGAATTAAGATGTATCAAATTAGGAAACGTATACTAAAAGTTCGTAAATAGCGTAAATTGCGTGGCTTGAGAATTGTTTATTGTAAACATCAATAGATACATTGGAAATAAATATCCCTCATCTTTCTTATTACCCAATAACTCACTATTTACTGAATAAATTAAATAATTAAAAAAACTACCCCGCATCAATCGGTCATAACACATTTACCCTGCAGTTCAGTTTGTTAATTGTCACTCTCTCATAAATTTTGACTCACTCCTGTTGATCTACATGGGGAAAATTATAGTTCCAAGATTGCTTGCTCTGAAAATATTTCAAGTGAGGGAAAAAGCTGGACTGACGGTTTCGTTATTATTCGTCGAGCGGTGGCCGCACATAACTTTCACAAAATTGATGACCCTCTTCAGGCTAGATGGAATATGAGGAAAGGATTCTTTATGACAATATTACGAAGAAATTCCTTGTTTGTGTCATATTGCAATGCGTGCGACGCTCACGTATAAAGTTTTTCATATAACGTAATTCATAGTCTATACAAATATAAAAAAAAAACAAAAATTTACTTGTTTATTTGTTTATTCACGAATATTTTACGAAATAAGCACATATATGTAGAAATTACTATCTAAATGTTCAACGTCATGTTATATTCAAATAATTTGTATTTTGCAGTGTCATTTGTAATACTCCTTTTTTAATGGTTAAAGACATTTAAAACAATTAATTTAAGATACGTATTTCCGCACGAGTCCAAACGTCTGTAATATACTATTTATAATACGTATAGCCCCAACTTTCTGGATTTTGAAGGCAGAATGTTTATAACTCATGATTTCCAAACAAATATTTAAATCATTAAAAATATTATATGTATATTTTGTATAAAACTAAGTTTCAGAAATACAATGTTCAGACATAATTGTCAATAAAACAGGGTACGCCGACAAAGGAGTATGCGCCTGTTTATTAGGTACAATTAAGCAACTAAGAGTATCCTGTAGCATTACATACTTCCCGTGATAGCCGAATGACCACCCCACCACGATAGATATAACAAATTGTAACCAATATAAATTTAGAATCCAAAAAGCAAGATTTACACGTAAACTAGAATCATTTGTAAAAATATATTCCTTCACCAATACTCAAAGTGACTTTGAGTATCAATGAATATCAATAAACTAGAATCATTTGTAAAAATATATTCCTTCACCAATACTCAAAGTGACTTTGAGTATCAATGAATATCAATAAACTAGAATCATTTGTAAAAATATATTCATTCACCAATACTCAAAGTGACTTTGAGTATCAATGAATATCAAATGTGACTTAAATTCGTTTAAGTCATTTAATCACAAACCTGGGCAACTTATTGATTTAAGTCGCCAGCAGAATTTAAGTCTGGTAAAAACTATATTTTAAGATAATAATTTTTAAGATACCTATTATAGATTATTAAGATACCTATATATTACGACACAGTTTGACTTCTAAAATTATGATTGTATTAGAAAAGTCATACTTTGTGGTATATTATGGGTAGATATTTACCCCAATACATTTATAGGGACACAGCAGTCGCGAAAATGTAACAGAAACCGGAGAGAACAACTAAAACGGTGCAAGATGAAGAAAGATCGGCTTATTTATTGACTGATAATTCAGTTCTCTCCGATATCTGCCGACCCTGATGATCAGTGTCATTTGGCGAATGGAACAGAGGCCTTTCGTTAAAGCGAAGAAAGAAGGATGGGGTGGAGCAGCATAATTAATATAATTCTACGAGGCTGAAACCGTGCGACACAATTGGCGTCACGAACATCAATGGAACGCGGTATTTTTCTCTTTTTTATCTGAATAGATAATCAAAAATATTTACCGCAGTGTAATTTAATTTTGAATTATTGAGTTGTAATTATAGAAGTAAAACATCCCTTATATTACTAACAGAGGTGAGGGTTAATATCCGAGGAATGGTGTATAATGCTGTCCCGACGTCATTTTATGTAGGTATTTACGATGATATTTCTAATACTGAACATAATCCTTTGTGTAGAAGTTTTAGAGTTATTTTTGTACTTCACATTTGAAGTCACAAGAATGATATTTATAACGACATCAAATTAACTTTGATTAATAACAACCATTTTGTACACAGAAAACATTAAGTAAAAAAAAACGTGCACAGTTCGCAATCAATAAATTTTAGACTATTATTATCAAAGTGTAATTATTTACGTGAAACTGGTGAGAAGTAAAATGTAACTATTTCAACTATACGTGAAACATGTTTTATTGCATCGTACGTTGTTAATAATGTTTAACGAATTTCTATTTAAAAAAAAAAGAAAATTGCACGAAACCGTCAACAAAACAACTTCCAAGTAAATTATAAGTCTTTCTCCATTATATGTAGATAATCATTGTTCTTTTACATGAAAAGTATCATAAAGACTCCACATCTTTTCACAGGCAGATGTAGCAAGGACGCACATCATACAGACATCATACTTCGTATGTATTCGTAGGTGCCTTCATGAAGCATGATTTTTATAACGATTTCAAATTAACTTTAATTATTACCAACCATTTTGTACACAGAAAATATTAATTTAAAAAAACGTGCACAGTTCATAATCAATAAATTGTAGACTATTTGCACTAAAGTGTTATTATTTACAGAAAATGGAGTGAAGTAAAACATAACCATTTCAGCTATGCGTGCAACATATTTTATTGCATCTACCGTTGTTAAAACGTTTAATAGATTTCTATTAAAAAAAAAGAAAATTGCACGAAACTATTTACAGAACTTCGAAGTAAATTATTCTTTGTCCAGTGATAGACGATGATCAATGTTGTTTTACATTAAAAGTATCATACTCCATATTTTTCCCAGGTAGATGTAGTAAACAATAAGAATAGCATACCATACACATATCAAACTTCGTATGTATTCATAGGTGCTTTCAACAACCATGACTTTTTAACTTTTTTATATAGAGAAAATATCAAGTAGAAAAAATTTGCAGAGTTCGCATCAATAATTTGTAGACGGTTATTATAAAAGTACAATTATTTAGGTGAAAACGATGAAAAGTAAGATGTAACAATTTCCACTGTATGTGCAACAAATTTAATTGCATGTAACGTTGTTAAAGCTTAACGAATTTTTATTAGAAAAAAAGAAGAAAATTACACGAAACCGTCTATAAAACAACCTGTAAGTAAACTATTCTTTGTCGAGTGCAAAAAGAACGTAATTGGTTTATGTGAGAATTATCACATAGACATATCTTTAGCATTAAATGTGGTACATAGTAAAGATGGCATGCCACACATATGTCAAACTTAGTATGTATTCATACGTGTCTTCTAATTTCATTACATTTTATTTTATTTTGTATGCCTCAGTAGTCATCAAGCTGTGAACGTCTAGTTTCATAATACTTCATGATTATTAAGATAAACCGAATTACGAGTAGGGTTATACACCAGACTAACTTACCTGGTTAATTACGAATTAATGTTCCTTTCATTACTTAAGCTTCAAATATTTCTAATAATTCAAATGTTTCTAATATTTTCTTCCATCGTCTTGACGCGAGATTAGAGTGTATGGTATATTTGTATTTCCAATTCCAACGATTTTTTAGAGTCCCATAGTCAAATAAGGAATTCTTCTAATTTCGATATATTTGTGTGTTTATACGTCCGTCTGTCATACTCTTATAGTTTCTACATCAAAATTTTACAAGTAAATGCTTCAAATAATGATCTTAATTAAAATGTAAAGATGTTATTAAACATAATTTTTTATCCTTTTTTAAGAAACACAAGAAGGGTAAATAAATTTTGTTTTAAGCACCACATTGTGTGGATTATTGTTTGAAATGTCTTTTCAAATGAAGTTTAGATTTCGTCTACATGTCTATTAAGCTACTTGAGTGCAACATAAGAGCAACATGAGTGCAACATTGAGTGTAATATTAGAAAATATAAATATTTTGATATTTTTTAGATAACGAGGAGACAACCACCGTTCCGTTGTTCGACATATAGTTGTTCAAAATTATAATACCATGTGTATAATATTTTAAGTCTTTTTGAGATATTTTAATAGACGATTTATGTAGATTTTGAGAAAAAAAAATGGTACAAAATTGGATTTAGTAGCAGTTAATATTAATTTTGTATAATATTGGTAATATTTGGCGTCAATTTTGTAGAAATACATTATTCACAATTAAATCGAAACTACGTAATGTATTCAACAAGCGTGAAGACGGCAATTAGCAAAGATTCTTTGCTAATATCCCACCTGAAGATGTTGTAATACAACGAAACCTAGGCCGTGGTAAAGAATTTAAAGAAAGTAGAAATAATACTACATCACGTAGTTTCATTTAATTGTGAATTTTGTACAATTATAAAACGGTTTCATATTATATTTTGAGTGCGACTCAAACCTTCTGTCATTATATATATATATATATATATATATATATATATATATATATATTTATATATACACATACATATATAAATATATATATATATATATATATATATATTATAGATACCATTTATCTTAATTTGTTTTCCTCATTGCAATTTATTTCCAAATCGGATTGTGAATGTCCGATTTAAGGCGTATACATGTAAATGCGGTCCGACATCGAAAATGCGTAAATTCAAGTGACCGACGGTCCATCGCCCTAATCAGAGAGCACAATTGAAATTTACTGAAGCGGGAAAAATACGTTTCCAAGCCACTTCCAAGGCGGACGCGTCGTTTTCCTTGGGATTCAAGAGCGAGAAGAAATTACGTTAAGTCAAAATTTACTGATAATTACGTATTTATTATTTTTTGATTCCTTTAATCATGGCGGACTACTCGGCTAATGAATATTTAATTAACGTCGCTCTTAAGTATTTTCTTCGGCGTAATATTATTACTTTCAAAAGTTTGTAATCCGATACATTATGGACTACGCCAAATTATAAATTTTAATATCAACCTCAAATGTTTCTCAACTTGTAAAACAAATTCATCATTGAATAAGGGCAACTTATTTTTTCCAAAATTTAGAAAACAATTTTACTCCTTAGTATGTTGATATCGAAATTATGGTTTTCTCATTATTTTCCAGCTGGTTTTATATTATTATTAGTCATATCTTTTGGTGTTAGTAAAATAATTATTTCATTTAAGGAATATATATCAAACTACATTATCACTTGTATTATAAAGATTACTTATTGAATTAAATGTTGACCTATCCAACCACTCAGCCAATATCACTCCCTACCATTCAGAAGTAAAATTAGTGACAGAAATGTTGGTAATGAGGCTTAATTTCTAAGACAATCATTATCTTCAGATATAGCAGAGACTAAGGTCGAAACTTACTCGACCATTAACTGAAGTTAGCGCCATTTTTATTGCATAATAGATTGGACATTTCATATGCGATTTCGGTCATTTTATTTTGCTGGATATTTGCGTAACGGCTATTTAGCGCGTTTATATCGCTCGTTATTGTGGCTAAAGAAATGGGAAAAACATGAGGTTTATTGATTTTCCGTTTCTTCAGTTTGCTGAATAAATTGTGATATTGGCATGAATTTAACTTTAAAAAAAAAAGTACTTCAAAGAAATTTACGCACAAAACGATCATAAATTAAATATTATTTTAGTGGGATTTATTTTTATGTAGTTTTATTCTTTCACTTTTTTATTTCGTCATTAAATTTTGAAACACATAAGTAATAACTGACATTTACTTTTTAATAATCAAAAACATTTCATTAAAGTTAAACTTATTCAAATAACTGAAATATATTAACATATGTATTCACATAAATATAACATTTTGTGGCAGATATCGGCCGATTTCGAGTGGGATTCGCAATACCACAGAATCACTTGTGTACATACATACGTTAACATTTACATATACATATTTTTTTTATGTATATATATATATATATATATATATATATACTTATATATATATATATATATATACATATATATATATATATAAAAGTGCGTGCGTGTATGTATGTGTGTATTTCTTTTTTCCCATGGCCAATGTTGCAAAATTTGCTAATTTAGATTACAACTAATTTTTTTTATTTATATTATAATTATAGATTACCACAGTATAACGCGCAATACACATGTCCGACTTTTGTAAGTGATAAGTTGATGACCGACAACTCTCGACTTTTGTCGAAGGTCATGGCTGAGTTTCCTCCGTCTTAAAGTACACATCAACAGGCACGCTACATCGACTAAATGTTTTCTGTCTCCATTAGTCAGGTTCAGTTGTAAGTTCTATTTTTTAATTCATTAGCGCGTTTTCACTCCTAGCATTCAGACTTGTAATTGTCAACCAGAGTCTTTGTAAGACCGACGTTAAAGAGTTAAAAAGCTTACGTTCTATTTTCTGTGATTAATATTGGCCGCCTGCGTTGCGCGTAAGTTTTTTGAAATTATTGATTTTCTACTGACGGTACACTGAATAGAAGGGGCATCGTCATGTGAAAATTATGACCGAAGACATTCTTCGCTTGTACCCAAATTCAATGCGTGCGGCACTCTTGTTAGAAGTATTACACGTGACCTAATTTATATAATGACATATCTCATTTTAATGTGTAAATTCAAGTGTCCTTTATTATCTAAAAAACCATAAAATATAATTTAGGATTTCTGCTTTATTATCTAAAAAATCTCATGAAATGTCATTTAGGATTTCGACTTTATTATCCAAAAAATTTCATAAAATATCATTTAGGATTTCTGTTTTATTATCTAAAAAATCTCATAAAATATCATTTAGGAAAACAGTCACTGTATCTACACTATGACGCGGTGTTTAATTTTCCAGATGCATCATATGAACATTGCTTGAATATCGTAGTTAAAACTACTTCTCTATTCATATAAATGGTGTATCATACACATTATTCGGAATAAGTTATTCACCATAATATAATAAGTTAATCACCATTAAATTAAATCACCATTCGTTTCATTCATTCGACATAATAAGTTAACATCATTAAAATAAATCTTCTACAAAAAAGCCTCTAATCAAATAATTATTTTCTTTAATGTGAGTGCAATTGTCTTTGTCTGCATCACAAGCTTCATATTGGTCTACGCGATTCAACTACTTAAGCGTGATAAACAGCGTATATTGAATACCTTACATATTCCTTCAAGTTTACTCGTACGTGCTTTTGTTGTTTCATGAATAATGAATTTTTTATTATTTTATTAATGTATTATTAGCTACCGAGAAGTAAACATCTTTTTTAGGGTTTCATAGTCAAACATGGAACACTAATAATTTCTTCATTTCCGTATATGGTCCATCCGTCTGTCGCACTGTCGTAGTTTATATAGTTTTCGATCTATGTGCATGAAATATAACGACCTGATAAAAAACAATCTTAAAAAATATTTTTTAAACTACTCCATCATGTGATATATCGTTATGAAGGTCTTTTAAAATTAAGATTAGTTTTATTCTTTAGCCCCGTTTACGAAACATTAAGCATCAAGTTCTTTTGTAATGTAAACCACCTCTTCCTACTTCCATAAATATTTTTTAAAAAAATCTCGAAAAGAGGTGTACATTAATTTTGAACCTATAAAAATCTCAATACGCGGAATCTCAAATCTCAAAGCAGATGGAAATTACTCTCGCTAGTACGTAATAAAAAAAATACAAAAACGAATCGAAATAGCAGGCTCAACTATCGAGGTATTACAATCCTCATTCAGCCATCGTAGACCATCGCAGACCTTTATTTTCAATCGACCATCATATTACCATCGAAATTTTACGGAATTTTGATAATAATTAAAGTTTATTCGCGTCAAAACAAATATAGTGATGTAAATCACTCTAATTTTTGTAATTAATTGTATACATATATTCTTCATATCCTTTAAATACAGTCTCGGCACGGAAGAAGCTAGAAGGCTTTTTCTTTCAAATTAAGTGATGCTTTTTAAAATCAAAATAATAGCACTTCAGGTATTTATTCGTATCGATATAAGCATAGTGTTCAAAAATATGTACGTGTGTTTATAAAAGACATACAACCGCGACTTTAATGTAGTAAAGAACATTTATCTCAATTTGTTTCCCTCATTGAAATTTACTAATAAATCCAATATGAAAACTCGATTCAGAGCGCTTAAATGTAAATACCGTCCGACTTCGAACATGCGTAAATTCATGGATCTGTTCATCGCTCGTCTTAATCAGACAGGAAAATTGAAATTTGTTGAAATGAGAAAAAAATACGCTAAAAATAAATAACATTGAGGGCGAACGCGTCGCCCAACTTGAGGTTCACTAGGGGAGTGGAGGTGACAAATTAAGTTCAACAGTATTTTATTACAGAAATAAATTGCCTATGTATCATATCAGGAAATTATGGCGAGTTAAAGAAATAGTTAAAATATCTTTTTCAATCAAATATTTATATGTACTCATGAATTTTTCAATATGTTTCAAAAAATATTTAAAATGGAAACCCAGAATTAATTTAATTATGCTGTTATCTCCCGTGATCACTAAACGCCTTCACTGTGTTCGCCAACGATATCGGTCATCAGAATCGGGTGTATGTCGGGGACAATGCCCGTGATGGTCAATTAATAAATAAACCGGTCTCCTTCTACCTCTCACTGTTCAATAGGTTCTGTAAATTTAAGCGTAATGGTGTGTAGCCTAAAATATTTTAAAAGTATGTACAATTTAATACAAAAAGGATTGTTTTAATTATTCATATTGCTCTAAAATTAAGGCAAACAGACAAACAGAACACTTTCCTGCTTTACGTAATAGTATAGATATCATTGTAGAATTATTTAAAATAAGATGGAAAAATAGATGAATATTGTTTGTTGATATCAGATTTGTTAGGATTTTATAGAAAACGAAAACTATTTTGATTAAACAATTAATTAAATATTGAAATATACAATATTATACATATTATAAAAAGCTGTAAGAGTATTTCTTTTACAAAACTTAAATAAATATATCAATTTGCCAATTATACAATCTATTAAAATATACATTCAATAAGATTTACAATCTTTACTTATTATTGTTAACAAAATCACAGTAAAAAATTGATCCATTTGTAAACAATGAATACTCATATTTATATTATTACGATAGAGAAATTTGCGTCCTCATAATAGATAGATCTTTATAAAATTTAGGAAAATGTCTGTAATCTCATCAAAGTTCATTGAATTCATTCCTAACAACGTTTTATTAACGATCGCCAAACGAACTATTTGTACAGAAAAATGTTATGTCATGATATCGAAAATATGTTGCTCGCAATATTCTCGAGCTGGTTTTAAAAGTTTATCATTTTGAACAGATTTTTGATAAAAAGAATATAAACATTTTATTTTGTCAATATTTCAAACAAAATGATAAAGTTATTATATTAAGATACTTTTTATTCAGACGAATATAAAGATTGAAGTACTCAAAAATACAGTTATTGTCATGTCATGAAGAGAATTAGTGAAATGATTGATTCACTAGAGTATTCGTAATATTGTTTAATTTAAAAAAAGTTAAGTTTTGATTACCTAGACGTGCAATAGATGTCAAGGTTGATCCAAAGTTAACAAAATTTATATTATATCATGAAATGAAGACTGTCTTAAATGTATTGCAATGTGTTCATTGATTTCGGCTTAATACGGCACTATTTCTGTTTATTGAATGAAGTAAGCACTGATATAAAAAAAATATCGTAGACAGTGTTCTGAATTATGTACGTAGGTTTCATTATCAGTGTTAACTGTACTTTTATAAAAATTTATGACCATGTTGCGTAAGTATCCATATGGGGGACCAATGTAAGTAAGAATAAAAGGTTGTTATTAAAGGAAATCTTAATAGATAAACAAAATTCACATAGGATTCGGTGTGTACGGATGCATGTATAATCATTTCAATTATTAAAAAAAATATAAGCCTTGTTACGACCACTATTTTGTTATTTTTTATTTAGCAGAATATTCAGATTGACGTACCCAATAATAAAGTCATCGTTAGCCCTCGGAGAGCAAATGCGAAATTATTCAAAGAAATATTCATAATACGATTTAATTTAAACAAAATGGTACATATCGTTTTTGGCTATAATTGGAAAAGTATTTTGTAGACGAAAGCAAAACGTAACCGTACAGTGTTTTATTACTTGATGAGAATAAAACATTTAATAGGAATGTCATTAAGAACATCATAATAACGGATTTATAAATACACATTAAAAGTCAATCTGAATATTAATTATAAAATTAGAGGTATTTTTCCTTAAAAAAAAGTAAAATAAATATTATATTTTGAGGTACCAATAAAAAACAACTAGCATTAAAACTAAATCGCATGAAAACTAAACCGCTTTAGAAATAAACTGTATTAAAATTAAACTATATAAAATTTAATTCGTATGGAAACTAAATGTATTTGAACTAAACCGTATTACAGATAAAACTTCATAAAATTATACCGTTTCGAAACTAAATTGTGTTTAAGCTTAACCGTGCTAAAAATATACTGTAACTAAAAATAACTCGTACTTAATATGAACCGTATCAAAATTAAGTCGGATTAAAACTAAACTGTATAAAAATTGAACCATATTAAATTAACTCGTAATGCATAGAACATTACTTAGATTTGATCACTTATTGCGTTAAGTTTTAAGAATACTAATTTTTAAGACGTACAATTTCGAAGTGAGTTCTAAGATCACTTAACTTTTTTTCACAACTAAATGAAACTACGGGATGTAGTATTATTTCTACTTTATATAAATTCCTAACCATAATCTATGTTTCATTGTATGATAATATCTTCAGGTGGGCAATTGGTAAAGATTAAAATTTAACGCCGCGAAACATGTAAAGATTAAAATTAACGCCAAATATATTCAATAACTTCTTAGGCCTAACCAAATCTAACCAGTATTTTCATAAATTGAAAAGAAATCACGGGGGGAATGTTTTATTTTCAGTCTTTGTATTTTATAATCTTTCTATGATATAATCATTGTAGGATATGGATTAGAATTATTAAAAAGTAAAAAAAAAATTATTTTCGCAGAAGATTTATATTTATGTAAATCATAAAACCCTCGTTGCATAGAGTCTTCATAATAAATATGCATAAATTTGTATAAAAACCACTCCGTAATCATAATGTGACAAGTTAGTCTCGTGCGGGGTTCGAGAAGCGATGGAGGGTCCAAGCGCATGGGGGATAGAAACAAAACAATTGATCTCGGAAAAATTAATCGAAACTCTTTATCACACCCCCCTGTAGTGAAATGTTTCGCTTAAACGATTTTATTTTTGAGTAGTATATATAATCCTATGTCCTAAGCAGTTATATTATTGCATTGCTAAATCGTTTGATTTTACGTTACTCATTACCAGCGAGGACTACATATATTTAGGATATAATGTGATACAAATATCTAAGTGACATTTATTCTCAACGAAATTTTTCAATTTCTTTCAAATTTACTCTGTGTATCAATATAACGACCCCATGAATGGAATTTATACTGGGTATAAATAGAGTGAATATATAGCCCCGCACCCAACTCTTACACTGGTCCTCCAGGTTGGGGGTTGGGCGCGGGACTAACAATCCCACCTTGGCAAAAAACAACCCGTTTCAGAAACCTTTATAAAGTTAAAAAAACGGACACCCTCAGCCCAGTCGACTCGGAAAGGAAAGGACTTGAGAATTGTTACTTGGAATATTCGCACAATGCTTAGTTTCTGGTTCACCAGAAAACCTAATTCGCGTATTTGACAACCATTGCACTGATGTCCTGGCAATACAGGAACTGAGACGGCTAGGACGCGAAACCGTGGACAAAAAAGAAAGCAAATTATTTTACAGATGACAAGAGGAAACACAACAATTCGGGGTGGGGTAAAGTTTATAAAAAATATAAGACTTCCAAGCCATTGATATGATGAGGTTATGTAAGATAAGGCCAAAAGGAAGACACTAGAATACCACCTTGATCTGTGCCCATGCTCCTACTCAAGACAAGGATGATGCTGAAAAAGATAAATTCTACTACTTTCTTGCTAAATGCTACAACTATTGTCCTATATGGGACATTCAATTGGCTATCGAAGATTTTAATGCCAAGATTGGAAGAGAAAGATTTGTCAGATCCCATACTGTTGGAGAAAGTCTTCCTGCTGAAACCAGTGGAAATGGAAAGAGATTATTTGATTTTGCTGTATTAGAGGATATGTTTATTGCCAGGTCAGCATTTTCACACAGGAATATACACAAGTACACTTGGCGTTCACCGGATGGCTTGACTCTCAACCATTGCCATCAACTTGATCACATATTCGTGGAGAGAAGTTAGCGAAACAACGTGGTAGATGTAAGAAACTACAGAGTTGCTAACGTATATACCGGCCATATACTAGTTTTGCCCAAAGTCAGATGTAGAATAGGTAAAAAACTTCAAAAAAGAGAACCCGCATTGTAAGCTCAACGTTTCTATATTAAAAGACCCAAGTACTATAAAAAGTATAAACTCAATATATCTAAGGACATAGAGCTAGAATGTAAAAACAAAATATTTAATTAGCTGGCACTCCATAAAAGAAATAATAGCAAGATCTCCAAAAGATGTATTCCCAGAATGGAAACCTAGTGCCAGAAACGACTGGTTTGATGAGGAGTACAAAGAAGCTACTGAAAACAAAATCAAGGCATATAGAATGATGATATAGACAAGCTATACTAAAATATCTGAAATAAAGTATAAAGAAATGAGAAAGGTGGAAAAGAAGGAAAGCGTCTTTAACGAAATGCTAGAAAATATGGAAAACTTGAAAAATTAAAAAGAATCTAGGAGATTCTATAAACAAGTCAAACATACGAGAAGGTAATTCAAGCCAAGGACCATCACATGTAGAAATGAGAATGGACAACTGGTGGGCGAATTCCATGAGGTATTAGACATATGGAAGAAATATTTTTAAAAATAAACTTGAAGGTAGAAATGAAATTGATGATCCACCTGACCCGACCTAAGATATCAGTATTTTCTTGGATAATCGAATACGGGGTATATACACCATCGTTAGACGAAGTAAGGGTGGTATCAAAAAGCTCAAAGACAACAGATCGGCTGGACCTAACTATATACTGTCAGAACTACTGAAAGGAGATGAGCCTAATCTATTAAATGATATTCTTATGAATGATATTTGATTTGGTCAATTATGGTAAAAATTATTGAGAAAATACCGATTGAATGGGATGAAGGTTTTATTAGCGCAATTTTTAAAAAGGGAGACCAACTGGTATATCGTAATTATAGGGGCATTACACTTTTTAATACGGCATACAAAATAATTTCCGACCTTTTATTTATGAGACTCTTACCCTTTGTTGATAAAGAAATTGGAAAATATCAATGTAGATTTAGAATCCAAACATCCACTATTGATCAAATTCAAGCCTTAAGACAAATCTTAAACAAATCTAAGAATGCATTATTAAAATCTACCATTTATCTATAGATTTTAAGGCAGCATACAATAGCACACGGAGGAATAAATTATTCGAAGCAATGGCTGAATTTGGAATCCGTAATAAGCTTATAGCTTTAACTAATGCAACACGTCATAGAGTGAGATCTAGGATTAAGATCTAAAACCGGCAATCACAACCATTTATAAGAGAAAGAGAGGCCTACGCGAGGGAGATTTTCTTGTCGGTCTCTTGGTTTAGATCGAAGAAGAATTCTGTGGAACAGACCTCTACAAATTTTGTCCTATGTAGATGACATAAATATTGTTGAAAGGTCAAAAAGTGCAGATAAAGAAGCCTTTTCAGCCCTGGAATTATCTGCAAGGAATATGGGCCTAACTGTAAACCAGGATAAAACTAAATACATGAAAATCTCACATTCCATAGGAAACTATAATACCTTTTGTTCATAAATGGCTACATCTTTGAAAAAGTTTTAAGATAATCATTAAATTATATTATAAGTTTTAAGGATTTAAATTATAAGAATTAAATTATAAGTTTTAAGAATTTAAATAATTTGGCACAGTAGTTAATGACGAAAATAAACTAAAAGCAGAAAATAAAATGGCAAATAAATGTTTCTTTGGACTGAGAAGACAGCTGAAGTTTAAACTCGTTAGTCAAAAGACTAAACAAAAAATCAATAAAATACTACCATCAGTCCTACTTTATGCAAGCAAATTACCACACTTTACGAACAACCACAAATTACCCAAGTAATCCGTAGTAAAAGATCAAGATGGATTGGTCACATGTGGAGAAGTCCAGGATAATCCTCCTAAAATATTAACATTAAAAAACCCTTGTGTACTCTACCAAGATGTAGGCCACCCTCAATATGGATGGATGACATAGAAAAAGACATAAAAACTTTAACATAAGTAATTAGAAAGGAGTTGCAACTGATAGGAGACGCTGGAAGGAGCGCGTAGAAGGTGCAGCCAAGGGCTACAAGGGGCTATTGCCCTCGTATAACAGAAGGAGCAGATCAATATAATGAACCTAATCACTAGCATTGCTTAACAAAAATAACATAGTGTGAAAATAATTTTGAAATTTATCTGAATTCATTACTTTTTAAATAGATATCACAATTTAAATGGACTTTTTGCTAAAAAACTCTGATTATAGTTGTAATTAAATTTGAAAATTAGTTTTAACGCGCTACAGTACGCGTCTACAGTATTATAATTTTCAAGTTTTATTTTAATGATACCACAATAAGACTTCAAAATTTTATTGCAATTTTTCAATATACAAACGAATTCATTGGAAAAAATATCGTTTGTGTTTGTGCAAGTTTTAAAAGTATAATTATTGCTAGGTATTATCAAATAGTTAAAAAAAGTATGAAAGTTACAGCGGAAGCACAAAATGAAAAATATTTCCCCTTGAATTCAATACTGTAATTGTCATTTTTCTTATCGGGAATTTCGCTTCCTGTTATTGAAGGGAATGGAGAAAAATAAAATTACCATGATTGTTTTCACTTGAAGTATTTGATATAGGGGAATTGATAGGTTCAAGAATATTTGTCCAGCACTAGCCGCTTTTACAAAATTGACGATTTCCTTCCGTCGGAATGAAAAACGAGGAAAAGCATCGTTATTTTAATATTACTGTGGCGTTCCACGTTTCTGCTATATTTCAATACGTTCGACGATAGCTTATAACGCGGATTTATGTGATGTATTTTATAGCGTAACACATGTCACTTTAATGTGTAATTTTTTATATCTTGTTATTTGAAAAGGTGAAGAGAGACTTGAGAAATATATTTCAAAAAATACTTTATGTACTACATACTTTTACCCGCACATGTGTTATATTTAAATAAAGAAAGTGAACAGGCATAGATGCTTTTTAGGATGCGACCTTTATTTGTTGCACGATTATTATCAAAATTATTTAAAATGTTGTCACTTGACGAGAATAAAATATAATTTAAAGTGAATCTCAATATGAATATCATAATTAAACGTTGGGTTTTATTATTAGTTATTAAAAATCGTGAGTGTAGATTTTATCGAAAAATTATAGGGATTTTGACTTTAACCAAAGTGAAATATTAATCAAAATGAAGTAAATAATTTACGATGTATCGACCGAAAAAACTAACACAGTAACAGGTAGTATTAGAACTAAACCGTATCATACTTAACCGCTTTAAAACTAAACTAAATTAAAATTAAACCACATAAAAGTCAACCATATAGAAACTAAACCGTATTCAAAACTAAACCGCTTTAAAACTAAACTGTACTAAAATTAAAACGTCGTAAAACTAGGATGAACTAAAACTATAGAATTATGAAACTAATATATATTTTTGAAATGCTTTTATTTTAGTATGCCTTAGTTTTAAACTGAAAACTTTTTTTTCCAATTATTGCCAATTTTCAGGGTTCCGTACTTTAAAAAAAAACAAAATTATTCACATAACTCATGCGTATCACAGACGTTTTTTTTTTAGAAATCGCTTGACCAATAATAAAGTCTAGTAATGTGTATACATCGCTATGTTAAATCTCTGAAGATATATTAATTAAAATTATAAAAAAAAATATTTTTGAAGGCTTCATTACTCACCCTTTCAAACGATACCAACACTACAAATGGAATTTTAAATTCTTTTCGAGTATTTAATTATCCCACCGTCCCCCTATATTCCAATACAAATGCTACTGACTGTGAGCTATTCACATGTTGGAGTTAATATGCTCTATTATTGTACAATTATTTTACGTCAAGTGGCTTCTGAGAAAAGATCTGTGATAAAGAGACTGGTAAGTAATTAAGTGTCAACGTCAAGCAGTTTCCGAGAAAAACAATTGTTTTTCTTTTTGAGGTATAAAATTCTAGAAAGGATGAAACCCAACTAAAAACGCTAACGGTAAAAAAATTAGAAATTCAGGTCAAAATTTTCAGTTAACAACGAAAATAATTTAAAAATAAAATTTACCAACTTGATTTGCAGTATATAGCTTGTAAGTAAACTTTTTAAATCAAAAACTTAAATGCATTTTCAATTTAATACTGAGGTTTGAACTTGAAAAATTGTTCACGCTTAGTCGTGTTTTATTATGGCTAAAACTTATTTTTAGTAATCAGAAACTCTGGAATACATATTTAGTGGTACAAACTTGATTGAATACGCTTGTTCTTTATATTTGTGGCATCTTATGGTTGCATTTTCGTCAATATCGAAGTAGACAATTAAGTCGGTCTATTTTTTTAGTTAATTAGGACTACTACTCCGTGAGCAATTTCTAATCCATATGTCATAATGAGAGAACGATTTGTTCTTAATTCTAATGATGCTTTTCTATGAGGATAAAAATAATGATGAGGAGTTTCATGGTAATTTTGAAAAATAGGAAAAAGTTATTTAAAAATAGGTCTCAGGAATAGTAAACATTACTTTCTAAAGAAAACATATTCTCAAAGAATTAAGAGAAGAGAATATTTTATTTATCTCTTTCACATCCTAAAGTGTTCAATATGATTATGTACCCTTAGATTGTAAAATATGTCCGTTTGTCTACAAATGTATAAAGACTAATCAAACAAATAAAACAATTTAAAAAAACTATATTTTAATAATAATTACCATTTATTTTAATTAGTTTTCCCAGTTGAGTCCAAAGTCTAATTACGAAGGGTCGATTCCCGGAAAATAAATAAGTTCAAGGGTATATTGGTCCTTTGCCTTAATCAAAAAAGAAAATTGAAATTTACTAAAGCGGAATAAAATACGCGAAGATAATTTGGAGGCAGGCATACCGTCTTTCCAATGCTAGTGCTAATTAAGATTATAAAAAAAATTACTACAGCAATAATTTTAGAAATGCTATATTTAAATATTTTCACGGATTAGCTAAATATTAAGGGTAATATCTTTGTTATACTGATATTTATCTAATATAGATTTTTGTCAATATACGTATTTTGTTGAAAAATTAGATTCATTCCAAGCGGAAAATTTTCGTCAGATCGTGGTATTTAGAAAATTACAGCATTGATTGAAAATTAATATATTTATATAAAGAGATATTATTTCTTTTCCAAATATATCGTGTAATTATCTAATCATATAACGTATAAATAACAAAGTGCAAATAAGTAAATGCATTAAAATTATTATGGACCTTTATTTGCAAGTGCATCCCTACTCACTTTTCTAGTTCTGTCTACTAATCGTTTAAAAATTTAGAACAAATTTAATAACATATAGAAAGCTAGACAGTTTAAAAAATATAGATAAGACCAATTTTTTTTTTATCATTTAGAGAAATGTGGAGTTTGAATAAGCATGTGGTATTATTAGTTTTCCGACAAATTGGTAATTCACGTAATATAATGGTAATCGTCCTTAAGCATAAGTCGATATATTTGGAAAACACCTGATGTTTAATTCAAAAGAATATTGGTAAATAAAAACAAGGTAATTTCCCATCGATGTACATTGGTAAACGTATATTCGACTCGATCAATCCCTGTGGTTTTCATGGGCATAATAGCGCTTTGCTGATCGTCGCTTGTTGCATGTCATGTTCTCGGTATGCATTGGCAAATGTGTATCCAATTCGATTGATTCTTGTGCTCTTCAAGAGCGTAATAACGCTTTGCTGATCGTCGCTTGTTGAATGTTAAGTTCTCGATGTGCATTGGCTATAATAAATGAGTATTCAATTCTATTGATCTCGTGCTGTGTTCTTAATAGTTATAATAACGTTATTTGCTGAACGTTGCCTGTTGCATATCATGTTCTGTTATACTTATTGACAGACGGGTGAACATTGTTTGCTATATGTCGTGCCAATATGCTAGAATGATTTAAACAAAATTATTTTAGTGCTAACGTTACCAACAACAACATGTGTCATAGTTTACCTACATAAAATTTAATGTAAATTATTACGTCAAAGATAGAAATTACCATATTTTTTTTATTTATAGAAAGTATAGAAGTGGATATTTATATTTTGCCTTTCAATTTTTAGTCCAAAATGCAGCCTGTACAATATTCCACATTTGTAATTATATATAGGTAAGTAGTGGAGATATTTATTTAACACCACATATCTTATTTTGTCTCAAATTTTATCAAATCATCCTTTCATCTTTGTATGCATTGTCAAAGAAATTTATCAATGGCTAACAGTAAACACATCGAGTTTAGGCAAGTATAATTTGTTTCAATGAATATTTTCTTTACATTTAGTACCAGACAGATCTGATGATGGAGAAGCAACTTGATCAAAATACTTTCCAATAACTGAAAGATCCATATAGTTTGTGATCGTGAATCGTTATTGTACAAAAATTTGCATATATTTATAAACTATGCATATATTTATGAACGTAAATTTTTATATTAATGATAGTTTTATCAAATCTTTTAACCTAATGAAAATCTTGTTTGTTTCGATAATTAGTAGAATTCGGTAAATAATCAAGTAACCTAAATACTCGAAAATTTTCTTTAGTTAAATATTATTAGCACATATTCGTCCTACTTTGCGCTCATAGAAATCGATATATGGCAAACTTAATAACAAAACAGGGTACAATTTATGAAAATAATTCTAATTTAATCAAAGTTATTATTAAAATTATTTTCCAATACTATAATGAAAGTCACGATTTATCTTCATGCACTACAGCATATTACCATAGCTACCATATGAATGTAGGTATATTTTCTTCTATTATGACGACATCAAAATTATATCTGTCCTAATATTATCTAGTTACTACAAACTATTAGTTTTGCTATCATCTATTGCAGTTTTCATACGGGAAATATAATTATTATAGTGCATTATTTATATTTCAGCTTAAATGTGAACGTTTTGAGAAAAAATGCTATTATATGTCTTATAAACTTTTCCTACTAAGTGAAATATTAGGCTAAAAAACTTATAATATAGACACTATTATTCCTTAGAGCGGAGAAGCGAAATTATTGAAAGAAATATTCGCCATAAGATTACAAAGAACTTTTGATTACTCGAGTTTACTTACAGACACCAAAGTTGAAGATTCAATAGAAAACTAGGGTTAGTTCCATTTATCGCTACAGAAGTTGGATAAAAATCGGGTTTGTTCATTTCTGCTTTATGTGGCGTTTCTTTATTCCAGTATATCAGAAGTAAAATTGTAGTTATTCATTCGGCTGTGCAAGGAAATGAAATAGCTGCTACAATAAGAAAGGAAATAACCGCTATAATAAGAAAATAGATACAACATATATTTGAGAATTAGATATTTTGCGATTAAATTTATTTGTTTGACTTTACTTTTTAATAAATAAAAGTGAAAAAAAAATTATGACATAACTAACTCAAACATTATTAACTATTACAGTATATAATAACTCCTTTCATTAAACATAAGAAAATAAGAACCAAACATATGTATTGAAAATCCGTAACTACCGATATAAGATTATTAGAAAGTAAAATATGCAAAGAACGATCTTGATCAAATTATATAATATTTAATTATATAAATTATCAGGATCTAATTTATGTCGATTGTGTTTATGATGATTATGTTTATTACTTAGTGGTGTATATGGAGTTTTCATTTATATTTAAATAAAAACTGAAATATTGGAATTATATTATTTCGGTTTGGTTTGAACGATCTTGATCAAATTATATAATATTTAATTATATAAATTATCAGGATCTAATTTATGTCGATTATGTTTATGATGATTATGTTTATTACTTAGTGGTGTATATGGAGTTTTCATTTATATTTAAATAAAAACTGAAATATTAGAATTATATTATTTCGGTTTGGTTTTATCAATTGTTGTTTTCATCTTTAGGGTAGTCAATAGAGCAGATTTAAAAAAAATTCAGTCAATTTTGAAGAAGCTAATCAAGAAGTTAATTAGACTAGGTTAAAATAATAAACCTAGGAAGTAATCAAAATAAAAATCTACACTGAAGGAAAATAGTCTAAACCTGACATGGCTTAAGAAAAAGACTAAGGAAGATAGTAATAAGCGAGTGAACTCAAAATAGACATGAAACATTTTTTGAAAATGTATTTTCATGATTAATTTGTGATTCTCAAAAACGAAGAATGCGTGAAGTATTTATACGTAGATCCAGACTATGGGCAGATAAGTACCCGAATTTTACACTGGGATAATAGGATCTATATTTGTTGTTTTAATTAGTGACAGAATATGAAAGTTACGCCCATCATGTATCGTCTACCTTAGTCATTATTTCATTATGATCGCATGTATCTACTGGTACTTATACGTAACCCATATACTTTGATGTCTGTTTATGTATAAACATTTGTATAGCTGTGTACTTGCCAAATATTTATTTTATAAAAGATGTATCAGGATACATCTTCTTATTTAAATGTGGTTAAAATTTAAGAGAAGGAGGTTTTAACTTTACAGGGATGAGTTTTAGAAGATCTTTGAACAATAAACATTCTTAAATTATTGACCATTATTACCTTTTAGGTGAATGTGTCAACTAACATTTTGATCGATAAAAAGGTATGCGATATTTTTTATGATATCAAAATGGTTTAATAGGATCTGCCAAGAATCATTTACATAGCTGCATATTTTTAGGAACCTTTTCAGCAATATCTCTGGAATTATATAGCATTAAAATAATTTCTGTATCCTTCCAATTCACTATCTTAATCAATAGCACATGACATATAAAATTATAAAAATGTCAAGCATTTCAATTCTCTATCAAAAATATCCATAATGAGTGAGACGGATGCGGATTAATATACTAGTGTTCGATAATGATGTGGCTTATGAACACAAAGTACGTTATTGTTTAAAGATTTGTGATTTTGATCTCCAAATGAACTACGTGGCAACCTAGGAAGAAAATGAATAATGAAAATTGGTAAAGTTTAGAGATTATACAGGTGTGTTTCACACGAATTTAACGAGCGTCAGAAGGGACACCATTTCGAAGTGTGCATTTCGTTAAAACTGCGAGATAAAAGCGAACCATTTCTATTTGTTACGTTTGATAAAAAATGGTTCTTTTTGACGGTCAAATTCATTCAGAAAAATAATTTGATAAAAAAACACATTTCGAAAACGAGTATTTAGAAAAAAAAATGGTGTCTCTTTGGGGTTCCGACGCTAGTATTATCCACTACACCTTCTTGGAACTCGATTAAACGAATACAGCGGATATCTTCTGTAACCAATTAGACAAAATAACAAGGGAGTTTGCGAGTAAGCACCCGAGATTCATGAATATAGGAAGGTCAATTTTCTTGCAAAACCATGCTCAATTACGTGTCACACAAACAATTATTGTCATCCACCGAATGCTTCGGCTCTCGCCCCAACTAAATTTTACTTTCCTGGCTTCACATTACTTCTAGTAAAGAAAACTATTTGATTACGAACATGCTGTAGAAAACGCCTTTCACGATTTTATCACCTCTCGATCTCCAGGCTTCATCGTCGCCGGTATTAACAAATCCATATTATTATTATTATTATTATTAACATTATTATTATGCACAATAATAATACATAAAGGGGAAATAAAGATAAATTTATTATGTCCATTATATTTTAATATCTTTTGTACCTCTTTTCCTTCGATTACTTTTTTGTCTTCTTTATATTTATTCAGAATTTTCGACTAATTTACCAGGTTGCAATGCTCGGGTCTATTTCCACTATTGGGGTCAACTCATGATTTGGGCAACCTCACCTTATTCTTTATATGATTAATAACCTCTCGGAAGTTTTGATTTATATCATTTAATTGTTAAATGAAAAGTTTTGTTCCCAAAAACTGTTCATTTTTAGAGTGACGTGGCAACCTTGATTCATCATTTTGATGAATATTATGAAATTAACATTCAAAAAGCGCTCAAATTCGTTTGAACTATAGGATTAGAGAAAAATTTAAACAGCGAAGAGCACGTAAAATATAAATTGTGCTGTCACCCGGTTAACGAGTTTTCGTCGAGTTAGGAATTTTAGATAACGGGACTTTAATTTCATTTGCAAATGAAATAAACATATTTCCAAATGAAAATAAGCGAAGTGATAAATTACGTATGTAGGCTCACAGTGCAAATAGGGCTGAAAGAAAAAAAATCAATTAAGGATAATATATGCAGACGAGGCAGTAGCTGCTTGATATTCGTAACATTTCTCACTTTAATGTTATGTGTCACGCTTTGAGCGGCGCCAAAGTTCTGTTGCCACAACGAATCAACCGATGCGAAATAAATTGTAATTTTTTTGGCAGGATTGGTACGAAATCCCGGCACTGACGTTTGCAAACGCGCAAATTGATTGAAGACTTCCGAATACTACTTCTAGAAATTGCGTATTTGTTTCTCATAATCGGTGACACGTTTCTAGGAAACATGACAGTAATATCCGGTTCCGCTACATCACTGTCTTTATGTACACTGAAGAAAATACATGGTTACATTTGATAAGTTAAAAAAATGTCATTGACTAGACATTGTACTACTATTAAATCTGCTGTTATTTCTCGTAAAATTAGATGACTGTATTTTACCCTCATCATAATTTTAATAGTATCAGAGGATCTTATACGAACTGATGTCGGTATTATAACATCTCCATTCAGCTCAGTAAAACAATTAAAACTTAAAGTTGTTTTTTTTTGTTTATCACTTCGCGATTATAGAAAATTACACGGAAAAATAGTATGAAATGAGATTTAATAACATCGGTTTTTATATTTAATGAGTTTTTATCTGACAACTTAAGAGAGCAGCTTAACTTTGTTTGTATATAATATAAACATTTTTATTGAGGCAGAAAAAGTGATGACACCTCTTTATTAATCATAATTTATCATATTTATTCACGATATTCTTTGTCGGTGTAGTCTATAAGAGAACAGTTAACTGAAAAGGCAAGAATAGAACTGGAACTACGAGGGTTCCGTTCAGGAATTTAGAAACATTTAATGGTAAATAGCATTAAAGTGTTCCGGAAATTTAAATTTTTTAGAAACAAAATATATTGCCTACTGTATACTTTCATAGGCGCTTATTCAAAATAAATTTATATTTCTACAAACAAGTAGAAATTATTGATTTCTGAAAATAATTTTTGAACTTACTAAACTTTGAGTTTTGAAAAATCGGTAAATATTTAACATTATTTGCCTGGTATATGCTTAGTGCAGTATCTCAATAGCCAAGTACAGTAACTCATCATCAATCGTTTACGAGTATTAAATGCATCGCATTTCTCTTTAGCCACTCATTAATTTTTCTCAGTAAATTAATCGTAAGCTATCTATACAAATTTTATATATGAATACTATTTACTTTTCAAGATTTTTATTAATAAAATTTGATTTAAAAGAAACGAAAACTGTACAAGATTTACTTTCCTGAAATGCACTTATAAACCAACGGGGCATCTGAATGGTTTTACATTGAGATTAGTCATATTGCTACAAGACTAATTGATTCTATTCATTTTTCTGGAAAAGAAAACGATAAAAAATACACCGATAATTGCAAGAACATCTTTATACGATACAAAATTTTTGGCCAGTATTAAGTTAAATTCAAATCTCAGGAAATTCACTTACAATTTTATTAATTGAACTAATGTAAGCTCAAATGTAATACTTAGAGCTAAAACCTAATAATTTAATTCAATTAAAGGTACCATACTTAGAGCTGAATCGAAATAAATATAAAACGGAACTATTTGCTTCTCTCAATATTTCGTGTACACATATGTTGGTACCTTGTGTGTAAGAGTACCCAGATTTTATTTAAGTTATAACGTAGTATTTGTATTTTATTTATTCACAGAAATAATTTAGGCGGCGGCCAATATTTATTTTCACGCCCCATTAGATCTGCCGTTCACTAAAAGTCCAGTATTTTCCGACTTGACACCGCCCAATAACGCCTTTTCGCACTTTTATTTTACAAAACATGACGTTTTCAATCGTTTTTCGGCGAAGAGGGCGGACAGTATTTTATAAAAAATGTCTGCGTTTGTCCTCTTTAAAAACAAATGAACAGTTCGTGAAAAATTATCTCTTAAAAACGAAGTTTTGCTGGGTATATATAAACAAGCTTAATATGATTATATGGACATTTACATTTATGCTTAATTTTGTAGTGCATTTTTTAAATATAGACGATGTCGACTTCAGTTGCTTTTTTTAATACTTATCACTACGAAATTAAGTCTTGTAAATCGATTATGACCTGACTTTTATTAATTTGCGAAAACATTTACCAAGATTTGATTGACTGGAAGAGATTGTTCGCGTAGCAATAAGTTCTCCATATGTGATATACATAAAAGATGATAAATAAATAAATAAATAAGATTTGTATGAAACGTACAATAGTACGTTTTGAAATCGAATGAGCCAGGAGTGGACACTAAAGTGAAAAAAATTAAGAAAAATCTTTTGACACAAAGAAAGAAAAATTAAAGCTTTTTTTCTCTCGCCTATATAAATTATGACTAAGTAAATATATAACAAAAAAAATTCTATATTTTTTTATATATTACACGATCATTTTCTCATTAGTTTTTATAACATTTATGTATACTGCTATCTCGCTATAATTTAAAGCATGTTAATATTACCATGCTAGTCAAATTATTTCTTCCCATTTCAATATCTTAATTAAAATACACAGTCGCATTAAAGTCACATAAATGTTAGTTAATAAATTCGTACTTGACGATAAAGAAATATATATTCTGATATATTGATATAATATTAAAAATATAACTTAATTAGGGACATGAATATATTTATACGCAAAACTTAATAAAATCTTATTCATACTCAAGGTTCATAAAGGTGATATTACAATGTCTATTTTATTTGGGTTTCAATTACAAACTCCGGTAATATATCATTGAAGCGAAAATTGGTATAAAATATATTCGCCGCCAATATATTCACATAAAGTATTACATACTAACAAATTTGATGCCTTTACTGCCAACGCATAATGTAAGCTTATGAAAACATGAGAAACGTTTTAATTTTATTACATTATTATCAATTAAACGATTGAAAAAATAATAAAATTGTTTAATTGAATTCGTTTATATTAAGATTTCGTTTATTATACGCATATTCCAAATGAAAAAAAGTGCTGTTTTGATTAAGAATATAAACATAAGGTTTTTAACACTATGTATAGAAGTGTATTGCTACACTAACCTATAAACAAGCGGTACAGAATTAACCTGAAATACTTATATTAGTACTAAAAATATTAGAAGCAACTGCCCCGCCCCTCGCCGTAAGTGTTGCAGTTATGGAATGGGTTATCGTGTTTCAAAATGTTATTGGGAGTTTTATAACAGAAACACTATTGACTTTTGATGTGCTCGAGCAAAATTTCTTTTTGTATAAAATAGCCTCAATACACCTTTTAGTCTGGATTGTAAATATTCAATAAATGAATGTGTGAAATCAATTGTAATTCATTAAATTCTGATAGCATTTAAGGGTAAGAATTTAATATTACAAAATAATTATTATCGGTAACGGAATTACTAATTAAACCCATAAAGTAACGTAATGCTGTGTACCTGGAAAATATTCATAAATATGTTACCATAAATATGTTACCAATATGAACGTATTATTGGGTAGTTTTTACATTCAATTGGGATTTCTTCTTCAGATTTTCAAGAAATAAACGAACAAGTTTAAGTTTAGATACCATCAAGGAAAAGATTTCAGCAAAGCCTACTTTTAAATATAATATCATCACGCTCTTCAATCCTTCCATTCTCTATCTCAATTACTTATGGGCATCCGTCCGCAGAATTCCAATATTTTTTATTCGAATAACCTCTCCGATATACATTAAGGGAGAGTGTTGGCAAGTCCCTAGAGATCTACCGGGCCAGACGGGTCCAGCCCAAATGCAATACAGAGAGATATAAACGAGTCAATATTAAAAATAACTTCACCTGAATGCCAATGATATACAAGTTTCCCAAATTTGGCGACGCGATATAATGAATGTCTACTTTTTTTTTGTTACGTTGGAGACTCGACATGAGAAAGGTGCTTGAAAGAATAGACTAAACGTTATTAAATAATGAAAAAAGAGTGGGAGTGACGAAATTAGAACTAGAAATAAAGAAGTCATCTTATAACTGACGTAATTTTTTGGAATAAAGTTTCAGTGGTACATAAAATGTGATTTCAAACTATTGAGTGACTTCTTAAATACCTATTAATAATATTGTACACATCTTCCATATCCACGGTGAATACATAACAAGGAAAGCCCTAGAATAAAGCAGGACCACAGTGGGGGGAAACCAGTTTTCCAAACTTTAGTACGCTGATGACGCTACACCTCTGACAAAAACACCAAGCAGCATGATGTAGTTATTGAATGGTGTTGAAACTATCAGTGAGGAGTTTACGTTCTCTATAAACGGAACCAAGACAAAATTAAAAGATGTTTCTGGATAGAGGAGGAATATTTGGTTAAGACGGTAGGCTGAGAGACAATAGAGGTCCGAGATCCTTAATAATCACAAACGGGAATTTAAAAAAAAAATTTGTCACTGCATCAGGACGGTAAAAAAATATTATGTCGATTCTAGTGGATGGATGGAATTGGAGATGAAATTATACCTCAAAAGTCCAAATTATCCTTATAAGTACAGAGATTGATATATTTAAAAATTGTTAAATTAATTACACATCTTATTATGTTTTCCTTTAAAATAGGAAAACATTTTCGCTAGATGACCACGACCACGTGTTTACAAAATATCAAGTATTTTACTGCCAAGAACATAATGTTACTTAACTCAGGTTAAATTACAAAAATTACGAGAACAGCCTGACGAACACGTACATGGATGTCACCACATTGTAAGGGTTCCGTATTTAATATAAAATGCCTAATAAGGAAATGGTCAAGAAGGTGTTCAATACATGTTAATAAGGTTCTGTGATAATCATCGATTTTATATTGAAAATCATATTAAATGTAAAGTTATTTATAATAAAACGTGTAAATTTATAATCAAGCCCAAAATTAATAATGATAACTAAAGAGTGTGTAATAAATACCCACTCTGATGGAAATTTCTGGATATGTTCTGACAAATATATTAAATAAATTGCCGGATATGTGGAACGAAAAATATGTATTGTTTAATCGTATCTCTTCCGGGATGAAACAAGTAAATTTTCACGGGCGTGGTGAAAGGATCGATGCACCAATATAGACCGTGTGAAAGTTTTATCTTAAAAGCAATGTCGCGGTACAAGTCTTAAAATGAAAATTTGGCAGTGCTGTTTATGCACTAACATAATGATGCATATGTAAGTACTTGGTTAATTGATAAGTTCATTACGTGTATAAATATCGTTTATTATATCTTTTAAGTGCGGTGTATATAAATTCTAACTATAATCTGACATTATTTTCAGGAAATTTATATAGTAGCTTACAAGGAAGTTAGTATGAAGCAAATGACAACTAATAACTTGGTCGACTATATCTCTTCAGTTTATTGATGTAAGTTAAACATGGCATAATCATAATTATTTATTCACAGAAATCATTTAGGCGGCGGCCAATATTTATTTTCGCGCCCCATCAGGTCTACGGTTCACTAAATAGTACAGTATTTTCCGACTTGACACCGCCCTATAACGACTTTTGCGCACTTTTATTTTACAAAACGTGACGTTTTCACTCGTTTTTCGGCGAAGAGTACGGACAGTATTTTGTAAAAAATACCTGCGTTTGTCTTCATTAAAAATAACTCAACAGTGCTGCCGTTCGTGAAAAAATGTATGTTTTAAAAACGAAGTTTTGATGGGTACATATAAACAAGCTTAATATGATTGTATGGATATTTTCATTTATGCTTAATTTGTAGTAAATTTTATAAATATAGACGATGTCGATGATTTCAGTGGTTTTTTTAACACTTATCACTACGAAATTGAGTCTTGTGAATCGATTTTGACGTGATTTTTATCAATTTGCGAAAACATTTATCAAGATGAAGTTGACTGGAACAGATTCCTCATGTAGCAATAAGTTCGCCATGTGTACTATACGTAAAAGATGATAAATAAATAAATAAATAAGCTATGTATGAAACGTACAATAGTACGTTTTGAAATCAAATGAGCCAGAAGTGAAGCCACAAAGAAAGAAAAATTAAAGCTTTTTTTCCCTGGACTCTAGAAATTATGACGAAGTAAATATACACATATAACGTAAAAAAAACAAAATTCTATATTCTTTTATTTATTACACGATGATTTTTATCACATTTATGTGTACCGCTATCTCCCTACAATTTAAATCATGTTAATATTACCATACTAGTCAAATTATTTCTTCCCATTTCAATATCTTAATTAACTTTTATTACAAAGTAGTCACATAAATGCCAGTTAAGAATTCGCATTAAAAGATAAGGAAATATATATTCTGATGTATTGGTATAATGGTAAAAATATAACTTAGTTAGTTAATACGTTTTTTTAACTTAGTTAAAAGAAGGGGAGACACTATTTGACATTTTGCAAACTCTCGTGCAGGAGAAACTTTATCAAAAAATGCACATATTTTTGATATTATTTTAAAAGATATTGTTTATAATATCGAACTGTATTTATTTGCTAAGTTGATCTAAATATATCTCTGACTATATAACTTTTAAGTTTCTTCGTCAAACCGTTTCTGAGATACGCGGCTGTGACAGATGGACAGACAGTTAAATAAGTGATCATAAACTGTTTTCTTTTGAAATAAGGAAATATAATTAAATTGTTAAATGGATTTAATATATCAAATTCACCCCAACTTCGTTAAATTTGTTGGATTAAAAATTTATGATATATGTGTGTATGTCTATGCATGATTTTATAAATTCTCAATACAAATGTAACATGCAAAATATGACATCTAAACGAATACAGTTTCTCTTTTTAATTTGGAGCTATTATCAAAATATTGATATTGACAACAAACAAATGTAATTTAAGA